>CM033998.1:52023890-52398764 GCA_019603395.1 Cyrtorhinus lividipennis | reverse complement strand
TTCAATAAAAGCAGTTGGAAATAATTACCGAAATGTAGAGTATCGGAGTCACCTGAGTAATTAAGAGCACTCCGGTCTTCTACCCCTTCGTGAAGTTAAGTGGATGCCACTCAACTCCAGCATTCTCCCGACGAGATGGAAGCCCGTGCAATCGCAATGTACGAATTTTGAGAGCAGAGTGTGACCGATACATACCTAACAGTGAAGAGAGAATTCGATTTAGCGGATACGGAAATTGGAGAGCTAAACCGAATGATTCCACTTGCCTGTAGGCATGAATTGATTCGAAAGGACAACTTGATATCCGATGCTCCCCTTCAGCCTCTTGAATATTCACAAGTGCTTAGTTTCGAAACCTATTACAAGCGTATTTCCTCATATCACACCCTTGAAAGGTCGGGTTATCCTATTGTTCTGGAAAACCATCAATCCGAACTCCATTTCGGATTGCTCTTTCGTTTCTCGCTTCAACTATTCGAACATAGTAATTGATTTTTGAAGGGCAATGGCCACTGTGGATACTAGAATGGATACTAGAAAAAACACGTAAAAAGTGAAGTGTGGGTACTAGAGATAAACTATCAAGTTCAGTATCTCCGTCATTTACTTTTACAAGAGGATGCTTCTTCTCTTGCGCGCCTTATTATCCTGTGTATCTATTAATGTGAGCAGGGATTTGACCTCCTTGGATGAGCACGGTTCTCCCATAAACGTAACGTGTTTCTGACATATTACCTCAAGCAACTTGCGAATAACTTACTGATAATCATTTTGTATTTATCATTATACTCTGCAGATGGATGTTATGACTCTAAATCGAGAGAATCGAAGAAAAACCTCCATATTAACCCTACGTGGCTCGTACGGCATGCAATTGGGTTTCATCGCGAGTAATGAATAACTAGACTAAGACTGGAGAAGATGAGGTTTGTCGTAGATAGAATCCAACTCATATTTAACTATGTTGACGCTACATTGAAGAGAGTAAGAAGAGATATAAAGTCGAACCAAATAACAAAAAAATATATTTAAAAATCTCCGAGTATTGAGAGATAAAAAAAGAGCAAATATCCGGGATGAACTACAAAAAATGGGACATAATATGCTCATGATCAACGAGATGGTTTGAAAAAATACCTACATACCTACATTGATATCGTTCATAGAACGATGATTCCATGATCTCATTGAATTCACGCACCTGATAATTCTGACCGAATTTATCTTGGTTTGTTCGTACTTTTTTTAACTTGCGGGAGAGTTCTGGTGAAGGACAGCAGATAGGAATAATTATTCATGCCACCGAGAGATCAAAATACGCTTCGAGAGAACCGGAGACGATGGCCCAAACTGTCAATTCAGAGCTCTGGCGCGGGAAGGAGGTTGTAGTATTCAGGCGAACCCTCATCACCCGTCTGAGCCCTTCTGGAGACTGATCCCGATGGTTCTGCGTCTGAATTAACAATGCTCTGGTGCGTGATTGTGATTAGCCTTTGAGTCACTGGTGAGGACCAGAGCTAATTGTCCACCGGCCACGTATTCAACCGAAATCATTCCCTCAGTTGCCCTTCATCACCCAGTGGCACACTATTCATGTATCATCGCACATAGCGACTGTTTCGAAATGGAAAAGTACCTACATATCAAAATTCCTAGTGAAGCAGGATAAAATTATTCGGAATAACAATTGAAACACAAAATACTTGCGGTTATTGGTTTTCAACTCACCAACCCGATGGAGATGGTTACATGACTTTTCTTACCTGAAACAGCAAAGAATAATAAACTTAATAATGTGAAAATGATGAGAACCACGTTTTTTTTTGTCACAATACGCAAATACACAAATGTGGAACCTAAGTTGCTAGTCAAAGGCTGAACAAATTGTGATTTGGTATTTTCAAACGTGATCAGCATGTTATGCGCGAAACCCCTTCCGCCATGGTGAACGAGGTTTTCCTCCGCGACCAATTTGTTGGATTGCTGAGTAGATTGGGCTTTCTTTTGTAACCGAACTGTTAGGTTGCTGAGAAGATTATTATTGTTTTGCCATGCTTGGTAGAACCGCTTGAATGGGATGTTGTGTAGAAAAAGTAGAGGTGCTGATACGTCCGTTCTGCCGTTACTTCTTAAGTTAATTTCAGGAGAAGGGTGGAATGGAGTGGAGTTTGTAGTTATAGGTTCTCTGCCTTGGGGTCCGAGTGGGCAACTCCAATTAATGGCCGGAGAAAGGCATGGGGAGTTGGGTGATTATTAAGCGCAGGAAAGCCCAGAAGTTGAAACCTTTTCTAACTCTCATCTTTCGACAGCATTCGCCATTAGTCATCAGTCGAGTTACTGGGTTCACTATCACTCAGCAGACTCCTTGTTTATGCTAAACCACAGGAATCAAGTATCTGATGGATTACTGTTGTACATGGTAAAACGCAGCCACGAGTGAAGTTGGCTATATAAATAAAATAATATGTGGGCATGTCTTACGAACGTTCTAATCTCAAGGGCCGAACGGCTAAACGCATTTCGATGCGAGATTTCTCTTCGTATTTACCAAGTTCCAGGGAAGGTAAAAGAAGATAACAAAATATCCCCTTCCTTAAAGGTGATACTCCCATGCACCCGTTTATTAGGTTGTTAGGATGATTACTGTTGCTGTGCCATCGTATGCATCGTAAAAGCGCTTGAGGGGTGTGGAAATTGAACAAAATATAACATCCGTTCGGACAGTTATGTATCCAGGCAGCGCACTACCTGCTTGTTGTATTAAGCCGCGTTTACACCGGAGCTGACAACATTGATGCCAGCACCGAAAAGTGTTGGCAGCATTTACCCACCAGTAGTCGGTAAAGATCAAAGAATGTTGTCCAACATATGCTGGCAGCAATGTTGATGGGACTAAGCGACCGTCAACAATGTTGGCAACACTTACCTTAGCGCACATGGTTGGCTCGAGTGTTGACATCTTGGAATGCCGAATGCAACTACGCACCAAAGCGCTACGCAAAATGTTGTCAACACATGTTGATCAGTCTAGGGAATTCGCCAACATTTGCTGCCAGCATTTGTTGATAGCAATGCTGCCAACAAAAGCTGGCCAACATTTGCTGACAGCATTTGGTGTAAACGCGGCTTTATATGAATCCAATTTTCAATTCTTCATCTTTTACATATTACATATTTCATTCTATGTTATTCTACATATTACTAGGTTTACATATTACATATTGCTACGTAATATTACATATTTTACGCTACGTTATTTCATTTTGAGATTTTGAGGTGCGGTTAGTGAAGGCCAGTATTAATTAAACCATTCAAGTTGTGTGCTCGTTATATAAGGCACACCCTTGTAGCATGGAATCACAATCTGTTATTGTTGCTTAAAATGTTTCCTTTTCCTCTTGGGAAACCAATAAGACGTTTTCGCACCCTCCTCTTCCTCCACATTACCGCGACGTTGGTCAGCCCGGAACTCTTATCAAGAGAGCGCAGATGGCCCCCCGAAAGTTATCTTGAAGTACATGATGGGTATTCTCTGGTTTCTCTTCTCTGAGAACGGTGTGTGGATACGTCTGAGGGTTTCCTATTTCATCAAACAGACCCTATACATTTGTGATGTGTAGACGGATTCTAGCGTTTTTGTCAATTAGATTAAAGTATATTTCCCCTGGAAAGATCTACCTCCATGAGAGAAAGGCATTCCGAAAGAAAACGGGGGACTAAGAAAATAATCCGTTTTTACCCCACTAATAACTATTGTGAATAGCGTGGATTGTCAATAGCGTAGAGGAGGATTCATGACTCAAACCTAACAACACTCAAAATACACAGCGAAATTGAGATATCAAGAATGAACAAAGAATAGAATAGTTGCAACAATCTCATTAAATATTGAAAAGAAGCGAGCTTGCTGGAACAAGCCAGTTTGACCGGCGGGAAAGAATCCCGATGACATCGGAGAGTGAAAAACGGTCTTCTTTTCAAGTTTTTATACCTTCCGGGCACGCACAACTTTCCAGAGGAAATGGCAGGAAACAAGATGCTGACTTCAGCTCAGCTCATCTGCGCTTAGTTTCCGTTTCCCTCCGCAGAACAGTTAAGGGATGCGGAGTTTTCCTTTATACCAACTTATTCGCGTCGGAGGCTACTGAAGGTCTTGAATTATAGGGCACCGACGTTCTTCAATCGCTTTTTTTTCGCAGTAATAAATATGTATGAATCAGAAAACCCGGAGGGTAGCTTTCCCGACAATGAAGAGGACCACTTAACTTATATTCGGTTCAACGGAACGTAAATGGAACTGAATAATTCATTTCGATGGCTGGCAGAAAACGTGGATAAGTAATCAAGTGGAGGGCGTTAAACCATTGACGTGGTGAAATTAATTGATGAGCAGTTCAAAATAGCCTGTGGCAGCCTCACTTGTATACATTGTAAGGTTGATCATACTGAAGAACGAGAATCAAACGCTTAGAAATCTGGTTTGTCATTGCATGGCACTTTCGTCAGTTGGTCACGAATGAGAGTTTGTAATATCGAGTCATGGTTATTGTCAATATGTCACGTATATTTTAGACAGAACTCTAAACGAATAGGGTCGGAGAAGGGATTAGTCGGAAAACAAGGGTTAACGGGAATAGGTAACCCGAGCCATCAAGTAGGTGGATGAGAAAATATCGTCGCTAAACAGGCATGTTAACAGGTTGTAAACACTCAAAGGGAACGTTTCGTCCATTAGCAGAGGCTCTACTTTCCTGCCCTCATGATCAAATTAGGTCTTGTGTACGAAGCACAACGTTTCAATATAATGAAACGCTCCATTTGGTCTTACAAATCCCACTTGGGATCGTAGTTATGTTAACAACTACGTATATTCCACGGGTCAAAACAAAAAAATGTTACGGAAATTATTCATAATGCAATCATTTACCACATTGGATCAGGAGGAAACGGGTCAAGGAATAGTGTAGAAATTATTGTGTTACAACAGATACAACAACCAATCATATTCTCCATGAAGGAAGAATGTCTGAGTGTTGTTTCAAGCGATTTCATTACTCCTTCCCTTACCCCTTAACCAAAACTTTCGCTTGAAGGGTTCACTGAGTCAACTGAGTCCACTGGTTTACAGTTGAGATTCCAGAACAGTTAGTGACGTCTATGTGGGGGTGGCTGAAAGTTTTGGCTTATTGCCCAGACTAGTTCTATTCAAACTTCTGCCTTAAGCTCTAAGGTCGGTTAGAAATGAAAATACTTTGGCCCAAAAGCTGAATTAAGTTATGAATCAAAACAACAACTGCATGGATGAGAGACTAGAAATGTAGTGAGCACATAGGTAAATGCATCTTTACCCATACTACCCCGGCAAGGGGTAGATAAAAAGTAGATAAAAAAAATCATAAAAAAATTAAATACATGAAAACTCGTCAACTAGCGATCAACACGACACCCAAAATTATAAAATTAATACCTACTAACAACATACGACCGATGACAGGCAGACAATGGCCATCAGTGTTACCCATAACGCCTGTGTTATCTCTGTCCTTGAAAAAATCATTTTCTATCTAAAGAGGTAGCAATCAAAGCATTGCGTAGAAACAACAAAAGTTTAGATAATAATCTTAAGTCGATTTCCTGAGAAGTTTAATTTTTGAGTGTATGACTTGAAATTTGTTGTACACCTTAGAAATAGTGACATACTGCAACAATTTTAGATATATATTAAATATAGATATAGAATAAAATATTGTAGATTCCATAACGTGTTGGAAGCTCAAAGCGGCGATGGCCGTAACTACGATATCTTTCCCATGAAATGAGAGCCGCTGTTTGGCTTATTTACTCGCAGCCTCCCATGTCTCTTGTGATATTCGGCTGGTAATTAATCCAAACCTCCAGCGACAAATTATTGGGCCCCCTCCCTATCGTCAATCCCCATTCTGTTTTGCATTCCGTAGCGTGTGCACTTCTCTCCAACTCGAACATTCTGGATTTCAGTCTACGCCCATGCGCATTATGCTATTAAAGGAGAACCGTTGGTTCATTTTACAATGGTTTATCTTATACTTTGTAGAGTATATTCGAGGTCTTCGGAAAATGTAAGGATAAATTCACTGCTCTTGATTATTCGAGAAACTGCGTATACAAAAATACCTTAATTTAGCCGGTACTCATCACAGTGAAGGGCTTTGAGCGCGCGTATCTCTTATCAATGAGAATCCTTGTAGTCACGTTGGCCGGCTCGGATGTTAATGAATGGGATGTGAGATTCACGAGAAGAAAAGATTCCTAACCTATTTAGACGTTCCAAATCTCTTTCAAGAGTCATTTCCCACCCAACTCCAAACCCCTTACAATTGAATCCTTTGTTACCAAGGTAAACCCCATTTCATCATTTTGAAGGAAGTTCATTTTATGTATTCAAGTTCAGATGGAAACCGCAGTAGCTCTTAGGAAAGCCGCTTTTACTTGTATTTGAATTCCCAACCAAGATGGAATTGCAAATGCCTTAAATTGGCTCGGAAATTGTTTTCCTCGCATTCGGCACAAGTACTCGTATTTTGAAATTAATATCGTTGTCTACTTTGGAAACTCGTCAAAAAAGAAATACTGAGCAAGGTAAATGAAACAGGGCTCATTTGAAATCTCCATACTCAGTTAAAGTCTTAGACAAAAACGTCAGACAATAGGGATTTTAGAGACAAAAGAATAAGATTTACGAGGAGCTGAAAAATCTACGCTACAAAATCGTTATTTTACGGCTGTAGCTGAAGGTGATGCGAGCACCGGACTCTACTTTTTATACTTTTTTTCAGAGATTAAGTCCAGTGAATACAGTATTGTTAATAAATCCCGGCATCATCCGCTTTTGATTGCTTTTCCCTTTTCCACTTCTAGGGTTGCACGAAAAGTCACCAGCTATCACTTTTCTCGGCAATCCATATTAAAATTTATACAAGCCCTAAATGAAGGACTGCTACCAATGATAAATTGTTATTCTGTTAATGTTAATGTTGAGGAATCCAAGGCACGGCCATGGTCTTTTTAGAGCTAGCTCAATTTGACTTGATTTGTCAGCAGACAGGAAAACGTTTCATTACATTAAATATTCCTTTCTTTTGAAAGCGGCTTTCAAATGCGGAAACCATTTGTTCTCAAAATGAAGAAGAAAATAAATTCCAACTATTCCCGCCTAAGTTACTTCTCTGTTAAAAATCATACTTGTATGATTTGTAAAGCTTTTATGCATATGTCAGCATTTCTTATATTTCTATATTTGTTCTTCTTCGCTGCATTACGTATCAAACGGGATACAAGTGGAAAGCGTGTCTTCTTTGAAATTGAGTTCCCTAAATATTTCAAAAAGTTATTATGCGTAGAAAGTGAATGAAATGTCCCCAGAGATTGTACATTTATGACAAAATGTGCTTCTTGAAAAGGGTTCTCGACAAACTATATGGGATAACTGCGTTTGGGAGGAGCCCAGATGATATAAAGGCAGACTGGTAATGGCAAGATCCCGCCTCTTAAATAAAGCTGAAAGCAAAAGGCCATTCGAGCTCTTTCTATCAGTAACACAACAGGCACCACTGAACTTTCTCAGTAGGGACGTGAGAAATTCATTCAGGCCCAACGTGAAAGGGTGAAAAGGCTTTGAGATTCACCTACAAGTATGGCCTAGCTGAGACTAGTCTCAGTAAATCTCTTCAAATAAATAGAGGATTGAATCTCCTCTCTCCTGAAGGAACTCCTCATTATGAAGCAAACTACCATAACTGAATTGTCAAAATTGCAATATTTTTAACTAAAAGTGTCTATGTACCTAGTTATACCTCCGTAAAAACGAATTGCTCTAATAGGTTCACTACTGTTATAGACAGAACGCTTATAATTGCATTTCTATTGACAAGAAAAATTCAGTGGATTTTGCAGCAACGAACAGTGGAATATGGACGATTCTCCGCTTCTTTTTGAGGGGATCTGGACGAACATTGCCTAGATGAAAGACCCCTTGATCGTATTGATTTTGGACATTTTGTTCTGAACCTCCCAGCGATACAGAAAGTTGGGTGCCTCAGCAAAAGGTTAAAATTGTTATTAATACAGACCCAGAAGCCCCTCGTTCACACCTATCCATCGCTCGGTAATATCCGTTCTGCTGTGATTATGAAAAAAATCGATCCAAGCTTGAGCAAGAGGGGCTTGAGGCCATTCCTCCGAAAATAATAGGACCGTGTGTACTCGAACAGAAGAGATTTACGCCCGCAATATTCTACCTTAGCCACCTCTGGGGAATCAAATCTCAGAATGAAACAATTCATCAGCCAAACGGCTTGAACACGGAAAGCCCTTGTATTTGGAACGGAAAGGGCCGATAAAATGTGAGGCGAGAGCACGATGGTCTCGTCTTACTAATAAATCGTTCTCTATTCTCGAACCGTACACAGTCCTGAAATTTAAAGGATGGTAGTAATAAGTATTTTCTCGATAGTAATTGGTTTCATGTAAAGCCAACACAACCGTGCATGCATCCATGAGGAGAGATTTTAAATGCGGCTGAAATGTCTCACAACTTTTTCATTTAATAACAACTTGAAAGCGTTGGATTCCATAATTATTATCCTGGTCATTGGGCTGGCAACGACTTCGTGGCTTATTTCGATAGGATTACGATAAGTATAAAGCTGAGTCGAAATACTTCTTGGCAGTGAGATTTCCTTTTTAAGAAGGCTGATTAGTTTCCTTCCCCTCGAGCTGCCAGAATTCCGAAATGAAAGCGAGATAAGATCGAACAATTTCTTCGGAATTTTCCTCACGCTTTAAAGATAAGCTTTGAACACTTTCAAGCTGCACTGTATTTCCTTCCCAAGCGGTCCGATAATTATCGCATTATTATAATAAAGCAACAGATGAAAATAAATAAAACAAAATAGCTCTGAGTCACTCTTTCCACTGCTGAATACGTTTAATCCTAAAACAGCTCTTCGCAGTCGTAGGTGCAACATTTGATAGTTGGGTTTCTACATAATTACCGATGAAAGTTTTCCAATTTTATCTCGACACTGGGCGCGCATGTCACAAACTGTATTTTCCTGCTGTAGTTTGCGCAGCATTATTATTGTACTCGATGTCCTTTTCGATTTTCCCGATAACATTTCTCGCGTTGTAGTTACCTATTACAGAATGAAAGATAGAAGAGAAAAAGAAAATACCCGGGTGACATCATTTTGCAAGAGCAGAACGAGGATCCCTAGAGGACGTAGTGAACCAGGTCGTGATTGATGGGTTCACCCCTTTCCACATCTCGTCTCCTTTCTGCCTACACCTTTACATCTGTACTTTTTCAACTTTCCACACAGTAAGGAAGAAGAACATTTATTTGCTTCCAGGACATGGTATTAAACTAAATAAGTACACATACATTCTAACATCAATCACAGTGTTTATCTACCTACTTCTCTATTTGACGGCTGACTTTGATTTAGCCTGAGACTTCTTGGAATTTTTCTTCTCACTTGAAGAATTTTTCATTAATACCTCAAACGTGTGATAGTGAAGGGTGTAAATACGGTTTTAGCGAGCAAATTTGGCACGAGACTCCACGGAGAGATTTGAATGGAATACAAGTAGAACTAGGGCAATATGTCGAAATTTGTTAACAACAGTGGTGAGACAATTTTGGACGGTGGTAGTTATGGAGATGGAATTCGTCCCGGATTATCCTATCTATGGTACCCTGTTGCCCAAAATTACTCAAAGACAAGAAAGTTGCTTCAAACATTTCTGACCCTACTGAACTACATACGTTACGTCTCGTAATATCACAGCCGTAGATGCCACTTGACTGAACTATTTTGGATCCATTCTACAGCAAGAGTACTGGCGCTTCCCGGAATATATGGATGAGCCGTCGTAGTGTTAGATAAGTAACATGCGGCCCCATGTAGAGCGACGACCGTTGCATTTTGAAGGAAGGGTGATGTTTGAATCGGAATCACTCAGGTCTCCAACGCTCCTAGCTCTCACACCCCCAGTCCCCTACATGTTCGTCGGGGCTTACTTCTAGCTGGTGCATTACACATTCAACTAACACATACCAACAAGAGGGTCATCATAATTTCCTCTGAAAGCAACAATTTTGAAGGCCTCACTAGAGTTTGATCAAATAGATTCAGGCAGTAGGTAAAAAACTTGAGAAGAACAAAAATCCGAGACACCTTTAAAAAGTGACCAGAGATTACTATTGATTTAACAGGCAGGGAAAAACTAAAAAAATACGTAGGTAGTTATTTACTCGGAAAACTTCGACTGAAGGTGTTATAAATGTACATAAATTCAATGTACGACCTCTCCAAAGTTATGAGGTTATACATTTGTACGACGGTATGCACTCTAAAAAAAAATTAAAACGGTTTTTTTCAAGACCGTATTTATCCTTTTACATACCTAATAAACGTAGAACAGATATATGCGATGACTACTATTTTACATTCTTGAACCCGTGTGAGCTTTTCCACCAACAAATTCATTAACCGTGCGACGCGCTCTCGAAATTAAATAAGTTAACACAACCAACTCAGTTAGGTTGGTGGAAATTTTAGTACGCAAATGTAACGGGTCTGAGGAAGTCATGCTCAGTGAAGGGGTTAACAAGGGAGGAAGCAACCGCAAACCCTTGTTAAGGTGGAGTGAAACCTATGTTTGTACTACGCGTTGGGTAAATTGAAACCGCAAAAAGCTTTACCTGGTGGTTTTAAAGTTGTTGGAACAAAGAGGTTAAGGGAAGACCTTGGTACGCATAGAAATCGTGAATTGAGGAGGTTGCCAACTTATGCCAACAGCATTTAGAACCCCCCTACGTATACCGGGGCCCAGCCAGGACTTCATAGGTAATTGACCAAGAAATCTCACATTATTCTGATTATTTGATTAGAATAAGTATTTTTACCTACTTCGAGAACGTTTGTAACTTCACGCTCAGCTTGGTAGGTACAAAAAAAATTTGTGCCTACTTTAATGGGCACAAGCAATCATTAAATGATAACCCAAATCCCGATGGAATTTTCGAAGACCTATATCGTAGGCCTAAGCCTTCTTAACAAAAATCCTAGGTGTGTTGATCAGAGTCTTTTATAACTTATTTATATACTATTAACGTTATGCCGCACGGAGGATATTTGAATCCCGTAGGGCTAATCTTTAATATTCAGAGATTGATGTCGCTATTCTCGCAATAGTACATTATATAGGAACATGCTCAAAATTAATGCTCCTGAAATCTTATTTCATGTCATTTATTAAACAGATTGTAGCAATGAACTATTTTGACCGATAGTACGAACAAAAGTACAGCAATAAGTATTATTACTCCCAAGATGCGTGTAGGAACATAAGCCCCAAACAAGATTCAAGTTTCTTCAGCTGTTTAAATATACCTATAGTCAAACCCATGGTGTTAAACCTTCCTCCAGAGCAACACGTATACACTGGTGTTATCACAATAAAATTAACAAAATTTCAAAATGATGGCCAAAAAGCGAAAAATGTCACGGGAGAACGGTTCGACTGAATACGAGTAAGTACAGTACGATGAGACATTAGGTCAGCTCCGATTCAAAGTACTCGCAACAAGAATCCAATTTCGAAGTTGTTCGGAAAGCTAATTAGAGAATAATGTAAAAAATGTCCTTGATCTAGGCCGGTCAATCAGAAGAGACTAGATAATTATCTACATTTTCGTACTCCAATAGGTCGAATTACAATGTCGCGCTGTGCAACAGAGTAGGTACGTAAAGGAAGTTCATTATGGTCTGATGATATGCCTTATTACAGGAGTGGACGGGCAGAAAACTCTGATGGTAAGCGTACGAAACAGGTGAATATGTTATTATCTACGGTTTTGATACCTAAGTACGAGAACGTATGTGAACTCATAAAAAACCACATCTTTAATTTCCATCTTCAATATTACCACAACCGCACACATTTTCCCACGATGAAAATAATCAAGATAAAGGAGCGGGAGCGAACAAATAGTACAGTACAAGTGCGTTTGCCTCAAAATTTAAGAAACTTTTGAAATAAATTTTATGATTTTTTTTTCTTCAAAATTTTTACACTTTGATAATTATTCTAAAACCTTTTTGCGAGAAAAAACGTACCTACTTATCTGCACTATCATACTTCGTAAAAGAGTCAATGAAGATACTTATACGTCTCTATTTTTCCGAACCATTCAACATTTGCAGGGAGTAGTTCGCGTACAACCGAGAAACGCAAGTCAGTGAGGAGAATGTTGAAGAAGGTAAGTTGTTATTCGAATCCGATTTATAAAAAAGATTCCTTGCAGAAAACATTTTGAATGCCTTCGTCTAATAACGACGTTTTTGAAGAGAAAAACAAACCTAACATTATCTGAACAATGTGTAACAGTGATAGGACAGCATTGATACCTACCCTTTTGATAATCGGGTTTATTCTTCTCCCCCAAAGTATCCACAACCTCCGATTATAGTCCTCTTCATCGATCACGAGTCTCCAAGGTAACCTCTCGAAGTCTTTACGCCGTCATAAAGCTGTTTATTTTGGGATTCTTTGACCAGTCCTTCCCAAGGTTTTATCGTGTCGCCATTGGAGTGGGCAGGAAGAATAGGAATCGATTGACAAACGCCGTAATACTGATCTGTGAAATGTGCTCAGGAATTCACATTGAAACAAGACTGACCTTTCTTTCAATTGTTTGCCCAACAGCCTAGATTGTAGGATGGTGGAACAAAAGGAGGCATTTTATCTTTAAATGTGTTAGTCTAGTGGGGCTTAGGTATTATAGGTTATATTGTCCCTCCCCCTCCCGCAAAAACGTTGACCGCACGTTTTGTACGTACGTCCCATACATACTGCTCCACTCACCATAAGCCATTGCCGAACCATTCATGCTAATACTGCAACTGATCTCATGAAGATGTGGCAGAAGTAGCGGAAATATAATTACCATCAGCGAATAGCACAGTAATACCGCTACCGATCTGTCACAAAACGCCATGGACGTATTAAGCAAACCACCTGCAGTATCTTAAATTTAGCCGGTACCATAATGGAAATCGGCTATTGAATCTCACAAATGATCATGATAGATTATGACTGATACGATATTAATTATAACTGTGTTGCCGCGGTGTATGAATTTAGGTGGAAATCGACCAGGAAATTGCAAAAAATTGAACGTATACAAGAACTGATCTGCAAAATTAATAAACTGATACAGTGATTTGTTCGTCGCAAATGTCTTGTAACTTCGATAACACCTTAATATGTTAAGAGCACACACTGAACACGGCTTGTGAGTTTTTTCTCTTGAGTTATAAGCAAAATTAAATGAAGCACCTTATAAAATCCACCAGAGAAAATCAGATTCATTGGACTAAACTTGATCAACATTACGATTATATATCGAAATCTCGTTCGGGTTTGTACGTACAAGAAACCTCATCCTGAAACTGCGTCACGACACTCTTTTGTTCAATTTGATATTTCGAAGGAAGTTAATACTCATGATGAAAAGTTCACCGCCGCCAGGGTCTAATCGCAGGGAAATCATGAAAATGGTTACCAACAACCTTTGATTATTTTCAGATCTTTGGTAAAAGTACGACACAACAGTTGGGAAAGATGTCCGAGGCTGGATCATCACTTGGAAGGCATGTAAGTAGCCATCTTGACATTGAAAGTTATCTCTAGGAGTTCGGTACATCATGCTCAATGATGTATCAAGTTCCTAATTATCAAAATTGGATTCCTGACTTCAGCGAAATGATTATAATCTTTCGAAAAATAAACTGCACATGAGTAGCATGAAAGTGTAGAAACGAAGTGGAATGAAAATATGGAGTGCTTCTTCAATATCACCATGATATATATTAGCCTCTGCGAAATATTGTTAGTAACTCTTATTAACTATGCAAGTTCACTTCTGCACATGGGTGGGAAGCATGCAATAAGCAAGATTAAACCATCGCCCTTCAGCCCACCTTCACCCGCCCCTCCCAAGGTCTCATTGTGAAGATTTGTCCCGGTTGATTTTCGTGGCCGAAAATGGCAAAACTAATTTTTTAACGAAACTACGTTGAAGGGAGTGATGATTTATATGAAGCAACAGTGTGTCTAAAAGCCGGTCTATGGTGGGATCCCGAAAGAGTCAAGAAGTCATTTATTTTTGTCTAGGATACTTATTGCTCTTCTGGCTCCCAACATGACCTTTAAATTCAACCAGAACGCCATGAGTGTGGAACGCTATGAAATGGAGAAAATGAATGAAGTCGAATGCTAGTGACATCGCGATTGTAGAGTCGATTTAGAAGGGGAGTTTGACATGAGTGTTGACGCTCCCATTTCATCACGCCTTCCATGAATTCAAACTTGCCGCGTATTAGCATTGACGTCGTTTTCGGGAATCGGGAGGGAAACCCCGGTGTAACAGTGCAAATGAGAAATGGTAACGCGAATACATTATAGTCCGAGGACTCATCACCAAGTCAATTCCCAGCGACTCTTATCTCCTTCCGAACCACGCCACTCCGTCACATATTCATACATCATTGAATTTAGGAGAGAGCATGATGTATGAACGGTCCCCAGACATTGTTAACAATAACAGACCACTCACAGTAGAGCTGTTAGAAGGCACCAATAATATTTTGAGACTCCTTCCGAAATTTCCCTGCACACTAGGTCACAAACCCGACCATCACGAAATGCATTTGGGTCGTTGAATTTGATCGTAAAAATTGATTGCAATCTCAATCAAAGTGGCTTCCTGGATGAGAAAAAGAAAAGATGATAGATAATTCTGTGTTCATTTGGCCCAACGTATTTGTGATTGTCTGCAGCGCGTTCAGAATACAACGTAAACCCCTCTAAAGTGACCACTGTAGCTGTCAAATCATAGAATAGTGAATAACTTGATACTTTCTTATTCATTCCCCTCCTCAGTGAACCATTTAATGGAACAAGTTCCATCACGCGTGGGAAAGCCACCTCAATCACAATTCATTTTGCCCTCAGCTGAGAGGAAGAGGTCGCGCTGCTTGGCCAAGACCGGATAGCAGTTCGGTTCAACTCCCTTCTGTGGTTCGTACTAGAACCGCCTCCCCCATCAGAGGTCCCTGATGCATTAGGTGTGGTCGGATACTACATCTTCCTGAACCCTCAACCTCTCAGCCTCTGCAATCGCTTTCTCTCGACCAACGTTGTAGGGAGCCTGGGGGTCGTTTGCCCTCCTACCGCAATCCCTATCTGGCTCTTACGATTACAATTTGAGAGACGCTTGTCTGATGACTTCAGTTCAACAATTGGATAACGTTAGGGGCATTATGATAAGTGAAGTCCCTTCACAGTCGTCACAAAGTCAACAGTCAAAGGTCTTTAACAGTATAGCTCGTAAAATCTGCATTCAAAAATTCCCGAATGGTACCTGTAGGTATAAGATCGGAGCTCACATAATGTCTTGGCTCCAACGCATTACATGTTCAGATTATGAGTAAAATTTCTGATAACTGAGCCTGCACTGTTTATTTACACAACATTTTGAACAATGCGCAAGTGATTTAGATTGTTTTCAACTGCTGGTGGGAAACATTTCCTTCCTCCTTAAGAGTTCAGAATCGATGGGGTGCGTAGAACAGAACACCGTTTCAACTGCGGTGAATGAAAACTCGAGTGCATCGAAATATGTCTCCGCTGGGTCTTCGTTTGTTCCAAATCTATGCGTTTGATTGGCCACTGTGCATTCTCAACAGGTACCGCAAGCCCCAGCACTCAAATTTAAGAACCAAAAGTTTGAAGGTCTTCTTTGGCTGGTAAACGCGCTGAAGTCTGAGAGAGTTACAGGAGAACCCCTTAAAATGTATAAGTCCCTATCCACCCGAAAGAGATGCAGGAAACTTTAACTTTCCCAATGCTCACGATCACGACGTACTGTTTTTTCTACGATGTGATTGTGGCGATTAAACACGCTCGGTCTTATACCCGGAAGGAATAAACTCTCTCGGCGGTCACAGTATCTACAGTTTGGATAATTCAAAGCTGCCCTTTGGCGAGGGGTTCCCAGCGAAGGAAGCATAGTTGATAATTCACGAGATAGGCCCTCGAGCTATTCAGCAAAGAATGACCGCTCGCCGTTTCTCATTTTTCAGCTCCAGGCCGTTCATTCTTCTACTCTTCTGATTAAGCGGTGTGATTTTTTTCCATTTTCTGCGCACGATTCATTTATTGCTTTGATCATGATGATTATGTAAATCTTGCAGGTGTTGACAATATCTCTGGCTGGTTCATATATTCCATCAGTGGGTGGGTGTGTTCACTATATAGATATGGTACGAGCTCGGTGGCACCGATCAGTACCTACAATGTACATCGTAGGTACATTACAACAAGAACGGTAACCATATTATGCATTTTATAAGAAATTACAGAAGAATTATGACATTATGTGACCTGCAGGAATCTGACGGTAGTAACATATTAGTACTCTTCCTGAGGTGTATATTGTAACGATTTATGTTCTTAGTAAATAATTTATTAACAATTGTTCACTTGAATACACTGTTCACATTCGCGCACTTACACAATCACAAAGCACAATACACGGTTACACGGTTGTCGCACTATTTATAACGCGGCACGGCACGATTTATAACCCGAAGCGTCTATATCCGGACTTCGAATTGAACTGAACTCCGCGGCGTTTCTGGGCCCGTTTTATACCTGCTGGCTAGCCGAGAACGTTCTGGAACGAACGGGGAGGTTCCCGAATGTTCGAGACCCTTAATCCTCCACAGGTCGTTGACCTTGCGACGCCAGCAGCCCATTTGACCGGCGCCGGTGCGAGCTCACAACAATATTTACATGGGTAACTGTGTTTCGAAACTTTGAATAATTGAACTAAAATGAATACGTTCTTCAGAGCCTCCAATGTGCTATAACTGCGGAAAAGCGAAGCAGGTAAAAACCTATGGATCGACGGTACATCCATTCACATTGAAGTGGAAGGCACTTTGGTTCCCGATCGCCTGACAAAATTGGATTGATATTGAATACTACAACACCATTTACCACGGCAATGTATAGGATTATGCAAATATCTGGAATCGAAAAATCTGCTGGGTTCTGCAGAAACTCAAACACACACAACCGCTCTTTTCCCGATGGAAATGCAGTGCCGCAGATGCTCATCCAGACTCTGAAAAGAGTGTGACTCTCAAAAGGTTCCTCTGATTGCTCCAATAAACGAGGAGCTGCAGAAAACGCCGCTTCCTCCCGCCGCATTGCGAGCAACTCGGTCGAACAATACTGCACAAACCAGTTTACATTCAAGCCCTTCTCATTCAGGAAACTAGAAGAAAAAATTTGCTAACTCGCGTTTTTTTTTTTCTTTAGCCCATTTAACTAATTTCCAGCTCCACTCAGGATTAACTCAATCTACTTAATTCAACGGTTTCATTCCGACTTTCCAATTACCACGGTTAGAAGATCATGGAATTTTAATCTACCTATAAATTATAATGCGTAACTTCGATCCCCTAGAAATTAGCTTCGTGAACGCGGGAATTAGGCAATTTCTTTCCTCTTTTTCATCCCCTAGGTTTTTACAGCCATTCAAAGGCACAGAGTTTTTAAAGTTGCCTCCACTTTAATCATAATAATAATAATAATGGTAGCCCCACTTAAAACTTCATGGTTTCCTTTAAATTAATAATGGGTGCTTCCCGTCGTTTTTGTGAACACAGTAGAGTTACAGGAGAAACGACAATTACAAAGTACAGGAGTTCTTGTTTGTATAGAAAACTTTGAATCGGAACAGAAAGTGACTAGCAGTTTTTAAACTTTTTACGGCCTCGTCAGGGTTATGTGACATTAGGCCATGATCAAAGCAATAAATGAATCGTGCGCAGAAAATGGAAAAAAAATTACACCGCTTAATCAGAAAAGTAGAAGAATGACCTAGGAAATACACTATTATTAATCGTGTTGTGAAAATGTATTTATCAATAGATATACAGTACATAATATAAGGATATCAAGTTTAAATAGGTATAGAAAAAAAGAAGTAGAAGTATTACATTGGCTAAACACAAGACAATTTTTCAGCCAATTTGAGATTAATTAAAGTCACTGCTGCCACTCTCTTAGATAGATATTATGTCGATTGTCATGCCACTGATCTTAACAAATCGATAAACTGACTGGAGCCAGACCTTGATCAAAGTTGCTGACGGTTGAAAATACATTGGAGCCCATACTATGACCGGACGAGAGAGTTCAAGTAGTGCCGAACAACTTTGTAATTGAATAGAATACATTAGATGAGATCAGTGCGATCGCAAGAACGTTCAAAGTAGCGTCCCCGTCTCTGATTCAACCTAGAGCAAGAATCCTTCCTATTTATTCTGGAGAAATTTCAGCAGTGTCCTCGGATGAGGTTTCAAGTGCAGGGTAAATATATGGACGAACTCAGAAGGGAATCCTTCGAGCTTCCTCTGCGTACCTACTTGGTTATTGATTGGTAGGAATCGCAAACATTCATTTGAGGACGGAATACTATGGACCGCCTAGTGACCGGAGGGAACCAGTTTGACCCTATCCTATTTTGCCCAAGTAGCTCCACATAATTCCAGCCTTGTTGTAGGCTCAAGTTCAGGCCAAGCAGTTACCACTCAGCCGTGATTGTTTCCGAACTCGAAGAACAGCGCAGACAAATATTAATATCGGCGAAATTCAACCGCATTTTATGTCAGAAACTCTCATGCAACCCACTTCCCCACAAAAGGGATGCCATTTTTCAGAGATTAGTAGGATTTAGGTTATTTCACCAAAATGTTCCCATAGATCGTTAAACAGTCGGGAAAATTGTTACAAAAATGCTTACCTTTTTTAACCATATTAGGGCTGGTTTAGTAGGAATGTGATGTAGACACTAACCATCCGGACTTTACACTATCGAACATAATTGATTTTTCCGATAACGTTCATTAATTTGAGTCTTTCTTTATCGCAAACAATGTTATTTGTCCTTCATCAATGTCACAATCATGCGATTTTATCCAGACCCTTCAATACTACAACTCAAGTTCAATCATTAAGAAGTGCTTGGGAGCCCATGTTGAACGAGTGAACTCATCGATCCATATTACTCTACGTGAAAACGAGTAACTCCTTTACCGAGAGCTTTCTTTACCTTGAGATATTTCTGACAGAGTGTCGTCGAAGTGGGTGACGTATTGTTGTTATCGAGAATTATATGAAGGGAAAAGTCGGAACGTCGTCAACTACCAGTCCATTGTTCGCCAAAGATCTTATTCGAACCACGAAGTGCCTTTTCCAATAATTGGAACAAGTGACTCTGAGAGTATTTTCATTCCAAATAGGTTGCGAGCTCTATTATTTACTGTGTACTACCTACCTATCTTAAACGTCGAGAGATGAAACGTGGTTCGCAGAGAAGACAATAAATGTAAATTAAGTGAGAAGAGAAGTCGGACTAGAATTTCCGCTAGAAACTTTTTATTAGTTCTCTCTTCAGTTTTCCGCCAACCTTAATCATAGCAGAATAGGAAAAACAATAAGAGTTTGAATAATCATCTCCGTGACAGGAAATAACCGTCTCATACAAAATCTATTATTAACCATTTTTTCTCTCCTTGTTGCCAAATAAACATTTATTTAACATCTACTTGTCTCATCAGTGGCATACTTCTTTCTGATGAGAGAGTGGTATGTACATTTCATCTAACAAAAAGGGGGGAAAATGAAGGCACCGAATAACTCGTGTAGTCTGTAGAGGAGAATGTTAGAATTTAGTTGACTTTGTTAAGCTCAGAGCTCTCCTTGACACTCGTGGTCGAGCTCCTGTGAGGACCTCCACAGGGCAGACTCTAAATTAAGCGAAGATAGAACCGTCGTTTGAATTTGATGAAAATGAGATAAGGAGAGTGGCTGGAATACACAAGGCATAACTACATTTCCTGGCTGTAGGTTCGATGTTTCAATTGTTTCGTTTGTATCGGTAATAGGCCACCATTTAGATGAAAATCAGCTTCAAATTTTCTACCTTGTGTGCTGAGACCAGGAAACCTCTCCAGGATTGGAATAACGGAGAATCAAAGCCCCTTCTAGTACCTCTTTCTCGTGAATTTGTGATATGAAAGGCCCTCAGGGAAGTTTCAGGGGGGAGCTTCTGCTATTATCCTTGCTCATCAAAAATTGAAATGATCCCCATTCATGGGTAAGGACGAAAAATTCATCGCAAACCCATACAATCACAAGTTGAGATGACTTCTCTGTAACAGGACCGTTTTAACTAGAAAATAGCTGTTTCCTGCATTGGTACCTAGTCGCAATCTTCTGCCTTTTTATGCTTGTAAGTACACAAAAGCTATTAAAAAATAACATTGTTGCGAACAACCTTAATTACAGTAGAATCCAATCAGGATCCTTATTCCCGTACAGCGCCCCACACAAAATGAAAAACTTGTTTTCTCAATCCTTCGCAATCAATTTTCAATTTATTGTTGAATGAAATAACGTAATTGTCATCCACTGGCCTCAAAAAGAGTTGCAGAACACCGGATAAAAAGGGGAGGAAGAAGAAAACAATTGCCCTAAGAAACAACAAACTACGAGTATCCTCTATGACTTTGTGAGTTTGTTTCCACACGTTTTCCCTTCCACAATAACTAATTAATTTAGTATCACTGATTTTTTCAAAATGAATATGCTTTACCCGTGACCAAGGGCGGAGCGAAGAGCGAATAACAACAAACCTCGAAGACACCACACTTCCTCCCGGTTTACATAGTCATTCTCACAGCTCATGTTTCATTTGCACTGATACGTCATTCAGCCGTACGACCACTGCTTGTTTTATTCCTTTACAATATTTGCCACAGAAATCTTTTTCGAAACAGAAACACTTTGAAAATGACTTTAAGACAAGCCGACTAGAGACCGCTTAACACATCTTTTTTTCATTTTCTAGTGTACATTCAGCCCGGGATTGAATAGCGAGATCGTTTTTTAGAGGAATACGTCGGCTGAATATATTGAGCCGTATACACGAAAAGGCTTTCAACCAACCTCTCAACTTCGTCTCTACCTAACAAATAGTTCACACCCACCTCCATTGAACCAATCCCTCAACCTGTCAATTCATACTACAGTATAACTATGTAATTCATAAATCAGTCGTGATAATACGAAAAACAATAACCCGACACCCGTATATACACCTGTGCTGACAATACTTACCTACTTTAAAAGTTCCTTAAAAGCAACACCTTCACTCGCTTCACCACCGTGCCTCAAATTCTGAAAGCTGAATGTATGATGTGTGCAGAATCGAAATGGTTCATGGTCATTCGAGGTAGATCCGAGTACTTTATTATCGTATTAGGGGGGTACGATGCCTTTTTTTCGGTGTCTTTTACGGTAATTGTTGTAGTTAAGCTCAGAGTGCGAGAGATGAAAGTAATTAATCGTTACTCGCTGCATTACTGAATTAAATAATCCGCATGACAGACTTTATTGAACCGGAGGGTTTGATACCTTGATCGTACCAACGCCTCTGCGGAATTTTATGTGAGGTAGAGGCTCAACTAAAAAGGAACCGACTCCGAAGCAATCACTATTCACAAGCTGGGACAAGTTCACCAGCATTGATTCTCCTCACGTTCGAAGTAGCCACCCGTGTAACATCGTCATCGAGTCGTATCATGCATGCATGAAAGATGAAATGACAACAAAATCCAAAATTAACCAGCTGTACTTGCGCCGCGTAGAATGATATTCCACTGAGAATTATTCATTTGGAATCCCTGGGGGGCACACTTCACTACTCCACCTTCAAGTTGTTTGCCTCAACTCGGAGGGCTTGTTTTTACTAATGCAACTGCTGAAAGGATGGAGAACTTCAAGACAACGGCGATTGCGCCACGATATCTCGTGATCGCTTCAAACTCAATTATCAACTTCCACACAAATACTTATCACCAGCTAGAGGCAGTCCTCTCTGGAAAGTTAGTTTGTAGATTCCACAAACATTGACAGTCAACAGATGGGGTGCAGGGGGGTTACTAGGATGGCAATTTCATGCCTTAATTGTTTCAGTCTGAACCTGATAACTACTGAAAGGAGTTTCCAGGCAGCCATTGAAGCATGAAGTTCGTTATGGAAATTATTCGGGACATTGGAAGATAGCGTGGAAGTGTAAGAACTTTTCAAGAGGTGTTAGAGGAAAATAACAGGGGCGGGTTTTTTAATAAAACTGGGATTAATCACTATAAATAATTGAATAGTTATTTTGATTAGTTTAGGCTTACGAACCTCCTACGAGAAAAGCGAAACTAATGTTCAAACAGGGCTTTTGTGGGGAGGTGAGAAGTAGCACGATCCAGCGAAAAGTTTAGCCTTGAGAGGTTTTCTGGCATCTTAGACATTTAAAGAGTGAGACAAAAGTGACGCTTGAGAGCGGCTCTTGAAAGATAACGAACATGACCGACATTGAAGCCGTAGGCGTCTGCACAGGGCGTTATTTCAAGTTTTTCGTAAGAGATAGGTAAAGTTTGCATCCTTTTTTTAGGCCTAATATCAACTTACACAGCGGCGTGTTGACTGGCAACTGCCAACGTTGTCTTTCAAAACATCTTCTGAGAAAAGGCGGTATTGACGAGCACAAAACATGATTACTTGTGTACGGTTATAGGGGTGTGTTTCAAACACGCAAACGTCTTGGAAATTCTAAAGCGTTATTCTTATTCTAATAAAAAGGTATCGAGTTCAAAAGGTTCATGGGAAGGCAGGACAACTCTCCTGATTGATAAAACGAAGAAAAATTGTTACGGGGAAAAAATATGGTCTTCAGACAAGCAACCCCCACAAGGCATCAAAGCATCCACACCCCTTCCCCGGGAAAAGGGTTCATTTCATTTCCTTTGAGCCTTTCCCCATGTAGTACGTGAAATACCGATGTGGGATGTAAGTACACTGACGAAGGTGGATAGAAAGATGGGTACAGAGTGCAACAATAAACATCACTACCCACCAACAGCGAAAAAGGATGGTAATTGATCTGGCGAAAAGAGCGGCTGAGCAGGGCTGCAAAGTGGTAGTCGATCTCGGCAAAGGGCGGCCAAGGGAGACACAATTGAAAAGGGAAAACCTCCGTATTGGCTATTGATGGTCTTCTTGATGGGGTTGTAGGGAATTCACGCTCCGGAAGTGCTGTCAGAGAATTCAAAGCAGCGAAGCATCCACAGTCAAAGGAAAGCTATGTCCCAGGAAAGAAGCCACGGAGAGGTGAACACAAAGCAATTTACCATGGAATGATATTATATTACGGACATTTGGTCTTCGATGTAACAATAAATTGATGTAACATTCTGTCGGTCTTGCACGGGACCCTCCGATACTAGACAATGTCCGTAATATAATTTAGATCGAACTAACACTGTGTTAGTTCTTTGATCCTACATTATCACCCACTATTACATGAAACTCTATCGCCCAATATTTTCAAGAAAAAAAGTCTTGCTATCCCATCCTAAGTCGTCCATCAAAGTCATGACCACATCAAAGATAGCAACGGTGAGCGGGCATTTGAAGAAGAGTGAGCTTTTCAGGATACACTTTTCGAAGGAGCTTCCTAAGCCTGGAAAATAGTTTTTGCGTTTCATGGTTACTTGTATAGCTCTCACAGTTTTTCTACATCGCTAATAGTACGCTCTTGCTCATACTTGAATCATAGGTAAGTTGAGAGTAATATTGTAAGTACGTGATTCACTTCAGTTAGTAGCCTAGTTTTTTTTTTTTTTTTTTTTTTTTTTTTTTTTTTTTTTTTTTTTTTTTTTTTTTTTTTTTTTTTCACAAGAAGGTCTCTAGCAACTCAATCACAGACCTATTCGTGTTCATTCGTTATTTCCTTCATCAAATATTCAGAAACGAGCATTTCTTCTTGAGATGAGTCAGTAAAAGAAGCAATTATGACTTCCCACTCGTATACATTCGAACGATTTCCCCCTTTTCCATTCCATTTTCTTATTCTCGGCAATTTTCCTCACCTACAATCTAATAACGGCGACCTTCTAAATTAAAGTTTCCTTTTTCGTCCACCAAACGACCCATGACTTCTTCCAATCAACAAAATACCCCTTTCAACTCAATTTCGTCGTCTTCTAATGGGGTGGGTATGCCTCCAAAACCCAGGAGGAATTTTTTTCATCCAATATTCTGACGTTGAATATCCCGCTACCAGAATTTTAATTTTCTCAATCTCGAGATTTCGGGTACGTATGAGCCCAACATAACCTTCCTGAAAGCATTCAGCAGAACACACCAGAGACAAAAAAAGTGTAAATCAAGATTTTAAGGGGGGTGGGGGTGAAGGGTTGAACACTCCCGCTGATTCGACTTTAGGATTCTTGGGGTCACGACGCGACCACCAGGCTAAATGCGCGATTCATCCTAGCTGTTGTCTCCAAGCTGGACACGTATTTACCATCAATCCCATTTAATTTCTATTCAAGTGGGAATACGGGTACGAATAGGGGTTACTCTAATAGACCCCTAACCGCAAGCCTTCAATGCCCCTTACATTTCTCTAGCACCCACGGCCCAAGCATCCCTAAGTTAATTAAAGATTTGTTTCATCTCTGAGGGATAGCGAGAAAGCGAGGCATTTTCCCTGGCTCTCCTCCTCACCCACATGGATTAAGGATTAATGAATAGTAGGTTTCACGAGGGCCTCTTCTCCATGATACTCAACACCCCGTCGATATTATTAGACTACCTCTGCGTCTAAAATAATCCTTACACTGAGTACATTCAAGAACATTACGTATTACTAGGACGATTTTTACTTGCCCTTTTTAATATCGGATCGCAGCTGATAATTTTGATGAAATAGACACATCGACTTTATTTACCTTGCTCAAAAATCAAGAAAAAAATTTCATTATTTTAAAAATTCTCGAAAGAGTGTTAAGTTATTTTTAAAGAATGCATACATTCTCGTTTTTAAAAAAAAGTTACTAAGTTACCATGTTATTTTGGCCTGAAAGATACTCAATTTTACGAAAATGGGTATGGATGTCATCGACGATGATTACGTAGGTATAATAATATTCATGACTGGATCAATATCTGGTGTGGTCTCAATCATTATGTATTGACATCTAATAAATTATCTTTAAATAATAGTTGAAGTTCGTCAGAAATATTGTTGGTTCGCACTTGCCGTAACTATTCAATGAGATAACCGCAAACACACGGCACAATTTATTTAGGAAATTCAATCCTGCTTCAAAAACTCTACTTCTGAAGAGAATCTTGAAACTTTTGGTTGACGCTTTGTGATAATAATGTATTATACCTCATCCGATGGTTTCTTGACTTCAGAGCATTTTTATTTACTTAGCTAAAATATCATGGCGTGGTACGTAATAATGTATCATCGTTGTTCGCACGAAAAATCAACGCAGTTAAGGTGACAGACGGTATTCAGCGATCCAACCGCACCTGTCCTCGGTAACATTTTTAGAGCATCCATTCTATAGATTATAATGTGTACCTACTTCATTTTTGACTTTTCAGTATGGCAGGAAAACAAATTAAAATATATGAACCATCGGCAAATAAACAATGTCGACGTAAAAGCTTTCAAATAAGTGTGTTCAATGGTTCTACAGTAGATATCTAATTAGCATTATGCGTCAACTTTTTACAGAGATAGGTTAAATTACATGGCCTATCCATCATCAAACAGTAAATTTGGACGCCGCAGTGCTTATGACGTGGAAAGAGTGACAAGGAGGTTACAATGTCACTGTATGGAGAGCGCTTACCTGAAAGAAACACCGCTGCGCGTAGCGAGAGGTTCAGGCGGGAACTGAGGGATGCTGCCTTCTCTCCTGATCAATATAACATCTCCCCTTGCTTCCCTTTTCCACCCCTTGTTCATCCCCCGCGATCTCCTTCCCCACATCGATACTCCCAACGGTAGCTGAATGCGATACATCGCGATTCTAAAAATGTAAAATTCAAGGGAACTCCACGATAAAACGCTGCAAGGTCTCTCACAAGGTTGGTTATTCCTCGGACCAGGCGCGTGGAGACTAATTTAAATCGATTCAGCGACCATAACCTCTTCCAGTGGGTGCCAATTTGTTCCGGGACCCGTCTAATTCGATTCAGCGTCCAAAATTTAGTGGAAAATTATACCCCACACGCCTAAGTACCAGAAATCTCAAAACGGCACATTCAAAATGGGTGGGTAGATACACATCTTGATCCATAACCTCTTCCGGTGGATACAAAACGTTCCAAGACCCGTCTCATCAGAATCAGCGTCCACAATTTAGTGAAAAATGATACCCAACACGCCTAGGTACCTGAAATCTTGAAAACACATATACAAAAATCTGCAAATTCTTACACACGGGTTGGTTATTCCTCGAATGGGGGAAACAGTGGGTGTGGCGGGTCTCAGACCCATTCCAATCGATTCAGGATCCAAAATTTAGTGGAATATGATACCCCACACGCCCAGGTACCAGAAATCCTGACACATACCAAATGGGTGGATACATACCCATTTTGACCCATAACTTCTTCCGGTGGGTGCCAATCGTTCTGGGACACACATCATTGAATTCAGCGTCCAAAATTTAGTGGAAAATGATACCCCACACGCCTAGGTAGCAGAAATCCCGAAAACACATAATCAAATTGGGTAATAAATACCCAATTTGACCCATTACTTCTTCCAGTGGGTGCCAATTGTTCTGGGACCCATTTTATTGGATTCAGCGTTCAAAATTTAGTGGAAAACGACACCCTACTCGCCTAGGTAGCAGAAATCCCGAAAACACATATTCAAGATGGGTGTATCTATGGGGCGCTACGACACTAATTTACTAATATAATATTGAGAAAACGTAGGTAATTTAGAAGGCTATAATAATTGTATTAAATTGAATTGAATGGTACGAATAAAAAGCTCGGACAGTAAAAAGAATTGTAGGCAACTGCTCAAAATTGGTTGCTAAGTTTAACAGCTGGTTATAAACAACAGGATATGACGATGTGTTTTGTTTGTCTATTCGGCTGAAGTCACCCACATGGGTAATAAATACCCAATTTGACCCATTACTTCTTCCAGTGGGTGCCAATTGTTCTGGGACCCATTTTATTGGATTCAGCGTCCAAAATTTAGTGGAAAATGACACCCCACTCGCCTAAATCACCCAAAATCTCGAAAATCCATTTTTCAAAAAACACATTTTGACCCCTACCCCCTCCAAATTTGGTCCGATCGGGCTGAAAAGTTTCGAGGACCCATCTCGGCTGGGAACAGACCCCTGACCCAAATTTCAGATTTTTAGAACATTTTCTACTACCAAAAACGGCGTGGACAATGGACGGCGGACGGCGTACGGCGGACGGCGGACGGCGGACGGCGGACGGCGGACGGACATTGACCTTTTTTGATCAGGACATCATGAAACGTCCAGAAAAAAATTTTGAGCCGAATCGGAGAGGTTGACCATTATCATGAAAACATAGGTTGATTATTCAAGGAATAACCAACCAAAATGGGTAGATAGGTACCCATTTTGACCCATAAATTCTTCCGGTGGGTGCCAACGTTTTTGGACCCATCTCATTGGATTCAGGGTCCAAAATTTAGTGGAAAATGATACCCCACACGCCTAGATCACCAAAAATATCGAAAAACCATTTTCCGAAATACACTTCCGATGCAGACCTGAACGACATGGACCAGTAGGAAGACCTTCTGAGAATGCATTATGTATGGATGAGTGACTGCGACGTTGCGAAATTGATGGGTGATTGAAAAAATTAGGCTATTGTCAATGTAAAACTGGATTGGATTTCTTACAGACGGGGTGGAATATTGAAGTGCTTAGTTCCTTAGAGATTACATAATAAATGTCTGCAAGTAATTATTACTATAGGTATACCTCGCTCCTGTGCGGGAAGGTGTATTTCCCAAGCGATGTATGTCACAAAAATTTCGATTGGGAATTTTTTTTTTTTTTTTGTCAATACGAATCTATAGGTAAATGACTCCAATATGAATAGTGAACCTAACCGTTAACTTAAGAGCTTTCCATTTTAAAAAAACCCATTCAACGTCCAAAATTTTGTGGAAAATGATACCTAGGCCCTAAAAATCTCGAAGAGCCAATCAGACAGTGAGATCCATCAATATGAGCGGGGATATTAGAAACATCTTTATGATGAATTATTCGGATCGAACTAGAAATAACAGGATCGTTTATTGGAGATGATCAAATCTATAATGTAATCTTTACTGCTCACGCATTTATTATAATTTTCTTCGCTGTTATAACAATTATAATTGGAGGGAGTGAAAACGTTCAAAATATGATGAAAATTATCTCTCACGCCTTTGCCCCAACAGACTCAAAAGACGTTCCAAAGTAGGTGAGTACCTACTCATTTTGAACTAGAAGCAGCCTCCGTTTAGGGCGATCGGGCTGAAACAAGTCAGTAATCGCCAAACAGAGTCCATTTGCAACATTTAAGCAACTTGGAGGCAGTTTTCCGGCTTCGTTGGGAATATTAGAGACTGTGATGGTGCGTTTAGTTAGCATCTTGTTTGGGGCGACTGAATAAATCTCAGGGCTGATGCTATTAAGCGTCTCTCTCGACGCACTGACCTCACTGTGGGAAAATTTCTTTTGGTTAAGAGCCTAGATAATATATAATTGGTATTCATAATCGAACGGATGAAAAAATCTATGCATTGATGAAGTATCGACTGTGCCTAGGGTGGGTGAAGCAGAGTGGAGGGTTTGAAAATCTCCTGCGACGATTGAAGTGTTATTTGTCCATGTGGACAAAGTTTGCCATTTCATGGCAGAGGACCTCGTGTGGGGTATAACATATCCAAGTCTCGAAAGATTGTATCATTTTTCACAAACGGAGGAGGGTAAAATTTGAGATTGTTTGCAGTTCAGTAGACTGAAAAGCTGGTTGGTTAAGGGTTCTTAAGTTGGCCTCTCAGATTGTTGTTGTGACGCTGGAACGTCAGCCGTTAGTCCAGGGTCGATAATTTCGCCTAATTATTTGCGGTATGACTCGTTCGGAGCGACTCTTGAAGTTTTTGATTCATTACGATCATTACGCGAGGTCAACCCTGAGAATTGTCTTTCGCCCGTTGGTGGAGCTATGTCGTGACAAGGGAAGGCCCGCGCATCTAAAGAGACGAACAAGAGAGCGCTATGTCCTATGTGCCAGCATGCTTCGCGGGAGTGCGTCTTCTGCGGTAAAAATCGGGAAGAGAAAGAGTTATACAGGGTAGAGCGCGCAAGACAGATGGATTACAAAATGAAAACAAACACAATGTAATGAAAAATTACGAAACTTTTTATTTTTTCCTTGCATGTTAGTATTGAAAATTTAAATTTACTCGTATACGGTTTTTGAATAGCGTATCTGGCAAATAGAAGCCCTCACTCTGAATACACTGAAGAAGACGTTTTCTGAAGTTTTCGTGAACTCTTTGGAGCATTTCAATGGGTAGTTCGGCGAAGTTGGCTCTGATGTTGTTCTTGAGGGTTTTTAGGGTCCTGGGACGATCATTGTAAACCTTGGATTTGAGGTAGCCCCACAGGAAAAAATCGCAGGGGGCTAAATCAGGTCCCCGCGCTTGCCAGTTCAAATCGCCTCTCAGGGAGATGAGGCGCCCAGGGAACTTTCCTCTCAAAAATCCACTGTCCGTGCTGTGGGCGGTTGCCCCGTCCTGCTGAAACTAGACGTCGTCCAGTTCCATTTCATCCAATGCAGGCAAGAAAAACTGCTGAATCATGATTGAATAACGCGCCGAGTTGACGGAAACGGCTCTGCCGTTGTTCTTGAAAAAATAAGGCCCAATTATCCCATTTCTTGAAATTGCACACTGTGCTGTTACCCTATCAGAGTGAAGAGGCCTTTGGTGGAGCTCTCTGGGGTTCGTCTCACTCCAGGAGCGCATATTTTGTTTATTGACACAACCACTGAGATGGAAATGTGCCTCGTCAGAGAAGAAAACGATAGCGTTTCGCGGCAATACAGCAAGCATGTTTTCACTCGCAATTTGTCTTGCTTCGTAATCACGTGGTTTTAATTCCTGGAGGACTACCATTTTGTAGGGATGCATATGACTAAAATAAACTTCCCGATCCCCTCTTTCAAATGAACCCCACCCCAGATACCTGCGACCGTTCAGTCCGGAAGGGCGCCCTTTACACGGAATAAGTACTTATTCCATGGCCCTTTATAAATCCATCTGTCTTGCGCGCTACACCCTGTAGATTTATCTTTTTAGGAAAAGGTGTATTGTGAGTAGGGTCGTGCTAGTCATAATAGGTATCTATTCGACATTCATTCTGCTGGCATTCTATTCTAAGTGGTGTGGAATCGTCGCAAAAAAAACCGGGGACGGGATCGGGAGATTGTGAAGGAACAGAGAGTAGGCATTTTACTTCTAGTTAAATACTAAAATTTGAATAAATTCTCTTCTCAGACATGGGAGAAGGAGGCTTTCTCCATTCTCCTTTCATGGCTCCGACAAAACTGGCTCTCGCGCTCGCCATGCTTCTTCCTTTACGTGGCCTCCATAACTCATTCTAATCGTGTTGTGGCGGACACTACTCAATAATGTTAATCGTCATCGTCATCATTACATGTCCCAATACAGTTATTTCTTCATAATATTTATTTGAGAGAGTTCTCCATAGATATCAGATGACGTCGGTATTTGAAATGAAGTACATAATTTTGGGTATTTTGGGTTTTTGATTTTCACGCGATGACTTGGCATTTTCGATCCTTTTCTTTTCCTGCCCTCTGGGATGACCGTCCCTTCGTGCCTGGAACGTTGAAAACCTCACTGCAACCTTCTCTCCCTCGCTGATCCAACTTTCATGTTTTTTTTTACTAGGTACTTCACAATCTCTCTCGAATAATATTACACTTGAGTTTTCATGTTTCATGCATAATCTTGTAAAACTGTTTATCGTAAATAGATGATTCAGTCCTCAAGCCTCTAATATCTCAATTCGAAATGTGTGATTCTGACGATGCAGTAAGTCTTCGTGTTCGCTGTTCCTAGTGTTCAAATTCCGTTGACGTCAAGTTTTCCCTATTTCCTCAATTGTTTTCTCCTGTCACCTCCTGGCATCCCTCGGGTTTTGTTCTTTTTCGCATGCCTTGAAATGCCCTCTTCGCTTCCCTATTCAGGTGCATGTAATGTCGACAGATTGTTGAGGAGAAACCACCCGAAGATGAAGACAGCAGTTCATGCTCATCTAACCCAATAACGAATGACTTGGATTTGTACATCATGTTCTGCTGGGGTAATACAGCTAACGGAGAGCTCGGCCTTGGAGGTATCGAGGAGCAGCACGTCTTGGCACCCCGCGAGTTGAAATTCAACCAGTCGCATGCTGTGAAAACCAGTAAGTGCAACTCAACGTGAACCAACAAACCTCATTCTTTGTTTCGGTTTTCTGCCGTACCTTTGTTGATGTGTTACTGCGTGATGTCTGTTGCGATTCAAGCACATTCAAGGCATCATTCAAGAACATTCAGACTCTTTCCATCTCACCTCATCTTCATAAACAATCAGTTTCCATCAATTAGTCAAGATAGAGTGTTCTCACTCCCGTGAAAGAGAATGTTCAAAACGAGTTTCTACCTAGGTGTTAACTTAGCTACTAGGTACCAGAGATGGTATTCCTCGTTGGGCGATGCAAGTTGGTTGCAGTCAGTTTGTAACACTGATGTATAGTTATGGAAATTGTCTGTTTGAGTTCGAGATGGTACACACATCGATATGTAACGAGTTAAACTTGAAAAGGAACGATTTGGGCCAACATGACTGGTAAAATGTTGCTTACTGAAAACGTAAGGAACTAGCCGGAGCCACTGCTCGAAATGACAATATAGTTATGTGTACATGCACAGAAGGGATCCTGCGTTCAATGAACGGAGCCTGGCCATCTAGACTATGCTAGATGCGTATTCCCCCCCCCCCCCCCCCAAACTCAAACGAGCGCCCAAAATTGGTGGTTTTGGGTGGTAGGCACCTTTGGAGACGAATAAGGTCACGAGAAACACTTCTTTGCCTGATCTAATCATTGTTTGATTTTTTATCACAATCTGAGTCTGGTGAACTAGCACCACCCAGGAAGTCGCCCTAGATCGGTGGCTTTCTTCTGGACGGAAGAATCATCCATTTCCTCACAGTAAATCAGTAGTGTAGGTAATTTATATTTGATATTTTGAGGCAAATGTAGGGTGAGGAAATTCAGGGTAGATTGGTCGTTTAAGAATCATGGAATTTTACGTTTCCTTCTCAAATTGTATTATTTGTGCTAAGCTTTATTATATCATTTCATTTGGGGTCAATTGAGAAACCGTGTTTAGGTCTTGAGTATTACTAATTGAAATTTTTTTACCACTTGGTTGGTTATTCATTGAATAATCAACCTATGTTTTCATGCAGAAAGTCAAACTCTCTGATTCGGCTCAAAATCATTCTGGGTGTTTATCGATCAAGATGAGCAAATGTCCGTCCATTTAGTCCGTCCAATCTATTACGGTCGTAGACAATTTCCTAAAAATTGGACCCGTTTCCGGTTCTAGTTTGTCCTCGAAACTTTTCAGCCCGATCGGACCAAATTCGCAGGCAGTAGGTGTCAAAATGAGTATTTCGAAAAATGGTTTTTCGAGATTGTTGGCGATCTAGACGTGTGAGATATTATTGTCAACTAAATTTTGGACGCTGAATCGATTGAAATGAGTCTTCATGCTCCTAGTCCGAGGAATAACCAACCTCTATGGAAGAATTTGCTGCGTTTTCACTGGGGGTTCTTGCCAATCACTAGAAGTACTGCAATAACCGGTGTTTTTGAGATTAAAAAAAAAAAAATCAGTAAACCGTTGAACCACGTCTCTGCAACTAAAATGCTATCTAAAAATACTGTCAAGAATTTTGAGTAGATTTTGATCTACAGGTTCAGAGTGAAGTAATGCGACTTATCACAACCTTTAGTTTTTAGTAGAAAAGTAGACATTTGAGCCTCAAAATATTTTTATTATTACTTTTATTACTATATGAAGTAGTCCCTTGAAACAACGACCTCGGCACGCAAATGATGCACCCGTATTTCTGACGTCGCCAGAACGACCTATTTTCCCGTATTTCTGATTTGTTAGGGGATTACTATTGATTAATTACAAGAAATTTAGCTCTTTTTCACACTCATCCCGAACATTTATCGTCTGAAGCATCGAAAATCATCGATAGTACCGAGATTTTCCAAGCCACCAACACCCAATTTTGGCCAATCTATGCTGCGACGGTTTCTGATTTTACTTAATTATCGATACAACGCTCCAATTATCTTTTTTTTTCAGTATCTTGCGGCAAAAACCACACTCTGGTTGTCACCAGGACTGGAGAAGTATATTCATGTGGAAGCAACGACTACGGTCAGCTGGGCCATGACAAATCCCGTACAAAATTACGTAAGTAAGAATTAATTAAGGTCCTTTTGTATTTGGTCGTGGCGTTAATGATATGAAAACTAAGACTATGTTATTATGTGCAGCCGACATTCCTTGTTATCAGAGGATAAATTATTCGTTCCAGTCGCTTGGTAGTTATAACTAGCGCTTAGTTGATGTATTTGTCTTTGACGTAATCCGACGAGGTATTCCGGTAGACCACGTGAACCGTTTTGTTTTACTCAGGTAATGTTATCAACAGTGAAGCGAAATGTAACTGTCCTGCGTCGAACTCCCTGGTGTTTCTCGGCACTGTGCCAACGTCAGTTTGAACGATGTCTCCGAACAAGAGATCAATACTGAGCCTTCTTTTGGTGATAAGTTTGATTTTAGTAATTGTGCTACTTTGTCGCAGAGCTTGTGTCTGGCCTGGAGAATGCCAAAGTACGGGAAGTCTCTTGTGGCGAATACCATTCAATGGCACTGACCGTTTGGGGTGAGGTTTTCACATGGGGCTCCAACAATCTCGGGCAGTTGGGTAAGTAGTTTGCACAATTCTCACATTTGTCCCTAATCTATAAATGTATTACACTTATCATGTAGATATGTTGTGCCGTATTCGCAATAGAGCAATAGTAAATAATATATTGACGTTCGTAAAAACGGCGACCTCATAATAATTTAAGGCTCTGGCTTACAATACTAAAACGCTGAAATTCTTACACACGGGTTGGTTATTCCTCGGACCAGGCGCAAGGAGACTCATTTCTTCAACATGAGGGAATTGGGGAAAACAGTGGATGCGGCGGGTCCCGGACCCATTCCAATCGATTCAGGATCCAAAATTTTGTGGAAAATGATACCCCACACGCCCAGGTACCAGAAATCCCGAAAACACATATTCAATATGCGTAATAGATACCCATTTTCACCCATAACCTCTTCCAGTGGGTTCCAATCGTTCTGGGACCCACTTCATTGAATTCAGCGTCCATGATTTAGTGGAAAATGATACCTTACTCGCCTAGATCGCCCAAAATCTCGTAAATCCATTTTTCAAAAAACACATTTGACCCCTACTCCGCCCAAATGTGGTCCGATCGGGCTGAAAAGTTTCGAGGACCGTTGGGCTGGGAACAGACCCCTGACCCAAATTTTAGATTTTTAGAGAATTTTCTACTACCTAAAACGGCGCGGACGGCGTACGGCGGACGGACATTGACATTTTTTGATCTAGACACCTTGAAACGTCCAGAAAAAAAAAATTTGAGCCGAATCGGAGAGGTTGACCTTTTGCATGAAAACATAGGTTGATTATTCAAGGAATAACCAACCAAAAACTGTTAATTTTTGTCTCATTAACATTTGATACAATGTCTTCTGGTAAGGGGTTTTTTTTACCACAATTGAACGTAGATAGAGGACTTTTGTATGGGGTAAAAACGTCATTGTTCTGATACAAATCAAGGCTATGTATGTCATAACTCTTTTTTTAATACTCATTTTATTTTTGTACCTAATGAAATTTAATCTCAACCAACACTTTTACTTTGTCTTTAAACCGTTATGAAATGAGTGTGAGGCGGTGGCCCCAAGCTGGTCCAGTCGGAAAGAAACATTTCCCTACTCCAAATCTATTAGTTGCAATGTTCCTCCATCATGGGAGTCTCTGATTATTTTGCTTGTTTCTCATCCCTACCAGGACACAACACCTACTCAGAATTCATGGGGAAACCTAAAGTGGTAAAAGCGTTGGCCACTCATTTCGTCGTGCAAGCGGCCAGTGGTTACAAGCATTGCCTTGCTCTAACGAATCGTGAGTATTCCTAATTTGTGTCACAAGTCTGTCTATTGAAGATACCGGTCGATGAAGAATCATTAAGGAGAATCTAATTGATGAGAGATTTGTTGTAGTCATAATAATGGCAAACATCTCTAGTAAACCAGTATAATTGAGTTCTCGTCAGCTGAATTTTCATACCTACCTACTACATACCGTAACTATTCAGGTGGCGAATTGTACGCATGGGGTTGTAATGAAAACGGCCAGCTTGGCCTAGGGCTGCGCAGCTCATCCGTACCTGTCCCATCTCTAATTGCATCGCTACATGGTCTTCCGCTCTCCTACATTTCATGCGGGGCCAATCATACTTTCTCCATCTCCAAATCAGGTGTTTACGCCCTTCCTCATTACAATGGATTGTAATTTATGTATTTCGTATTTATTAATGTACTTTACCAAAAGATTGCCGTTTATCCGAGCAAGGTTTGAAACATCATTCTTTTTTCGACATTTTACTCGCAAAGGTGCTGTTTATGGCTGGGGCAAAAATAGATTTGGCCAACTTGGTTTGAATTCGGACATCGACCACATCTACCCCTGCCAGCTCAAAACTTTGAGGTCAATCAGGGTCAAATATATCGTGTGTGGAGAAGACTTCAGCGTTTTTCTCACTCAGGTAAAGAAAATAAAACAAGTACATTTCCTTTAGAACTGAAATTTTGAAAATTAGGAGGTTATTACCTACAACAGAGAAATTTGAAAGATTCTAAATTTATCCGTTTCTGAAGTCTCTGATAAATCCGCCTGTTTTAGGATGGGGGTGTTCTCACATGTGGAGCAGGGCAATACGGTCAGCTTGGACACGGCTCCACATCTAATGAAATCCTCCCACGAAAGGTTTTGGAGCTCATGGGAAGCACCGTGACTCAGGTTTGCTGTGGAAGGTAGGTGTCATTTTGAGCTAAGCGCCTATTAGTATAACAATAATCTAACATAATTCCAATTAGTTCAAAATATGTGCTTCTCAGGCAAAGCCACCAAGTGATGAAAGAGTACCACTGGTACCACTCCTGAGAAGCACAAAAATTGCCCACTGTACACCCCGATGATGGCTTTTAACCAGTCTACTACCTATTTTCTATTCCAAGGCGTCACACATTAGCGTTCATTCCAACAAGGGATAGGGTCTATGCTTTTGGAGTCGGTGGTGCAGGTCAACTCGGGACAAAGCAGCTCGTCAACTCCAACAGTCCGCAAGTTGTAGCAGGCCCTTGGTTGGAAGCGGGCAAGAAGTTTCAAGTTGATCGTCTTTACGCCGGTGGAGATCACTGTTTCGTTACCGTCGTTCCAGCTAATGAGGTAAGGGCCTTAATGAATTCCTCCTCAACAATTGAAAAATACACAGCCAAGGTAGTGGCACAGAATCTTCCTAGTAACCATCACAATCTGTCACGTGAAGTATGCTTGCTCATGTACATAGTGTAATGCTTACAAATTCATTAGTAACTACTCCTAGCATACTCGTTCCATCCCCGAAGACCTGAACGGAATTGAATGACAACAGCATTTTGTTGTTGTTTGTATTAACGAAAAACTGGAGACTTGCGCGAGACCGAACCAATGATCCAACCATAATAAGATTTGTTTAAGGGGGGAGGGGTAATCTAAGCGTCTGTTTTCAAAATCACACCTTAAATCAAGAGATTTATTCAATCCCAAAACGTGCTACATTTGCGCACGTACGAAGCCTCCAGTGCATTTGAATATTGTGAAGATCTTAATCAATAATGTGGAAATTATAGCTGGAAACTTGATAGCTGTAAAGAAATTAGGTCAGGAGGCTCTAATAATTTGTAGCACTTTATTGTGCATATCCGTGAGGAGATCAACGGTTTTATAGAAATGATAATTATATTAATTTTATTTCTCTGGTTCTTCTCAGAAGTCTACATCGGCCGACCTCAGGGTAATCCCGAAAGGGTCGCTTATTCTTTCCATCACTCACGAAAGAATGAAACAATGCGAACAAGTTGAAGAAAACAGCCGCGTTGACCAAGACTTGTTGAGGTGAGGGATTTTATTCCGCACAGATTTGAATGATAATACAGAGTTGGGCAGCTGTTTCATCTCCCGCCGATTTTTTCAGTTACCTAGAGAATGCGTTGAGCTCCGCGTACTGTTTTAACGGCTCTTTTCTGCTCCCTAACGATCAACACTATTGTTGCACGTCGAAGCGTCCGGGGATTGATATGGCTCTCGCTAGTCTCTGCTTTTCTTGCATAAGCAAGGTTCAAAACGAAACGATCAAATCTGTGGTACGATCCTTACCTCAAACCCACAAGTTATTATTTGGTTGAATTCAGACTGATGCAATTTCTACTAAATTTTCAGATTCGAGATTCTATTAGTCAACTCTTGTCAGCTTTGCCGGAATCGCCTCCTGACATCGAAACACTTCGTCTGTACTTGTCCCTGCCATTGTACCACGAATTCGATAACACCCGCCACGCTCCCAAGCTGCAAGGACCGTTTGCCAATGCAATCCTAAACCTGAAACCCGAAGCTGCCAAAATTGTTGGTTAGTATTGTATGTATTATAACTTTCTCAACCCATAGCTAACGTCAAGGCTTCTCATTTTTCCAAGTACAAAAACCTTACCCTGTCATTGGGAGGGGGGTGTCATATTTTCATGTAATTCCATTTTCGCAATTCCAAAAGAAGTTGGTTTTCGACACGTTATAGTCTTGACAGGAATAATTGACTGTCATGAAATTGAGAGGAGACCATCTGGAGCTAAACGTGCCGAATTTCTACAAAAAATAGAGTGCAAGCGGATCACAAATTGTAGAAACTCTTGCGGCAAGGAAATGTGGACAGGTTATCGATCAAGAAACCAAATTTGTTCAGGATGCTATGCGTATGTCGGCACTTGAATTGAAGAAGAATCTTTTGCTGTTGCGCATTTTTGGAAGCAACATTTTAAAGTGGGAAAAAAAAACATGTTTTGAAAAAGTACCAATTTCTAAAATACTAATTTTGGCCAACATCCAAATTTAATCTATTTAAAATACAAAATTCAAAGGAAAACGAAACCTCATCGCCTAGGTTCCCCAACGTGCGTCTTGCTGACAGATAGCGTGCCGGTTGGTACTCTGATCACTTATTTCTATTGCCAACCCTTATTTTTTTTTAGGTTGAATTCATTTGGCAAAAGGTCTAATCAAACTGGAAAATCCAGTATTTGGGCCCCACTTTGTATGAATTGTAATTGTTTGTTGTAATCCTATATATACCCCTTTTTTAGCCTCCTGGTTCCTCATGCAAAAAGACGACTTTTTTGAAAGACTAATCAGGATTTATAAGAATGTAGTGCTAACCCTGCTCCGCGCAGCGTTGCCTGTGAATGTGCACACCGTGAGTACCTAATAATTATGTTCGTACGTTCTTTTGTTCTCTCTTATATATGACATCCATGCTGCACCATTTTTCAGTTCCATCTACAACAATGTGGGGCGCCAATGGTTCAAGCGCTGGAACTTCTTAGCCGTTTATCAAAATTGAACCAAACAGGGTCCTCGCCTAAGGTCCGATTTGAAACCTTTCATTTGGCCGAGCTGACAGAGGCTATTGATATTAGGATGGACTACGTTAAATGGGTGACGGACAATGTGAGCTGATTTAAAGTTTTCCTCACTCATTCATTCTCACAAACAATTTATTTTTGGCTGACGAATACTGTGTTACTTTAGGGTGGAAGGAAGTACTTCTGCAGTTATCCTTTCATATTTGACGCACCTGCAAAAATGATGCTCCTCCAGACGGATCAAACCATGCAGGTGATGGAATAAATTGTTGAAAAGTTATTTACGTTTGTTCACAAACTTTTGTTAACCTTTTTTTCCTCTTGGCAGATGCAAATGGCTGTTAATGAAGCAACCCAAAGAGCACTGACGCAACTGCTCTTCTCTCCAGCCCCCGTGCAAGTTCAGCCCTTACTCGAACTAACCGTGTCCAGGGATACTATAATCCGAGACACAATAGCAGGGTTGGCTAATTATTCCGAAAGAGACTACAAAAAACCTCTCAAGGTACCTTAATGTTCTGAGATCTAGGTTCCATTTAGCTTAGGTTCATTCCTACCCATGGGAGTCTTGCTCTTACATCGAATTTTTCTCCTTCTCATTACATGGTAGGCGCTAGAATCAGGCTCGTCTTAGCGAAATACTTTCATAACTCGTAATACCGTACTTCCTTCATAATTGCCTTCATCTTTTTCTTTAGATCACGTTTTTGGGAGAAGAAGCTGAGGATGCAGGAGGCGTAAAAAAAGAATTCTTCCTTCTCCTCCTGAGAGAAATTCTTGATCCGAAGTATGGGATGTTCAAAGAAGACCCTGAAACTAATTCCATTTGGTTTAGTCAGGATTCATTCGAGGACGAGATCATGTATTATCTCGTTGGTAAGTACCAACGTCTACGTGAGTTCGTTTATTATTTTTGCTCAAAAAATAATCCCTCGCATACATTTTGGATGTGGTCTGCACTCACTAAAACGTGAAAGTTCATGAAAGAAAAGCGCTTTCAGCTCCTTTAAGTGATAAGGCTATGCAGTCGTCTAGGACTCGTAGTTTGCAGTAATAATAAAGTTGTCCATTCATATCTGCGATTAGTTAGAACGAGAGAGAGCTGCTTTGTCTGTTTACTTGAACTTCGTCAACCAATGATCAAACCGTCGTCTGAACTTCAACAGCGGCCCTCACCTCCCACCTGAACAATCTCCGGCATATCAGATTGAGTGGAATGTGTCTGTTTCATTCCAGATGACTTTGTTTCTTATATGCCTTAAGCTGATACGCACTTTACTTTCTTCAGTCTATGTGGTAATTCTGTTTCAGGGCTCGTTTGTGGGTTGGCCATTTACAACTTCATCATCATAAATCTGCCGTTTCCTATCGCTCTGTACAAAAAGCTGCTTCACGAGCCGGTTGATCTAAATGATTTAGCAGATCTCTCTCCAAGTCTGGCTAAGTAAGTTGTTTGGTCTAACAGCCGAATCGTCAAGTAAATCGTTTGATATTTACGTAATTCAATCCTAAAGTAGTCTTTCTTATTTTAAAAAATCGTACTGTCTATATTTGTTCAAGTGAATGGGTTGATATTACCTACTTTGGGATGTAAATGTGTGAGAATGATACAATGAACTCTGTATGCTCAAAGAACTGGCAGCCAACATGCCATTGACAGTAGACACCATTGGGACCAATGTAAAGCACCAGCAGACACCAAGACCTCTCGCCCAATGCTTGCCTCGGCTTTGCCTTGATATTCTTATAATTTATTTTCATGTTTTCAGAGGCCTCAATGATCTTTTGAACTATGAAGGTGATGACGTCGACGACGTGTTCTGTCTGAGGTTTGAGGTTACAAGAGATTCTTTTGGCGAAATAAAAACAATACCTCTTAAGCCCAACGGCTCCAACATACCAGTCACAAAAGAAAATAAGTAATGGGTTCCAAGTTTCGTAATTATTGTGCTCTCTTGCATTTCACTTCCGTTTCTTTTCATTCTAGCCGATGTTTGAAATCGCCTTACTTTTCAGGAAAGAGTATGTTGATCTGTACGTGGATCATGTTCTGAACTCGAGCGTCGAACGGCATTTCAAAGCCTTCCACGACGCCTTCCATAAAGTATGCGGTGGACGAGTGTTACAGCTGTTTCATGCCTACGAACTGATGGCGTGCGTAATCGGTGAGCACTCGGTGGCCTCCAGAGGGGCAATGTCAGATTATTATTTTCTTGTGGGGTTTTCATAGTGATCATACGCTCATGTTGTTTTAGGTAATGAAAACTACGATTGGATCATGCTCGAAAACAATTGTGAATACAAAAATGGGTATTCGAGTAGCGACGTAACGATTAGATTGTTTTGGGAGGTTTTTCACGAGTTGCCCATTGAAGAAAAGAAGAAGTTTCTTTTATTCCTTACCGGAACCGATCGGATCCCTATACTCGGAATGAAGGCGATTAAAGTGAGTTTTAATCCAGAAAGTACATGGTTATCTCTGAATGGTTCTTATAACAAAAACCAAAATCCTAAAATTCTAAGCAAAAAAAAAAAAAATTTTTAAATTTTCTCAAATGGTGGGAAGTTTAACGCACGATGACATAAAATCTGAATCTGAAATTATAGGAGAGGGTTTCAATTATTTGAAATAGGTTGGTGTGCGATGGCCTACAGAAAATAACGACCACAGCGTATAATAACCGCTGTTTATTTTTTCTTGATGCGTTATTTTTCTAGGTTAATGCTCTTGGTGGGAATGTAAAGAGAATGTGTCTAAGGTAATTAGTTGATACCATACATACCTAGGTGCCCAAAAACCTCGTAAACCCGAATTATAAGAACCAATTCTTACCTATACCCTGCGCCCACTCAAATGGAGCTAACTACTCGGGGATATTCACCCTGAATAGCTTCTGGTTCAATTTGGTGCATTATCTTTCAACTTATCTTGGTTACAGATGTTCATTCAGCCTACTCACGACGACAAGTTCCTCCCAGTCGCTCACACTTGTTTCAACCTCCTCGATTTGCCTCGCTACAAGACGAAAGAACGGCTAAAATATAAACTCCTTCAAGCCATTCAGCAGACTCAGGGTTTCTCATTGGTCTAGGACAGACGAACAAAAACAACACGTTTATCTAATGTGCCTTATTCGATTCACGAACGTAGTCTCGATCTTCTGTGGCTTCCAAACAAGGCCCCACGACGCCTCAATACCATCATAGAGCTTTCATTCATAATGTTACCAAGTAAATTTTAGTGAACCTCATTGTTTTTAATATTGAATTAACTAATATGACTAATTCATGGTTTATAAAAAGTGCTTTGTTAGGTATTCGATTATATTTTCATCTCCATTCAAAAGGTGAACACTTGCGTCCTTCGACTTCATACAAGTTTGTATGGAATAGCACCAAGTATTTATTACGCATCTGTAAAACTAGCGCCAAGCACCTAACTCGTAGGTGTCTACTCCTGAAGTTCCCTTTTATTTTAATCGCATCTGCCCGACTAAGCATATTTGGTTTTCATTTTTTGTAACCTATTTTTTTCCTAATGAGAGCCAGACTTGATTTGAATGTTAAATTTTATCTGAAGAAACGTGTGATTTTTCTTCAGAATTTCACTACTCATTGCGCTTCTGTTGTAGCTATATTGTTGAAGTGGTATTTTTGGCCTTATTCTCCACTTTATTAGAAGTTCTGAAGTATGACTAACTTGGAGCCTTTCGCCATGATACAGTAATTTTCAACTTGAAGCACCTACTTGACCGTGTAGAGGTCGCTGCAACATAATTAGTTTGGACCAGTATTTGAAATACGTGCATTGAAGTCACTTGCATTTTCAAAACCACCATTGTTTCAATGAATTTTGTGGACACGCTTCTAGCTGAAAAAGGTGTCCGCAGAAAACTACATGTTGATTTCTTTTTTTTTCCCTTTTGTGATGAGGGCAGAGGGCAGTACTGCCCCTGGGCGCTGCGACCTCCATGGGTGGGTCTATTGTGTCAGGTGGTGCCTGAGAGGGCAGTGACCAGTGTCCATAGAGGTGACGATTCTGAGCTCCCTCGTGATCAATGTGAGGAGGATCTTTGCCCACTTTGAGTTTGGTGAGATAAGGAGCTTGGACTGCCAGTAAGCAGCCACTTGTGAGCGCTCCCACAATCCAACCTACTGGTTCATGTAGCATTTGGAGGTCCCAACCCGAGGTTCAGGACCAATAGGAGAGGACACCGACCTTTGCTTGGCATGGCGGTCAGCTTCCTTGTTTCCTTGAAGGGAACTGAAGGCACTCCCAAGCCAGCCTCGAGGTGAACTTGAAGGCTGCAATAGCTTTCAGTGCTGCCTGGCTGTCTGAGAGTACGGTGATCCTGGCGCAGGTGAGTCCTCGTTGGAGGATCTCCTTCGCACAGGCAGCAATGGCAAGGACCTTTGCTTGGTAGACAGTAACTAACCGGCCCAAGGGGGCAGCCAGTGTTGATATCCTTAGACTTGAAGCCAAAAGTTCATGATACTTGTCTATCAACTTAGAAGTGGAACCAGAGGGTATAAGATGAGATCTTTGCAAAAACAATATTTTCCGTGAAACCCGTATTTTTCACCCCAATTTGAGACAATAAATTTGAAATAAATGAATTCGGTGTTCATGATTTTTTTCGACAACTCTATTAGGCTTGTAGGTCACTCCTATTGGATTCTCAATTGTATTTCTGGTTAACTATACGTGGTTTGCAGTAACGAACAATCTAATTCATTTTTTGTTTTTATTGAACCACACCTATGCGGTGAAACCACGGATCGCCTTATCATGCCTTCCGGTTGACCTAGTTGTAGCATTAGTCTATTCCACAATGGAATGTTGATAAAATTGCTTTCGGACAGCTCTTTTGATTGATACGTTCTCGAAAATAAAAATTCTATTTAGTTAAAAAGTTGTAATAATTTCCTGCATTTGGGATTTAGACCACCACAATAGCTAACAATCTTCAATTTTTTTTTTTTTTTTTTTTTTTTCGTCGAGACGTTTTTGTGTGAAAATTATTTTCTACCTTTACCTTTCATTTGGTCTGATGAGTACAATATTGTCTTTAGCTAGAGATGCTAGTAATTCCAAAGAGAGTGGACCTCTGGGCCAAGAAGGGCAGAGTCTGAAATAAACTACGGCTTCTCTCTGCGATATAAGAACACCACAAATTCTTCCACAATGGTTTATTATTCCTTAGAGCCAGATTAAGGGTATAACTGAGTGTCCAGGACTCATTCCAATTGATTCAGGATTCCAAATTTAGTGGAGAATCATAACCCCACCCCCACCCCACGCTTAATCCCCGAAAATAAGTAGGTGGTTTTCCATTTTGACCCATACCACTAGGCACCGATTGGTGCCACAACTCAACAGTGCGCTTCTTGATCTTGTGTAGACCAAAGAACCTAAATGTCCGTCCGCCGTTCACACCGTCTTAGGTACTTCAAGTTCTTAAAAGTTTCTTGTGAGTAATATATGTCATTTTGGTCAGGGACCCTTTCCGGCTCTAGTTTCTCCTCAAAATCTTTCAGACTGATAGAAGCGAATGATAGAACCATGATTTTCTGACTTACTGGGAATCTGCGTAACGAGCCAATGCTAAACAAAAATTTGATTTGGAAACATTTTTATTTTAGGTACCTACTCGTGAATCATCAATTTTATTGAGAATCAAATCACGACAAAGTTATGAAAAATATGGACTGATAAGCATAAGTTTATGAGAACAACACAGCTTAATGATTTCCTTTTCTCACCTAATCTGTCCCCACATCAAACAGGTGTGGAAAGTACGCCAAAATTATTGAAATACCTCTCTCACTATCATACAGGTTTAAGATCATTTCAATTCCAGGCTGAACTCTAGTATGGGACAGAGACAACAAACTATCGATTTCACTCGAACAACAGGCTGATCGATTGTCCGTCTGACGTCACTCATTCAGTCTACGACACTGAAAATGATTTTATTATTGATTTTATTTCATTATGATTTTATATTATTAGGTATTGTTTATATTTTTGAAGCAATGGCCGTGAAAACATTGACTTAGGCCCCTTACATGACGTCATCAATAACAATCGATTGTGTGCTCTCGATATCTGTCATGTGTATCACCGCGCCCCGTATGCTAGAGATTTACCCAATTCTATTTACCTATTTTGAGTATTTCCTTGAATTCCTTTGAAAATACTACAGTGTAGAGAAACCGTGGTCACTAATGTGGTGATACATGGAAGCACATCCAACCTTATTATGGATCATGTGATTCTACCTTACACCGCTAAATCCCGTTTTCATTCTTCTTAGTTCGATTGTGCTTAATAAAACCTTAGACGCAAGGTTTTCTATCATCACAATTTATTAAGCACAATCGTGATTTCCAACAACCATGGAACGCTACCTCAAACCGGAGCGCTTCGGAGTCGATCCACATGACCCGGCGGCCGCAAAGGATTGGAAATTCTGGTTGAAGACATTTGAAAATTTCGTAACGTCCCTAGGAGAGGAGACAGTCGGAGGACTTTCAGAGGCCAGTAAGCTGAGATTTCTTACCAATTGCGTTTCTCGGTCGGTTTATGAATTGATTTCCGATTGCCCGACCTATTCCGAGGCAATCGCTGTTCTGCAGGCCACTTACGTGAAACCTACCAATTCAATATTTTCGAGGCACAAATTAGCGACGAGAAGGCAACAACCTAACGAGACTATTGACCAGTACGTTCATGAACTACTCACAATCAGCAAGGAATGTGAATTCAAAGCAGTCTCGGCCGACGAACATCGCAGTAGTTACGTCCGAGACTCATTCATCCGTGGCTTAACCAATGCCAATATTCGTTTAAGGCTTTTAGAGAAAAACCAATTGAGTTTAACTGAGGCTCAAGACATGGCGAGAGCTCTGGAAGACTAGGACCACTCAGGAACCGACTCTTGAATCTACTGAGACCACTCAGGAACCGACTCTTGAAACCTCGGATATACCTCCTGAAACTTCAAGGCCGAACTCTGAACCCACGGATTCCGAAAAAGTTCAAGAGATTCGCCGATCCACAAGACCCCGGAAAATGCCCAACAAATTTCAAGACTTTGTTCTTTCATGAGGGGAAGAATGTGGTGATTCATGGAAGCACATCCAACCTTATTATGAATCACATGGATCATGTGATTCTACCTTATACCGCTAAATCCCGTTTTCATTCTTCTTAGTTCGATTGTGCTTAATAAATTCTTAGACGCAAGGTTTTCTATCATCACAACTAACTACCACGATGTAGGTATACGAGTATTTTCTGGTCACCACCGGTGATGTGCTCTTCTGATTTTCTATAGACAAGTAAACAGTCAATGCGGGTTAAGCATAACTTCTCTCCTAAGGATGCGAGCAAAATCATGCGAGTTGTCAACTTCGACTTTGCGACGTCGTACGTCAGTCAGAATATTGTGAAGTTGTTTTGGCATTCAGCAATTTTTTGCACGTACGGTTGAAGGAATGTAAGATCTACTGCCCTACTTTTCTCGATCGAAGAAGTTTGGAATGAGATGACATCCTGCGTCGTGAAGTACAGGTCACTTCCACCTCACAGTTACCACACGAATTTTTATGAAGTACCTTGTGAGTAATTGATCAAGCTCTCGGGTGGACCATGTCAAAACTCTCTGGACAGTTTAGAAACACGGCGTGGGACCCTATTTTACTCACATCCCAAATAGTCGCCGTTCAAAGTGTGTTTTATTTGACGTTAGGCGTTTGGCTCATCGCCCTTGACTTCATAATAGGGTCTTCCAGGTCGTTGGACCATATTTTCAAATATCAGGTGAGTACTCCAACTTGACGTTGTGAATTCTACCAGCATTTGCACATTTTTAGAAAATCTGCCAATTTGTTTATTTTCTACGCAGGAAATTCACTCAAGAGACGGAGTCGGGAAACTGGTCATTGTCGCGTTCTTGCTCAATGCCCTCACAGGGTAAGTCATGTGCCTCATTTGTATAATTATACTGGTGCAGACCTACAATTGGGTTTTAAGTTACAAACAATTACCTGCAGAACTCAGAGCAGGAGTCGTTTTTAAGCCCAATTTAGCACTTGCCGTGATCCCCGATTTTCAGAGCTGTCTGCTTGTGGTGCTTGGTGCAGAGGACGAAGCTTTGCTTGGATTTTGCCGTAACTGCACACTTTCTCCATCTCATCCTCTGTTGGATTTACAACGGGTAAGATGTCCCCTTATCAGCCGTAATGCCCTTGCCATATGCATAATATTGCCAATTGTTCTTGGACAACTTTGTGAGTTGAACTGATCGAATATGCTCTTAAATGTAACCATATTCATGATTAACTATCGGAGGATGATGAATGGTTGCGTGGCATTCCTTGGGTACAGATCTGATGGAGGTCACCAGTCCTTTCTTAAACGACAAACATAGTGATGTAGTCTTACGTTATGTTGACATGTACATGTTGTGTGGGTGTTGATTTAAATCATATTCAGGAAACCCGCTATCGCTGTCTCATTTTCCCATTCCGCTGTTGCAGGTCCTTCCCAGTGAGCATTTTCTGGTGGCTTTTGAACGTTGTGTCAGCTGGAATAATGTGTATCTGCGGTGAATTGCTTTGTATGAGAACGGAATTAAAAGCAATACCGCTCTCATCAGCTCCAAAAGTCGGACTCTGATTTTCTATATTTTTTTCCGATACTGGATATTGCGAATCTTATTTTAGGGAAATAAAGTGTAACGCCGATGTTAGCAAATTTATTTTTTTACTCAAGAACGTGTTAGGTAATTTGAAAAGTTATGTCTTCTTTTGAACGTGGACAATATTATGGGTGAAGAGTTGTAACTTCATTCTTTTAAATTCACGAAACTTTGTCGTACCTACCTGGGCTTGCTCATATCTGTGTTCGTCATTTTTTCTCTTTCGTCAAGGGCCTAAAAATTACCTTGAGTGGTAAATGGATACTGGTGAGACAGTGGCATTTATAATATCAGTATGACACATTTTCTGTGGAGACTACATTGCTCAGACTGGACACCTGTCTCTGGGATGTGTAGCGTCTTCTACTGCTTTGGTTAGGCTTATTTTCCTTGTCAACTGGTTCGGTTTAGTCCAATTGGTGATGGATGCATCTTTGGACCTTCTTTAGGGTTTTTTTTAGAACTCTGCATTACCTAAAATGATCATAGCTATCATTGCGGTTCCACTTTCCTAAAAAATGACCCTTATGACCTGGCATTTTGTCCCCCTCTGGGTTCAATTGTGTTCACTGGGGAGGATTGTGAATGTTTCTTCTAGATATCAATGATCTACTCACTGAAATGTAAATCTAACACTATTTCCGGCTTTCTCTGTCAGTAATATAACATTTTGGACGTCTTGAGTCCAGCTCAAATTGACACTCATCGATTCGTTATTTCAAATGAACAAATTTGTGAACCAACCTTCCTAGTATCAACGTGCCTAAACTTGGTTATGGTACTGGCAATTGTGCGCATTTTCTCGGTGCAATGGTGGTTTGTTATCTACCTGCCTGGTCCAGAACCTCACATGTTCAATTTTTCTTCATTTACATTGATCCAAGTTATGCTAATACGAAGATACGGCTGTTGGTAACATTTTAAACCATTAATGTAAGATTTTTGTTCATAATATTTTTGTAAAAATCTTCAACTAATAATTTATCAGAGATTCTATCAAACACATATGTTGCGTTTTTTCCCTGCCACTCCTTTGACTAGGTACACGCGAATTGAGTAAGTATGGATATCCGTCAGCAAAGAAATATTCGTCTGATACCCGATAAGCCGGGTAGGATTTCCGGGCAACTAACGCAAATATATGGACATAAGTCGTCAATCGTACCTTGATGTGCAGGTAAAACATCAACAATAAAAAATACAGCAAATTATTGTAAAATTTTACAAAACTGGTCGTCAATTTTTTCACTTCTTGAGTAAACCACAAGAAAAGTTAATAGATAGATTTTTGGACAAAATTGAACATTTCATGGTTCTGAAATAGATGGTTACCTAATATTTCTTCATTTACATTGATCCAAGTTATGCTAATACGAAGATACGGCTGTTGGTAACATTTTAAACCATTAATGTAAGATTTTTGTTCATAATATTTTTGTAAAAATCTTCAACTAATAATCTTCAACTAAACTTCAACTAAAAATCTTCAACTATAGACCTTAATGCGTTGAAAAAAATCGAAATTTAACCTAAAAAGCTCATTTTAAGGCTCAATTCAATAAAAACGTTTGGGCTTGACAAGTTTTCAAACTTAAGTCTGGACTGGACGAGTTTTGCGACTGAATTTGAAGAGCCTGACCAGTTTGCTACCAAAGTTGAAGGGACCTGTTACTAAAATAAAAAATAGAAAACCAATCATTGTATTTTTATTTTTGTATATGATAAAAATTAAACTTATGTTTATTATAAATTGTTTCAAAAATTCTAACTTGGATCTGAACTTTTTTACTCAAATACGTAGATCTTCGGTGTCGTCGTCGAGCTCGACATCATCCTGCGTTTCGTCTTATCCTGGTTAATCCTGAGTGTCTCGATCCAGTAATCCAAATAGTGGAGATGCTGTAGTTCTTTACTGCTGCCCCAAAATGCAGCCTAAGGAGCCTCTCAACATCCACCAGTTTTTCAGTTTCGATTGAAACTGAGTTGCAGGTTATTTCATCAAGAACGATGGCGTATGGGGCAGCAGTTTTTCTCGTAAAACGATTTATGTCCCCTTGTCACTTCGGTAGAATGGTTCTCCTTCCTGATATGCCTTTCGAGGCATCATCTGAAATTCGTCCTGGGAAATTTTCCCCTCATCATGCATCGAAATTGAGCTGCAGCGAAAGTTGGTCTTCTTTGGATGACTGCACAAAGGTTTGCTCGGAGGTTTCTTTGATGAATGCCTGAAAATCTCCCGAATTCAAACTTAGTCAAATCCTGCCAAGCCAAGGTAATTGAACGGCAAAGATAGTAACATGTTTTGTTTTTCTCGTGTACGTCAATGAGCCACTGAAGGAAAACATGAAAATTATCCTTGGTTACCTTATGGCTGCTTCTTCGGTTCATCTCCATTCTTGAAGATTTCGCTTTTTCTTGCTTCCTTTTCCTTCCTCACACATCCATCTAAAGGAGGCAATTCAAATAAAGAATGAAACTAAGTTTCACAGCCTCCTTAAGTCTTAAGGAGGCTGTGAAATGCTCAACAAAGAAAGATCCGACATTTACCATAGAACCGAAGTTTTGACATGGTGGTTCTGTGAGTAGAATTGTAATACTACTTGGTTCCATGGTTCTCTATCAACCTCTCAAAGAGGAGGATCAAAGCTTCATAATAAGAGGGTAGAACTTTTGGTGCAGAATTTGGCGATAGCCATCTTTGATTCAAAACATGCCCAAGGGTCTAACAAGTTTTGCAATAAAAACATAATTTTACACTAATTTTCAAGGGGATCTAAACACATTAGAGACAGAATGACCAGGCGCGGATCTAGAAATTTTTTTCGGAGGGAGTCACAGGGTAAAATCAAAAGCTAAAAAAAATAACCAAACAAACAAAATGAACTAAATTTTCTCACTTTTTCAATCTCTTAACAAAAAGTCAATTTTATTCCAATCCAATATTTATTCATAATTTGATTGTTTATGTCAAAACTCTACTCCAATTTGTTTTAGTAAATGAATGTTTTTATTTTATTTTTTTCCGAATGTAAACATGCCTTGTTGTATTATTCAACAAAGTGGCGCCCTTTTTAGCAGCGTTGCTAACTTCAGAGTGTACAAAATCAAAACAAACAGTATGAATAAAGTTTGATTCTAGTCATTTGTTTGACTAGTTGAATCCGCACCTGAGAATGACTACCATTCGATTTCTCGGTGTAAAATCTATAAGCTCGATATCGAAAAAACTCGATTTAACCAATTTTACAACTCAGGAACTCAGCACTCCTTATTATTATTCTAGGCGAATCTCACTAGGGAGGATCTGTGTAAGTCTGAAGTCACCAGAATATGTAGAGCTAATTACAGAGAAAATGGACAAATACTTTTTTTTAAATATAGCGCAGGTACTAAATTTTAAGATAGGCATGAATACCCAAACCTGCCTGCAGGAATCTGTTCAAAACCCACCCTAAATTAAATTAGATTAAAGGATTAGGTAAGGTTATTATATGAAGTACGTAGATTCTAAATTCAAAGTGTTCTGAGCATCATCTACTACAGACATTTTCAATAATTCATGAAAATATTAGGTACCTAATAGATATATATATATATATTTTTTTTTTTCAAATTCACATAAATTCCGAAACGCGCTCTCTAGTTGAAATAACACTAGCTTTTACCAAGCCTCTTGGAAAATTCTAACATTAACTGGGAAAAGTCCGATTTGAGAGCCAACCCTAGGTTTAACCAGAAAATCCTAGGATTTCCCAATATTTATGGTAAACCCCGAGTGTTGGCTCTCAAATCGGCCTTTTCCCAGTTAATGTTAGAATTTTTCAAGAGGCTTGGTAAAAGCTAGTGTTATTTCAACTAGAGAGCGCGTTTTGGAATTTTACCAACTGATTTTGGTAAATCTTAACATTCCCCAGCGTGCAAATCCGCACATTTCCCAAGAGAGATTGGTAAAAGTCCAAAGTCCCTAATTTACACAAGGTTTTTCGGGCTTTTGCCAAATCGGTCAATCAATTCTAGGATAAAGCAACTGTCAAACGGTAAAAGCCCGTTTTTAGTATAGATTTCGGGGTTTTACCTTAAATATTGGGAAATCCTAGGATTTTCTGGTTAAACCTAACTTTTACCGCACTTTGGGGTTTTACGGTAACATATACAACATATATAACATATATAATACATGGGAGGTATTTCTAATGGACTTGCAGAATTATTTTCTTTTTCTTTCCTCGGAGAGAGCCTGGAGGAGTTAATGAGCCTTGATCATTCAATGTCAAGGCAGAGTTTGTAGATGGATACTCATCGAGTCTTATCTACGGTATTTTGCAAGCATTCGACCAGCAGAACCCGGCCCACATTTTTTTTATAGGCGGTACAATGACCTTCACGTCCATATTCCCTTCTGCGCAGGGGCAGAACCTGTCGGTATTTTTCCACTGAGGAGGCGTGCCTGCACCACCACCATTCGTTCAAAATAAGATATTTTTGTGTAATTGTTCTTCAACTGTAGCGGGTCCCCGGTGGCTTTTTTAAGGTTAAAAGAAGTGGTGGGTCAATATAAATTTTCTTTTTTAACGGAAATTTCCACGTTTCCTCCAGTTGAGTCGCGTGACTGCCGCTAGCGCTCTCTGCATTGCTGCCCGGAACCTAGAAAATGAGCGTGATTTTGAAGGGACTGTACCGCAATTCTCCCTCCCTCTTGGGTTCTCTCTCTCGCTCGCACGTATTGAACGTCCGCTCTCCAGTTCTCCTCGATCAGCCGAAACACTTCGCCAAAAACTCCAAGAAAATGTCTCTTCCCAGAGTTTTCTTCGACGTCGAAGCCGACGATGAAAAACTTGGACGCATCGTCATGGAGGTAATCTATTGTTTTACAATCGGACGTACATTTTTGCTACTTTACGCTCAATCAAGAAGTTTCCATGCCTCGGGTCGGCTTCCTCATCAAACGCCATGTCCGGCGACTTCATGTTTCTGGTCCCCGTTGTTAGATATCCCCTCAAAACCATAAATTCATTCAAATTTTGGCCTCGTTTTACATTGAATTTCATTTTAATCGTTTCAAACAACTTAAATCTCACCGCATAATGTTGTTTTCCGGAGGGAAAAGAATCGCTACTTTGAGGTTATCTTGGCCGTTTAGCGGCACCCCACCACGTTTTTCTTTTTCTCTTGATCGACCTGTATCCAAGTACATAACGATTTGACAATGAAATCCTCTACCTGGATAAAACTAATACTGCATCTAATCGCCCTATTTCCTGTCCCAAATTTATGTTCGGTGAATATATTTCTGTTGATGACTGCCCCCATGCATTCAACCGTAAACCCTCCTTGCTTGTAGCTTGCATACCTTCTTACTTCCACCCATCCCATTCTATTCTCATGACCTTGCCTCTAATCACCCTTTTCGATTATGAATTCATCATGCAGATGACCTACGTTCCGTCCAACTCTGCCATTCCCCACCCTTGTAAAGAAATCGATTATCTCAGCTTATGCAATGTCCTTTCAAGTGCATTCATTGGCTAAGTAGATGAACATGTCCCAAATATCACATAACTACGTGGTGATCTTTAGAACGATCATTGCGAACAAATTTATCGCATATAAATAATAACCTAATTTCACCTAAAACCGGCCAGTTTCCGATGCCTCCACATTATTGGAACTTTATCGAGCTGGTGAAACATTCATATCTAGGATCCCTACATCAAGGACAACCCTTAATTATAACAACATTTTCCTATTTAAATTACAACCCTCCCAGCTTCCGGCACCCATTTGCTGTTTTGATGTAAAATTTGCAAACAACATTTTCGTTCACAAAAATGACCATGCCACGGCTTGCTCAGTTACCTACCAGAGCATAATTTTTGAAAAACATATCACGAAAAAACTGCTGGAAACAAGTTTTTACGGGGTGAATACAGTCGAATTAGTTTTTGGCTCTAGGTGTTTGATTTATACTTCTTATTTGAACATATACTTATTGATTAAAGTGAAAGGAGTGAAAATCCTAAACCCGTTTTTCGGGAATCTTCGGGATTTGCGATATCATTTTTTACTTACGACTTGGATGGTATACGTAAAAATCTGTATTTAAAAAAATATAGTTTTTCGAGCTTTTTGTGGGTCATGGCGTATACTTTTCCACTAAATTTTGGTGGCACAATCGATTGTGACGGGGTTTGGCCGATTGTTCCGAATTGTTGGCGAAGGGCGTTGAACGGTATTTTAATAATAAACTTTGGTAATTTGTAAGCAGAAAAATAACCGTTTTTCATGGTCCACCGTGTCCAATTATCAAATCAAAACAGCTGAGTTCCGATCCGACTAGATTCGGTACCAACGTTTCATTGAACTTGGCGGTTGACATAAAGCCCAAACAGGAAATTATCCTCAATAAAAAAAAAATCATTTTATTATTATTATGTTTTCATGCAAAAAGCCAATCTCTCCAATTCGCAAAAAAAAAAAAAAAAAATTATTTGGACCTATATCAAGGTGTTTAGATCAACATTAGCAAATGCCCGGTGCCGTCCACGCCGACTTTAGAATTTAGTAGTAGAATAATAGTAGTAGAAATTTTTCTAAAAATCTGAAATTTTGGTCAGGGCTCCGTTCATGGCTCTAGTTGGTTGTCGTAACTTTTCAACCCGATCGGTCCAAATTTGGGTGGGGTAGGGGTCAAAATGTGTATTTCGAAAAAAGGATTTTTTGTACTCTAGGTGTGTGGGGTATCATTTTCCACTAAATTTTGGACGTTGAATCCAATGAAAAGGGTCCCAGAACGATTGGCACCCACTAGAAGAGGTTATGAGTCAAAATGGCTATCTATTACCCATTTTGGTTGGTTATTCCTTGAATAATCAACCTATGTTTTGAATATGTGTTTTCGAGATTTCTGGTACCTAGGAGTGTGGGGTATCATTTTCCACTAAATTTTGGACCATGAATCGATTGAAATGGGTCCGGAACCCGCAACACCCACTATTTTCCCCATTTTCTCCGGTTTTTGCAGAATTTGCAGCGGTTTTTATCCATTTTTTTTTCTTTTTTGAGAATTGAAAATTGTGGCTTGGGCATCAGGCAATGCGGCATGGGGAAGAAAATAAAGTCCGAGTTCGTTTCTCGGTTCCCCATTCATCATGAGGCATAGGTGGTTTTAATTGAGAGGATTCTTTGCTGAGCTTAAATCGGTTCATCTTCCTCATCTGACCAGAAAATTATTACCGAGCCTAGGTGTTCTTTCTCGGTTATCTGCAACTCAACCTATGTTTAACTTTCGTTAGGAATGAAAGTAAGAGGCAAGCCTGAGAGACGGAACGATTTTAAAGTTGTTCATTACCGATTATATCTTTTTCTCTCCTAGCATTAGCGCAATAGGAAATCTGTGATAAATCATATGGAATAATCATGGGAATGATACACCTTAGGGCTCCACTTTTGACAACTTCAAATGTCTAACGCCCTCTAATTCGCCGCTGAAAAGCTGAACCGATTTTGATGACAAATAATACGGAATTGAATGCTCTTAGGTACTGATACTTTTACTAGGATGAGCACTATTCGAGTTGTACGACAACGAATCAAACGAATTTCTCGGGTTTAGCTCGTTGGTCTGACCTTGAGTCTCTTGGTCAGTCGATTCGAATGCTCGATGAATTATAATTTTATAATTTTTCATGTTTTTCGGGAATTGTCCGTGGATTTGAACAATAAAAACCTTAGTTCATTATGAGTTGAGAATGTAATGCTTGAGTTATGTCTAAATAGGTGTAGTTCCCAAACGAATGATGAACGTGGCGAACAACTTGGTTCGTACTGGTGTATTGTTACCTATTTTTTGCCACGAGCTCACATCTGTTACCAAAGGGGAAAATGGAGATCATACTCATTTTGCAGGAGCTTGTATTAAAATGATTGATACTTCAAGTTTTCATGTACTATTTCGCGACTGAAAAATAGAACGCTGCAAATTCTTACACACGGGTTGGTTATTCCTCGGACCAGGCGCAAGGAGACTCATTTCTTCAACATGGGGGAAATGGGGAAAACAGTGGACGCGGCGGGTCCCGGACCTATTCCAATCGATTCAGGATCAAAATTTTGTGGAAAATGATACCCCACAGGTACCAGAAATCCCGAAAACACATATTCAATATAGGTAATAAATACCCATTTTCACCCAGAACCTCTTCCAGTGGGCACCAATCGTTCCGGGACCCGTCCCATTGGATTCAGCGTCCAAAATATAGTGGAAAACTCTACCCCACTCGCCTAGATCGCCCAAAATCTCGAAAATCCATTTTTCAAAAAACACATTTTGACCCCTATTCTACCCAAATTTGGTCCGATCAAGCTGAAATGTTAGGAGGACCGTCCTAGGCCGGGAACAGACCCCTGACCCAAATTTCAGATTTTTAGACATTTTTCTACTACCTAAAACGGCGCGGATGGTGGACAGCGGACGGCGTACGGCGGACGGACATTGACATTTTTTGATCTAGACATCATGAAACGTCCAGAAAAAAAAATTTGAGCCGAATCGGAGAGGTTGACCATTTGCATGAAAACATAGGTTGATTATTCAAGGAATAACCAACCAAAAACCGTCCCCCTCACCCTTGGGCTGGTTCAACTCCACTAATAATCCGTCAGCCTGTCTTCCCGTTCTGAATGACTACATCAAATGTTATTGTGGTAGTTGGTCTTCTCTGGCACAACATCAGAGACCATTAAGATTGGCTTATCAACATTGGCTCTGCCTAGAATCTCTGTTGGGCTTTTAAGTTGCGCTTGGTTTTGTCCTGCAAGCACCATCTTCTGTCGTCTGCAACTGCTGCTGAAAAAAAAAGTCCAATAGCTGTTGAGGTTGTTGTTGTTGGGGTGATTTTTGCACGTGATATTCAAGCAGGCCAGTCCTTGCAGTTCGAGCAACCGTTGTTGGACTGAGGCTTGCTTGGTGCCTTCCAACATGAAACGGCATGTTACAGGGGGCCGATTCTCATTTATGTCCAGGCTCTCATTTTAGTGGGTCCCCACATATTGCCGAGCATAGTGTAGCACAACCATGTAGCTGCCATGCCTCTGTTCCCCACATGTGTGATGTGAAGGGCATACCAAAGTTCTTTGTCAAGCCAAACCCCCAGGTAGATACATCCTCATTAGAGAGAGTCGACCAATGATTTGAAAGACTACTGAAGTTTTAATAATTTTGGAATAAATGCTTAAGAAACTGTGCTGAGCCTTTGGGCGTTCTCTTGATAGGGAGCGTTAAGATCAGTATTAATCAAAGTACTGTTCCTTTGGTGAACTTGACCTACAAAATAATTTTGCAGGAGCTTGTATTAGAATGATTGATACTTCAAGTTTTCACGTACTATTTCGCGACTGAAAAATAGAAAAAAACCGTCCCCCTCACCCTTGGGCTGGTTCAACTCCACTAATAATCCGTCAGCCTGTCTTCTGCCGGTCCTGAATGTCTACATCAAATGTTATTGTGGTAGTTGGTTTTCTCTGGCACAACATCAGAGGACCATCAAGATTGGCTTATCAACATTGACTCTGTCTAGAATCTCTGTTGGGTTTTTAAGTTGCGCTTGGTTTTGTCCTGCAAGCACCATCTTCTGTCGTCTGCAATTGCTGCTGAAAAAAAAAGTCCAATAGCTGTTGAGGTTGTTGTTGTTGGGGTGATTTTTGCACGTGATATTCAAGCATGCTAGTCCTTGCAGTTCGAGCTACCGTTGTTGGACTGAGGCTTGCTTGGTGGCTTCCAACATGAAACGGCATGTTACAGGGGGCCGATTCTCATTTATGTCCAGGCTCTCATTTTAGTGGGTCCCCACATCTTGCCGAGCATGGTGTAGCACAACCATGGAGCTGCCATGCCTCTGTTCCCCACATGTGTGATGTGAAGGGCCTACCAAAGTTCGTTGTCAAGCCAATCCCCCAGGTAGATACATCCTCATTAGAGAAAGTCGACCAATGATTTGAAAGACTACTGAAGTTTTAATAATTTTGGAATAAATGCCTAAGAAACTGTGCTGAGCCTTTGGGCGTTCTCTTGATAGGGAGCGTTAAGATCAGTATTAATCAAAGTACTGTTCCTTTGGTGAACTTGACCTACAAAATAATTTTGCAGAAGCTTGTATTAGAATGATTGATTTTTCATGTTTTCACGTACTATTCCGCGACTGAAATTGAAATCCATCGATTTGAGCCCATCGTAAAATAAGTTTTAATAAGCATTCTTTGTCTACAGCTAAGGAGCGACGTCGTTCCTAAAACTGCCGAGAACTTCCGAGCTCTTTGTGTTGGCGAGAAGGGTTTCGGCTACAAGGGATCCATCTTCCATCGTATCATCCCCAACTTCATGTGCCAGGGTGGCGACTTCACCAAGCACAACGGAACTGGAGGGAAATCCATCTACGGTGCTAAATTCGAGGATGAGAACTTCACCCTCAAGCACACCGGGCCTGGTAAGCTTGACTTTTAACGATCAGCGTCCTCTCGACCCTACTTATCGTCTTAAACCAAATGAATCTTGACTCTAATCTGTCATGCATTGTCTGAACAGGTGTGATGTCCATGGCCAACGCTGGACCCAACACCAACGGGAGTCAATTTTTCATCACAACCGTGAAGACCAGCTGGTTGGACAACCGACATGTCGTTTTCGGTCAAGTGGTCGAAGGCATGGATGTTGTCAAGAAGCTCGAATCCTGCGGCTCTTCCAGCGGCAAAACCAGCAAAAACTGCGTCATTTCTGACTGCGGCCAATTGAACAGCTAAAGAACCCAATTCTTTTGAAACGGCAGCACCATTATTTGTTTTCAAGCATTTAAAGTGAATTAGTCCTATCTGGGACGATCCTTTTTACATTCAATAAATCAAACAACAGATAGCCGAATTCTTTTTTCTTTAGACTACTTTTGCTTGGACTCGGGTTTTCAGTTCTGGTTTCTTTAGTTTATCTTTTTTCTCCCCGTAGAGTAATCCAGGAATAACTTGTATTCTCTTCTGATTCTGTAGGAGTTAAGATTTTCTATGTGATAACTATTCTGCCGTCATCTCTGCATTATTATAACGTATAACCCCTCCTTAAACGAAAAGTTCTTGCGGTTTTTTCTCATTATACTAGTAGGTAATCTTCCAATTTAATTATCAACATTGATTTCCCTTATTGAAATATAATTTGATACCATTATTTCTGTGCCAGTTTTTTTCATTTTTAATCCTTTTACTGTAGTTGCCGATTTCTGATGAACAACCAGTATTGGTAAAACAGCCTAACCCGATGAATGAGAGTTATGTTTGGATAATCCAACCTTATAAATATTTAATAGATTCCCCTCCCCTCATCATAAGTTCACCTTTGTTCGATTTGAATTTTTAATCCCCCTCCCCGGCATCAAGGCCCAATGATAATTCATCAGTGTTAAACCTTTTTAGGGACCTAGGCATGTCGGGTATCCTATTCAATTGAGTTTTGGCCGTTGGATTCATTGAGTTGACAGAGTCCCGCACGCCTATGAAGAGAATGGGAGAAAATAGATTTTGGTTTGAATAAAACCCGCAATTGTGAAAGTACTCGCTGCGTTTTAAAATTATTTACGGGGCTTATCCGCTACATAAATTGGGATTAAAGTGAGCTACCGCCAGTAACTACTCGTGCTGACGCTGATTGTTCACAAGAAAATTATGAAGCCTGCTGGACACTGGAGGCAATAGCTAAGGCAGAGTAGCTGGATGTCAGCGAGTTGACATGGAAGATTTCTTCCATGTAGATCTGTGTATTGTCTAATCGCTATCCTGGTGTTGGGCTGTTGCCGCTTTTCGTGGGAGGGTATGGATTATGGATTGGTGTGTTGGACATTGGGTTGTGAAAAGTTTTTGTTTTCCAAGAAATTCCGAACATGATGGAAAACTTGGCTTTGAGCTATGCATTCAATTCAATTTGAGAATTGTTTATAGATTATGTTCATATAATTCAAATGAACGGTCGTAAGGTCAGATGACGACCGAAGGCCGTTTTGTAATTTTCGGTTTTGCTACTTGCGCAATTTTTGTACATGAAAAGGTAATAATAATTACAAATAATTGAAATAAAAATAGAGTACCTATTTCAGTAATACTACCTCTGATGAAAATCTTTGGAGAACCCTTTTGACTGGTTCCCCATGCGGTAGCGTTCTGCATTTTACTCAGATTGGAAACCTGCTTGTCGACAACTTGAGACATTCTCGCGATGGTAAGTATGTAGGTGATTGATTTCATCTCAGGTGGGTTTGATTACGCTTTAACTTCTCTGTTATTCAAAACATAGCAACTATCAACATGATGAAGAATGCCCGCGTAGGGAGTATCTACTGATAGTCGCTTGTGGGTTTGCAGTAGAGCAGCCTTCAATGCTTGGGTGACTCGAAAAAGGTCGATGATGGCGAGTGATGAGCGCACTTGAACTATCTGTCGAGGGGAACTAAGTCACATTGGGATGTGTAGCACAAGGCCAGTTAGACCTGTGACCAGGTCGATGCTTGGTATTAGTGCCACGGAAGTTGCCGCAGTCATTTGCGCGGTCATCTGAGTTGCTGGTAGATCATCGTGGAATAACGAAATGCGTGATGGTTCGCCCCATTCGCTCCCTAAGTAGCCTTCCAACTAGGAAGCCAATGAACATCTGATGTTAGCGGTGATAAAGGGACACGGTTGCTTTCCAGACGGACGCTGGAGGATGGGGATTGTTGCCTGCAAAGCCACTACAGCCTATACTGCAGTATGTATATAAAAAAAGGAAAGAGTCAGCTGCGCATTTTTCTTCAAATACTTCAAACACTTGAAGGCAAGTGCTGACGCCCAGTGAAGGAGAGGTATCCTGTAAGCTACAGCAACTTAATGACCACTTTTCTGTAGAGGGTACCCGATTTGGACTATCTCCCTCAACTAGAGAGGCTTCCTGAGGTTATTGACGGGCTTCAGGTGAGTTGCACAAGGCCAGTTAGACCAGGGTCGATGGTTTTAGTGCCTCGGATGTTGCCGCAGTCATTTGAGCGGTCATCTGAGTTGCTGGTGGATCATCGTGGAATAGCGACATGCGTGATGGTTTGCCCCATTCGCTCCCCAAGTAGCCTTCCAACTAGGAAGCCAACTCCTGATGTTAGCGGTGATAAAGGGACATGGTTGCTTTCCAGACGGACGCTGGAGGATGGAGATTGTTGCTTACAAAGCTCCTACAGCCTATACCGCAGTATGTATGTAAAAAAATGAAAGAGTCAGCTGCGCATTTTTCTTCAAATAGGCACTTCAAACACTTGAAGGCAAGTGCTGACGCCCAGCGAAGGAGAGGTATTCTGTAAGCTACAGCAACTTAATGACCACTTTTCTGTAGAGGGTAGCCCAGTTGGACTATCTCCCTGAGGTTATTGACGGGCATCAGGTGTGTTGCTGTACTGTAACCTCACAATCGAAGGCTTTTCTACCAAAGCAAGGATACTCGTGTAACGAAACCAGTTTGTTCGTTATATTTATCAAGATAAAACTTACCTACGGAGCATCAGCATACCGCTTAAATGATGTCGTTTTACGCGGGAACAGATTGACGTCATTCTTGACGTCACACACGCTCAGACTCAATCTCAAATTTGATTGGGCGTCGATCCCCGTCCTGGACCAATCCCACGCGGCCTTTTATCCACGGTTCTTTCGAGAGCGACCATCTTGTTATTGTGTTCAAAAACATTAGTGCGAAATTAGAAGTTTTATACGTTTTTATACTCTTTTCGGTTGGTGTGTGAGTTTGTATGGCTGATTTCAAGTGAGTATTTAGTTATTAGTTGACCGAAGCTTGCACTGAAATGTACATTTGGGTACAGTTATCGATAAAGACACGAAGTTTTACTTATTTATCCTCGTGCACGACTTACGACGGCCTAGCCTCGATCAACCGCGCGGGAACGATCGTTTTTTATCTCAAGATGACGATTTTGTTTGAAAATTAGAGTCCTATTGATCTATTAAATCGGCGTTATCATCATACCGCTGTTGAAGTGTTCAGAAAATACGTTCAGTCCGTAAAAGTTGGTCGGGCAAAGGTGCGTTCCACCTAGGTGGCTCGTTTGTTTTTACGCATCAGGGGATGTTGCAAAGCTCCAACCGCGTTACCTAAACCGAACCTTGGTTTTCGGCTGTTATTTAGTTTTACCTATCATCTTTATTGAGACCAAGATCCGATTGTCCAACGCTCATGGACATCACACCTACGTAGGTGGTCTGTGAGTTGTTCGTAAAAGCCCTTTTTTCGCTAAGCCGATTCTCGACCCACAGTTCGTTGGCTCCACATCACTGAGTTCTGATGAAAAACCATGTTTTCAGCACTCATCAATTGCACACCTATATATTGGGGCCAGTTTATATTCTGATCACGTTCACTCTCATACTCTTCCCTGCTCATTTTTCGCATGAGTACTTGCTGCGCAGCATGTCTTAACTTATTTAGCGAGCAGATACCTACTGGCAAATGAATAATGAATGCATGCATAATAAATGCCTTCAATATTTACAGTTTCCATCGCTCAAGTTTTCCTAGGTCCTACCTTTATGCCCGAATGTGCAGTAGTACCTGATATTACTTTCTACGCTCCTGTATCAAAATTAAACATTTAGGTAGATTTATCTCATCTCAGCCTGAAAGCTTAACGTGAGCAGCTGTAATTCTGTTGATCACTTTGGAATTATAAATACTTTAATCTCCTCCTGAAAGACCCTCTTTGAGGGCCCTTCAATTGGCATTTTTTCGACCTTCAGATATCAACTGACATTCTTGATCTGATCCTTACGTTTTCGTTTGGTGTTTCCCCGCTTTTCTTCCGAATCTTTATTGAACAGTTTCGCCGGGTAGTCCTGACCAATTGGTTTTAGTCCCTGAGAATTCTAAGCACAGACAAGCATGAACATAACATTGTTTTGTTACGCTTACTTACTAGAACAATACGTTGACTGTCTACTTCACCTCTGAACCTATTGAAACGTTAAGAAATTAACCGCTCAAAAGGCAACCATATAATGATTCTTCGATTTCTAGGTTCCATAAGAGTCCTGAGTGAATGTGCGAGGAGCGATATTAAACGAATGAACATCTACAGCTCTTTTTCTTAGTTTAAATAAATTGAATGGTCGCTCATATGCCGTGCGAGCAAGATAACCATGAATTTAACAACATAATCATGAATCATCTCCAGATTCCTGTTTTGAGACGTTTGATTCTTCTAAACCCTCATACTCATGAATTAGCTACCGACCAGAGTCTCCCTCAAATTCTTAAGAACAGAATTTTCACAAAACCTGAGAGAAAATCATCGACGTTGCTCCTATATTGCATAACGGCGAGAGCTGGTCTCCTGGGATCACTAGAAATTCTAATTATTTCCTAATTTTTGTAATTTAGTGTGGGTATATGTGCTTGTACATGGGTACATGGGGGCTGTTGCTTGTTTTCAGTTAGAACTTAGGTCAGATCACCTTCATTGTACCTCAACAACGCTTCCTGGACGAGAATGCTAACACAAATTATAATTGGGAGTTGAAGGGCCTCATTGTCGTTTCTTCGACGAAATCCTTCAGGTCTCATGTGAAGAAGAATTTTATTTTTGTTCGTAGGTGAGAGCGCAGGTCGCCTGAAGTCGAATGTGTGCGTGAATGACTTCGTCGCTGGCTGTTTGTGTGCTGCGTGATTGTAAGTGTGATTGCTCAATTGCACTGGAAAATTTATTTCATCCTGTTAACTGATAATCGCTGATGAATTGGTGAAGTTCAGTTTTGTACGAAGATTTGTGAGTTCTTATTAAAGTGTACATTGTGTGAAAATGTGAATGATGTAAGTTGTGATCGCGGCGCATGTATCCGCATTTATTGTACGAAATTTACCCACTTAAATATAGAATTCTTCGTGAACACATACGATGTGGTTGAGATTCATTCAGTGTTATACAGGTGCAATATCTCAAAATTAACATTCCAAAGGTATATGAACGGCCTAAACCAGCGTAGGTTGATATGCTTTTGTTTGGTTAAAGGAAAAATCATTCAGGACGGAGTATCTCAAACGATCTTCTTCATTTTTCCTTCTGTTAGGTGATTGAGTGAAAGGAAGAAAGATGGCAACTTTAGCGGAGCAAGCGTCGAAACTCCTTGATTTCAACCAGAAATTGGACGTCAACCTCCTCGACAACATCGTAGGATGTATGTACACGGGGATGGGAGAGCAGGTAAGACACGAAATAAGAGTTTGTTAGCTCAAAATTGAAATTGGTCGTACAGTTTCATTTTTTCATTACATATTTTCATACTTTTTTTCCAGCAACGCATTGCTCAGGAGGTTTTGACAAACTTGAAAGAACATCCTGACGCGTGGACGAGAGTAGATGCTATTCTGGAATATTCCTCCAACCAAGAAACTAAGTATTATGCCCTGCAGATCTTGGAGCAGGTCATTAAGACTCGCTGGAAGGTCCTGCCTAGGAATCAGTGTGAAGGTACGATTCTGTAATTTGATAGAAGTCCTCTATGGGGAGATACTGAGATGTCTTTAGACTGAAAAAGGTTATTTTACCTGCTGCTGTGAGTATTATCTATACTTTAATGATACGATCACTTCTTTTCTCAGGCATCAAGAAATACATAGTCGGTTTGATCATCAAGACTTCTTCTGATCCTGAAATAATGGAGAAGGAAAAAATGTACCTCAACAAGTTGAACATGATTCTAGTGCAGGTAGATATTTTAAATTTGAATAGCTGTACTGATGAAATTCTTACATGATCGTTCACCGTACATTAATTATGCCAATTTTTTTTTGGTTGGTTATTCCTTGAATAATCTACCTATGTTTTCATGCAAAAAGTCAACCTCTCCGATTCGGCCCAAAAATTTTTTCTGGACGTTTCATGGTGTCTAGATCAAAAAAGGTCAATGTCCGTCCGCCTTACGCCGTCCGCGCTGTTTTCGGTAGTAGAAAATTTTCTAAAAATCTGAAATTTGGGTCAGGGGTTTGTTCCCGGCTTAGGACGGTCCTCGAAACTTTTCAGCCCAATCGGACCAAATTTGGGCGGGGTAGGGGTCATGATGTGTTTTTTGAAAAATGGATTTTTGAGATTTTGGGCGATCTAGGCGAGCTGGGTATCCTTTTCCACTAAATTTTGGACGCTGAATTCAATGAAGTGGGTCCCAGAACGATTGGCACCCACCGGAAGAAGTTATGGGTCAAAAATTGTATGAATCCACCCATTTTGTATATGTGTCAAGATTTCTGGTGCCCAGGCGTGTGGGGTATCATTTTCCACTAAGTTTTGGACCCTGAATCGATTGGAATGGGTCCGAGACCCGCCACACCCACTGTTTCCCCCATTTTCCCCATGTTGAAGAAATGAATCTCCATGCCCCTGGTCCGAAGTTCAAATTAGTCTCCATGTGCCTGGTTTGAGGAATAACCAACCCGTGTGTAAGAATTTGCAGTGTTTTTTTTTCTTTTTTTTTCTTTCATTTTTGATTTATATGATCTCATCCGTGAACAATTACAGGTGTTGAAACGAGAATGGCCCAAAAACTGGGAGTCTTTTATTCCTGACATAGTTGGTGCGAGTAAAACTAACGAATCCCTCTGCCAGAACAATATGGTCATCCTCAAACTTCTGAGCGAAGAAGTCTTCGATTTCTCGAGCGGACAGTTGACTCAAGCCAAAGCCAAACATTTGAAGGACTCCATGTGTCAAGAATTTTCTCAAATATTCACGCTTTGCCAGTATGTTTTGGTACGTATTTGAAATTCCATCCAAGTAAAATATAATGCAATCAAAAATAACTATAAGGAAGTAACGCGCCAATCAGTGGTACTTGAGAGAGGTTAACATGAGAGTAGCAAGCTACAAATCTCTGCTTCCGGTAGAAAAATTGCGCTCTCGCACTGAGTTGTCGCTTGCTCGCTTCCTTAACAAACTACCTTATAAAATGCTTCAAGTTATAACATGAATTTAGTCGAATAGTGTCTAAACATTTGGTCACTAAGCTGTTGCATTGCTTCGCGAGTAGAATAAAATTGAGGTTACTGAAATATTTACTTCTATTATCGTCACCTGTTGGGTCTAGCAATACTGTCGAACTTCCAGTGAAATTATTTGAGATGTGAAAATTTAATTTTACATGTATTTTTCTCTCCAGGACAATTCTCAGAACGCACCCCTCGTTGGCGCAACCCTTGAGACGCTCTTGAGGTTTCTGAATTGGATCCCTTTGGGTTACATTTTTGAAACCAAATTGATCAATACGTTGATTTTTAAGGTTGGTGTAGTATTATCACGCTATCTTCACTCGACGCCATTCGGCAGTCAGGGGCGATACTAATCACTATTGCGCTCATAGTACCCGTTTGTGGAAGTTATACCCTGTAGCAGGGAGAAAGAAGGGAATTACAAGCAGCGCTACAAGATGAATAGTGATAAGTAGCGCCTCAAACTGGCTGTGAGCGTCAATTCGCTTCCTAGTGAATTTACATATTATTAACGAATATATTGAGCCATTTTATCTGATTATGCTTCAAAGTATTAATACTTTTTGTTCTATGAGCTAAAAGCTTCAATTGGTATTTATGAATTACTTTCAGTTCTTTACCGTTCCACTGTTTCGCAACGTGACTCTGAACTGCCTCACTGAAATCGCTGGAGTAACAGTCACTAACTATGAATATATGTTCGTCACTCTTTTCACTCAGACCGTTTCCCAGTTGGAAACAGTAAGTTACATTTTTGTATGTTCATAAGTTCGTGTGTAAGTTCCTCTGTCGGTTTCTCCGCTCTTCAAAACTTCTACGCTCTTTCCAAGAATATCTCCCAAGTAGTTGTATTTTTAATCAGATTTTTCTTCTTGTTAGTGACAATTTTTATAATTTTTTTTTTAGATGTTACCTATCAGCACCTGCATTCGCGATGCCTACGCTGCTGGTCGTGACCAAGAGCAAAATTTTATACAAAATCTTGCCATGTTCCTATGCACATTCCTGAAGGTGCATGGAGGGCTCGTAGAGACGAAAGAGCATAACAACACCCTTTTCACTGTGAGTTTTGAGTTGTTGACCAAATTGTTTAATTTGAATTATGATTCGAACTAAACAAGCAAACTTTCTTTCTCAGGCCCTTCATTACTTGGTTTTGATCTCTGAAGTTGAGGATGTGGAAATATTCAAGATCTGTCTGGAGTATTGGAGCGCTCTAGCTGCAACGTTGTACAAGGACCCCTTTTACTCCTCGTCACAATCTCTCATGTACTCCAATCAGTTGTTCAGAAACCCTGATGTGCCTCAAAGCTCGACAACCTCCACATTTTACGCCCCGGTTCTGTCCAAGGTTTGCACATGCTTTTGACAGACATCCGAATTGTCACTCCCTGTATTTAAAATATGTAAGCTGGCTTGTACGATCCATTTTATGTTGTGCAGGTGAGGTATATAATGATCTCGAGAATGGCAAAACCTGAGGAAGTTCTCGTAGTGGAGAATGAGAATGGCGAAGTTGTTCGCGAATTCATGAAAGATACAGACGCCATCAACCTGTATAAGACCATGAGAGAAACTTTGGTCTACTTGACTCATTTGCATTACGCTGACACTGAGCGGGTTATGACTGAAAAACTCTCCAATCAAGTGAACGGGTCAGAATGGTCTTGGAGAAATTTGAACACTGTAAGTACTGTCGAAGAAGTGTTGGCTCTTGAGACATCACTCAAAACTTATATTCTTCTCCTTTGATATTTGATATAAACTTCTCCTTTGATTTTATTGATGATTTTCTCACTCTAACTACTTTGCAGCTATGTTGGGCCATTGGAAGCATATCCGGAGCCATGCCCGAAGAGGACGAGAAGCGGTTTTTGGTGACGGTTATCAAGGAATTGTTAGGGCTGTGTGAGCAGAAAAAAGGGAAAGATAACAAAGCTATTATTGCTTCTAATATTATGTACGTTGTCGGACAGTACCCTAGGTTTTTGCGTGCGCATTGGAAGTTCCTCAAAACAGTAGTCAACAAACTGTTTGAATTCATGCATGGTAAGTGCTACTGTCCCATTCTACACTTGAATCTTTCTTTCAAGATTGAAAATAATGAATATTTTAAAAATTGATCAAAGATGAAATCAATTATTATTAGCTAAATTCGTTTCTTGTTTCAGAAACACACGATGGAGTGCAAGATATGGCCTGTGATACATTTATAAAAATAGCAACCAAGTGCAGAAGGCAATTCGTCACTATCCAACCGGGAGAGTCAGCCCCATTCATTGAAGAAATTTTGGCAACCATTAGCACAATCATTTGTGATCTTCAAACCCAACAGGTACTAGTCCGTCAACTCAAGCCGCATGGAAATTTGAGGTGTATCATATCTATGATTTGTTGAAAACTTTCTAGTCTCATGTTCGACCATTGTTGCTTTTCCAGGTCCACACATTTTACGAGGCAGTTGGCTGCATGATCAACGCCCAAGTGGATGGGGTTGCTCAAGAAGTTCTCATAGAAAAGTATATGAGTCTTCCTAATCAAGTTTGGGATGACATAATTTCACAGGCTTCGAAGGTAAGTTTTGCGACTGGTGTTGACGCGCGTGTTAGTAAATTATGCCTTTAAGACCCTAGGAAAGTTCCACAGTGGAAATATTTGTGGGGGGTAGGAGGGGAGGGGGTCACTTGCAACGCCGTGCTCGACACAGCTCCTACTTATTTATTTATTTTTTCAGAATGTTGATGTCCTGAAAGAACCGGATGTAGTCAAGCAACTAGTGAGCATTTTGAAGACTAACGTTCGCGCTTGTAAGTCTTTAGGACATCCTTATGTCGTGCAGGTAATTTTACCATCATTCCTTTCAAGGGTTTTAGTTACACACCTTGTCATATGAACTCTGACATCAATCGTTGAATCAATGCTTTTCGCATTTAGCTTGGTAGAATTTACCTCGACATGCTGAATGTGTACAAAGTTATGAGCGGGAACATAACCTCTGCCATATCTGCCAATGGGGAAGGAGTAACTCAACAGCCACTTATTAAGAGTATGAGAGTGGTAAAGAAAGAAACATTAAAACTCATCTCGGATTGGATCAGCAAAACCACTGACCATGGAATGGTTAGTATCAGACCTTTGGCGTCTACAGTGCTTTTGTATTCCGAAAAGATCACGTCATTGTCTTCGTCTCCCGTTACAGGTGCTCGATAATTTCATACCACACCTTCTAGACGCGGTTTTGCTTGATTACAACCATTGCAGCGTGCCTGCTGCTCGAGAGCCTGAAGTCCTCTCGGCAATGGCCACCATCGTCACCAAGCTAGAGAATCACATCACCTCGGAAATCCCAAAGATTTTCGACGCTGTTTTCGAGTGCACACTTGAGATGATCAATAAAAACTTTGAAGAATACCCTGAGCATAGGACCAACTTCTTTTTACTCCTGCAGGTTTGTCTGAAATTATACTATAATATTCGCGTCACAAATGTTTGAGGTATTTGAAGAAGGCCAACCTGGGTATAAAATTGATTGATTTTAATTTATGCTTAAAACGTGAGAACTATTGGGGTGGTGCTGGAAAATGACCCATTCCTGCTGTATCCCATAAATGGCGCATTCACTAGATAAATCGTTATGAGGGAGGCTTGTCGTTTGTTGAAGAGCGACAGCTGATAATAGCGAGTGATAGAGTAGTGATAATAGCTATAAGAATATTTTTCCGAAGCCGTTTTTTCGCAAAGGTGTCTGTTTCCTTCTGTCATCGCGTTTTGTCGCACTTGTGGAAGCAGGGCCCCACCTCTGCTCCTAGCCGTTGCCTGCGGCTTCCTGCCCAATTCTAAATGTCCGGCTTCAGATAATTTTCTGAATTTTAAGAACGCATTTGGGGTCTTTCAATTGCATGTATGTGGTCTCCAGTAGTCTTATTTCGAAGAAATTGAATTAAAAAAAGGTCATACAAATACTCTGATGGTCTGAGCGATCCACCTCAGCGTTTTTGTGGTTTCGGATTAATTAAAATGAAAAAAATATTAGAAAAGAAAAGAAAAAAAAATGAAAAATGTTATTGACTAAAGAAACTTTTAATTCTTAATTTTTTTTTCTTGAATGGTCGCTGAGGACGGATAAGCTTATCCGTGTGGTTTCCTTGTAAATAGAGCTAAAACCCAAGTCAGCCATGTTTACTGCTGTTGCTGTATTCCCATTGCGCAGAGTTTTTGTTGAACGTTTTCAGCCATGAAGCTTGTTTTCTAATATATCTTGAAAATGAGAAAACTTTGCATAATGGTAACCTCTTCTGGTGAGCGTCCATCCGTCCATAACCCTATAACCCACAAATAATGTATTCGCGAATGGGGTGGGTCTGTTTTGCTCAATACCAACTCGGCATAATACACTTATTCATTTTGATATACTCAAATGATTAGGTACCAAAAGTGTTGTTAGTGTTGAGTTAACGTAAATGAAGCAAAACAAGAAATTCTGTGAGTACTTATTAGTAATTAGAGTAGACGAGAGCTGTAGTAGTACTTCTTACATATAGGGTGAAGAGAAGACGTGTGATTTGGAAGTGGAAGGGCTGATGTGTTGTGATTCATCATCCGTTATTAGCCGGTAATCTTGGCTCGAACTGGCCACGAGTTGTCAGAATTAAGAGTACCAAGCAGATGGTCAACCAATTATGTCATATTTTTAGGACCCACAAAATGATTACGCAGTGTTTCAACTATCGTTCACCTTTTTCAGGCGGTCAACAGCTTCTGCTTCCCCGCTTTCTTGAGCATACCCCCTCCTCAGTTCAAGTTGGTCTTGGATTCTATCATCTGGGCGTTCAAGCACACGATGAGGAACGTTGCTGATACTGGGCTCCAGGTACGTTTTTTTTAAATAGAATTGTCTACTTCACTCATCCTCTTAATTGTAACCCCTCTGGTTACTCTAAGATATTTATGTTGTTGCTGGAACTGTAATATGTATTTTTCAACTTCTTCCGAAAACAGATTTTGCACCAACTTCTACTGAACGTTGAACAACATGAACAGGCTGCTCAAAGTTTCTACGTTACGTACTTCCTGGACATCTTGCAGCATATACTATCGGTCGTCACTGACACATCTCACACTGCTGGTATTTCATTCATTTTTTAGTATCTTAAAGGTATTAGTTCAATTAATAATTGTTTTAATGTTGAAGGCTATTTTTCCACTGGGCTGGAAAACTACACCAATATATCAAAGGAGGGGAAAGATGTCACCATTTTTGCTCCAGCTCATAAAGCTGCTTTTTCTCCCATCTCAATTTCATTATCAAATATCCTAGTAAATTCAATCAACAATATTGCATCCAATGATATCATCTTCTAACACATGGTCATACCAGTATTGGTCACACAACACTAGTGATTTCCATCCCAAATAGCAATCCGTTTCATCCGTTGCTTTTTTTCGTGTCATCTTCTACAGTAACAGAAAATAATGTTTGTGTTCGTTGTTGCTCTATCCTTTACTGTTGGCTGTACAATGCGATGGGAATATGAATTTCAATATTGAGGAAACCTAACTGAAAACCCCCTGTTACAAAAAATTTGAAGTTCGAAATTTGTATGACTCCTCCAAATCAATGTTTTCTTTGAAACCTGTAGAACAGGGATGGAACTCTTGAGAGTAGTTTCAAGACTGCTCACAATCACCAGCTGTGAGCTAGATTTCTATTTTCCCCTTTCAAGTCTCCTTTGCTTTTCAGGACTCACCATGCACGCGCAGATCTTGTCATACATGTTCAAACTTGTCGAGTCAAGTACGCTGGGCGTTCCACTCGGAAACCCGGGCCCCCAAAACGTTACTTTCGTTCAGGAGTATGTCGCTTCCATCCTGAAAGCCGCATTTCCCCACCTTAGTGACAACCAGATCAAGATCACCGTACAAGGGATGTTCAATCTTGATCATGACATCGCTGGTTTCAAAGAACATCTGAGAGATTTCCTAGTTCAAATCAGAGTAAGTTTCATGCTTAGCGCGCTTTTGTTATTCATTTTCCTAAAAACTCAGTTCATTGCTGTTGGGTCTAGTTAGGCAGGTTCTGGTTAAGATTGTTTCCAGATCGTTTTGTATTGAAACGTTAGTCACTCTCTGCAGTGCCATCAATGATCAAACTTAGCTTTTTGTCTCTGAATTTGTTATCCTTATTGTGACTAATGAATCCGTTATCACTCTCCTGTAGGAGTACGCTGGAGCAGATGATTCCGATCTCTACCTCGAGGAAAGAGAAGCCGAACTGAGGTTAGCCCAAGACGAGAAGAGGAGGGTCCAACTGATGGTTCCTGGGATCATCAATCCTCATGACATACCCGAAGAGATGCAGGACTAGCCGAACGGAAGTGAGTACCTCCAATGCTCCTTTCACATTTTTTGGTGTTTGGTCTATTTTTTTTTTTTTGCGATAGAGAGGATGTCCAGTGATGTCTTTCTATTGACATAGCCCAAAAATTTGGAAATACTAGAATTCGGTCACCTTTGTTGGTCCCTCTTCGCCCGACAGTACGGCATCATCATTCCATTTTTCACATTGTTGGACAAATAGATAGCTAAAAATTTTCTTCGACATCCAAAATTCAAAGTTCTTTTACCTTTGCACCTCCATCCGTACTTAGCGTTGTTGGACTCTTTTAAGCAACATTGCTTAAACTGAACCATTGGGTGCGAGTGAGAATTTTCTAAATTTTAATTCTCAAGATAAATTTTTTGTGATAGGTACTTACTTTTATTATTTGAATGCATGATGATCAATTGGAAACGGGTATCTCAACCAAGATTTTATATTTAAAACAATAATTAAAGATGGATACCTTGCCTGGTAGATTGTCTCTGTAAGTTAGTACAGCTGGAAGAGTAATAGATTCTGTAAATACCTTCTCGTCGATACTAATTATCTCGCATAAATCCTTATGTGATTATTTTAATATCGGTTATTCATTGATCAGTTTCTACGATTTTTCATTCTGGTATTCGCGGTATCCCCAATTCCTCAGCAAAATGGCAAATCCTAAAGACAACTGAAGAAAAAGATGATTATAAACAGGAATAGACACATCTTTAGCGTTCATCAAACCTTATAGAAATGTAACTAATTTCTCTATAATAACCATCTTTAAAAATGGGTTTTAGTGACTTCCCCAAAATATTTCAGTGGTTGCTCGGTGGAGGGGAAAGGGGGGCTATATTTACTGTCTTTCTCACCCGAGCGTATTCTTTCCAAATGAAAATGGAAATCTGGACTAGCAGTTGTATCGTACTTAGTTGTAAATTTGTGTGATGCACATGTTTGAGGGTCACCACCGTTAACAGTACGAAACCAGTTCACATTCCAGCCCAGTAATGCCAAAAAGGTGCTTATTCTTAGAAGGCACAGCAGTTATTTCAAATTTTGTGTGTATGAGTTGGAAGTATCCCTGGGAATGTTGGCGTTGACACCCCTGACACTTTTCGTTGCCTTATTATAATTTCTTTTTCTTTTCTACAGTTTCAAATTAAATACAATTCACGAATGGACAGAAAAATCAATTTTCCTCCACAAATTTTCACACATTGAATTTCAATGTAGTTTTCAAGTTCTAACGTCGCAGAAAACGGCGTTCAAAGGTATAGAAAAAAGCTGCAAATTCTTTCTCAGGGGTTGGATTCCTCGCAACAGGCACATGGGGAATCATTCAAATCGATTCAGCATCCAAAGTTTAGTGGAAAATGATACCCCACACGCCAAGGTACCAGAAATCACAAAAAAGCCACATTCAAAATAGGTAGGTAGATACCCATTTTGACGTCTTCCGGTGGAAATCAAATATGGCAAATCATTCCGGGAACCGTCTCATTGGACTCCGCCTAAATTTAGTCGAAAATGATACCCCGCACGCCTAGATTGCTGAAAATCTCGAAAATCCATTTCTTGAAAACACATTTTGACACCTACTACCCCCGCATTCGGTCCGATTGAGCTGAAAAGTTCTGAGGACCAACTAAAACCGGAAATGTGTCCCTGACCCGAACTTTAGATTTTTAGAAAATTGTCTACTACCTAAATCGGCGTGGACGGCGTACGAACATTTACTAATTTTGATTTAGACACCTTGAAGCAGCCAGAAAAAAATTTTGGGCCGAATCGAAGAGATTGACTTTTTGCATGAAAACATGGGTTGATTATTTAAGGAATAACCAATCTAAATTTTGAGCTTTGCATGCAGACTCCATTCGGATTCGAGTCTTAACTCATTTCAAGAAAACTTGTCTCTAACTAGTACTCTAAATACCCATTAAAACCCATTATGTAAATATTATGTTTGAAACAATACATAAATAAATTTGAATTTTCAGTAATATTCTTTGAATGGGTTCGCTGACAAGAGGCCAGGAAACCGAAGTTTTGGGTACATAACATATTCATCCAGCATGTGGGTTTCTTATAGTTTTGTAAGAAGTGAATGCGAGCCTGTACATGATCGTACATGTTTTGTTCTCGTTTTCTGTGTTCATCATGTATGAAAATATTTATTTTAAAATAATTTTTTTTCTTTTCAGGTAGAGTGTGGCTGTTTGAAGAATGTGTGTGTGTGCGTGTAGCGAGTTGTATTATTTAGGAAAAACAAGGCGTGAGAAGTCATTACTGTTACTGCGAATAACACGAACGTATAGAAGAATTTTCTCGTATTGATAGAGGACCGCGAAAAATACATTGTTGGATTCCACTTTGAGGTGATGAGATGTACATAAGGAAAACATTTTCCAGTCAGCGAGTTTAGGCCATTTCTTGAGTTAAAACTTTACCTATTAGTAAGCTGACACGGCACATTCTACTTGGACATTCGCCTCGGGTCATTCAGTGAAGTTACTTTGAATTAGATCGTTAGCCCTTTTATACTGTTCCGTTTCATTTTACGTATTTGAATATATTCATTTTGAACTCATATTGTCAGTGTCGCCGTCCCCTCCAGTTTCCCATCTTCCCGCAGAAGCACCGATTTCAACAGCTGTATTCTAAGTGGTGGTAGTGTGATTCTCAACAGGATAAAAACGTCGCCTTCAAATTCTCGCCCTCCATGAGGCGCATTACTGCTTTTTACTATGCTTTATTTTCTTTCGAAGTTAAGGTATTAAAGTATGAAAATTTTGTTATATGATTTTTTGTCGATAAAATAAACAAGGTGACTGTAACGTACTGCCTAGTTTATTATCTTCATAGTCTCTAAGTTTCGATTAGTAGAAAGATGAATGTTCGTTAATTCCGAGTGAAAAATAGTTTCATTTTAATTTTTTTTTTTTAATCTTGGCCTCGTTAAAATTGAATTGGGCTTCAAGCGATTATATGAGAGTAAGGCTGCTTCAGGGAGTTGACGTTGTTTTTCCCAAGATCATGTTCTGTATCAGCTGGCTGGCGTTCTTGACTTTCTCTGTGGATTTGTTTTGACCTAATCCTGCATTTTCTCCCTATTTATGTCTTCAAGAATAATGTAATTCCTACCTGAGTATCTTTACTTTGTGAGATTCCTGGTTAATTCATTTGCCGTCGTACTTTTTTTTAATGACTAGAAGGAAGTTACGTGTAATATACTAAATGTGGACCCCATCCCCATTCATGTTTCGTATCACACGGTCATTTTTTCACATCGTATAGACTGACTGCAATGAAGTGCTTATTTTACAATGGTAGTCGTTGTTTTGTCCGCGTTCATAAGTCGATGATTTCGAGTAGGAGTTATTTTCTAATTGAAACGAGAAAATTTAGTATTGGGCTCAATCTATATGGTCAGCACTTTCTTTTCTTTTTTTTTCGGATCAAAAATGGTTTTCATCCACTGAATGTATTTTCAAGCATTATCAAAAACAAATTAATAAACCTGTTGTTTTTTAACGAAACTTTCGAATTTCCCTCCTGTTGTGTAACACCTTGTCCCCAGTGCATAGATATAAGAAAACGTCACAATGAAGTCGAATACTGGCTGTTTTTATCAAGGAGAGGTTGGAAGAACGTAACTCGTCATTTCCAATTCAGAATAATAGTCTAGCAGTCAACGAGAAGAATATACATTTTATTTACAAAATAATTTTACTGAGTTTGGCAAAATGGATACGCGTATTGGCCTCACTTCAAAATCTTCATTATCAATCGATAGAGTGTCTTCTTCTGCTTCCTGCAATAATCATTTATACAGTCATTATTATCATAGTGTTGGCGAAAGGGAGGCGTTACAATGGCAATGGGTAACCTTGAAGGTTGGAAAAACATACTATTTGACTGCCAACTGTGGAAGTCCTATGGAAAAAAGCTTCCAAATTTAATTTCGAACTTCTTGAGCGCCAGATTGCATGACACCGTCACAGCAACCTCCTCCAGGAAGTTCTTTTGAATCAGCCAATCAAAAGCTGAGCGGAAGATGATTACTGTTCGCTTTCCTAAAACTGGTAATTTTTCTACGTTGTCTTATTTCTGGACAATTTGAAAGGCTTAGAACGGAAATATCCACCTTTGGCAGGGATCATCCAGTCTTTTTTAGGTTTGCTAATAGATCCCAATAAAAAAATGAAAACAGCAAATTATTAAACATGTTTTCTTCTACTGTGGTAGCCATCGTTAGGCTACATCTAGCCATATCACGTTCGAACCAACTTCTTGCTCAAAATAAAAGTAATATTGTTCTGCACATGGTATTCTGATAGCCTTCTATCGAAATGTTTCGCACCATTTCCGTTCACCTATTGTCCCAGCTAAAGCGAATTCATGCTGATTTATCAGTTTATGGTGTTCCATGAACCATGGCCGTCCAATCGGCCATGCTCAACGACTCTGCATAAACTTACAATAGAAGCTCCTTCTTCGGTGTTTATCAGCTTTGGCCTTATTTCCACTTGCTTGGCTTCTACAATATCGGTCAGTATAGATCGATCATCTTGTATTAACTTCAAGCCGTGAGTCACTAGTTGGCCTTGATTTTTAACTAAAGGACCTGCAACAAATGTGACATTCTAGAAATAAGCGACAAGAAAACTTTTTGTTAAATTGTTTTTCAGCAAGAAGACGAGTACAACAAAATGATTCACTACGACAAACCTATTTTAAGAAACAGCGATGGTAGGGGACTTGATGATGAATTGTTTGATACAAGGTGAATATCTGACGTAGTGACCTCCATTTGCTCGATCGTTGAGCAGGCTTCGTTGGTAATTGCGCTGTAATCTACTGCTGGCTCAGCATCTGTAATATATGTGTCCTTAGTTGTTGACATTTTCACTTACATCAAGTTTGAATGTGTGAGTAAAATTTAGAATATCATATTAGCCAACTGAGCTTTTTACTTTGGGTAGCCAGCCTTCGATTCTGCAAAGACATGATGTTCCACCACCTCGAAGCAACCTGGGCCGGAGCCTCCCGCTGTAGATCTGGCCTTTGCTGATAACATTTGTTGCAGCCAGAGCAGGGAGGAGAATATCTATAACACGAGGAGCAATATATAATCAGACCAGGTTCCTTGAATCACGTCCCTTTCCAACGAGAAAAGAACATACCTAATCGAAGCCTCAATGAATCCTTTATTTTGACCTATATGGAATCCTGGTCCATGGAAGATGAGTGGAGCCAAGTCTTTGAGAGGGCCCATCCACCAGAGGCTGTCAGCTCTCTTTCTAAGCTCGCGTCGCAGCCCCCACTCAATATTGCCAACTCCGTAGACGGGTCTAGGTCTATCTTCGTCTGGTTCATTCGCCTGAAAACGTATTGATGGAAGAGAACCGTGAGCACAGGATTATAATCCAGGAAATCAACTCGGAATGATAACAAACTCACGTCTAGAACTTCTACCCTAAAGGCGTCCAGCGGTTTCACTTTGCCATTAACAATGGCGAGTGTGGCGTTTGCCAACATTGCTACTCTGTGTTGTTCAGGTTCTTCAAAGAGCGATTTTGCCACCGAACTTCTGTTTCCCAGTGGAAGCACTCCTATAGGGACTTTGCATAGTTCTCCCTTCGTTCTCATAAGTCCCGTCAGAATCTGAAGAAATGCATTCACATTAATTACAATCAGTGTGATCAAAGAACCTGCGGTGTGACCACATTTCACTTCCTTACTTCCGACAACGTTCCATCGCCTCCAGCAACAATTATGGCATCTGTGGAGGGTTCAATAGTATTGACCAAGTCCCTGGCGTGACCCTCACTCTTGGTCTCCAACACTTCAACGAACACTCCGGACAAATGTAGTAGAGGTGCACAGTACGAATCAAACATTTTCTTTGCTTTTCTGGAGGAAAAAGTAAGAACAGTATGAGGTAAAGTGGAAAGGCTTTCCATTCAGCATGCATTCGAGGTTTTGGTGCATCTTTCAGACACCCAATAGAATTTTTTTCTTCAGAAATTATTCTGCTGAACATACTGAGATATTTCCATAGAGCCCTCTAAGAGAACAGTATATTCTGTTTTATTTAGGGGGTCCTTTTAGTGCCCTAGGCTCGCAGGGTGCTACTACTTAAATTTTGGCCGCCGTTTATTCAAAACCAAAACCAACTTGTTGTTAGCAGCCGGATTCAGGATCACAGTAATGCGCCGCAGCTTCCCAAGTTCAGCTGGCTCGTTCCCAAACTTGACAGCTTCTTGACAGTATGCTCGCATCATTCGGTTTATTCTGTAAAAAGTGAATGCAAAGAAGATCCAAGAACGTGAGCTATATAAATTGGAAGTCGGCTCCAGCACGAGTGAGGAAGAGGAACAAGAGGAGGCAAATCTTGTGAAGTCCCAGGATTCCAAGGCTTCGGTATGTTGAATCACAAGTATTTAGATGAAAGTAGGTATAGCAGATACACATAACTTACTGAAAGCTATCCACACCATAGTCCACTCCGTAGGAGACCAATCCAGCAGCTAAAAGAGATTTTTTCCAATTATTTCTGACGACTGTCAATACATTTGCGATTTTGCCCATCGTTCTTATGACATAAATAGAGCTGTCAAGAGAAACAATCGTTGAATTCTTATGTGTAGAGGTACTAGGTAGTTCGTTTCACAAACGTTATCAATCTCGTGTTGTGTTTCAACATAGTAAGGTTACATTTTCGTTATAACCTCCACGACTTTTCTGTAGAGCACCGAGTAGAATCGGTCCAAACGTCCCAATAATTTGACAAACTTGAGTCATCGACAGTCTTTCTTTGTTTTATTTTCTTTTAATTTGAAAGCGATTCATCGCAATCGAAAATTATGAATAAATTCTTGATGTGAGTCAACATAGGATGAACCGTTCTGAGATTTTTCCTAGACATGGGTTTCAATCTTTAACCTTATCTTTGTTATCATATCAGCAGTATAGCTTTTTTATATTGACAATTCTTGAAGACGTCACTGTCCACTGAACTTTCCGTCGATATTTCAGAATTTTCTCTGTTGGTCTCGAACCAATCGTTGTTTTGTAGTCCATACTTCTCAAATAATCGTTATTGCCGAAATTCTGATCTTGATTCGGATCCTTCCAGTTCCTAATTTTTCTTCAGTGTCTTCCTGTCTCCTTGTAGCACAACCATCTGTCGAAGAGGAGCCATGGCTTGCAAAGAAACTGGTTTCTAACTCGTCCTACCAGTTGGTCATCCTTTGCTTCAAGGTTTGTTGTGCTTATTCGTCCAGGTTTCACGTTATAGTACATTCGCAATTCTGTATTTCTTTTCCGTTTCTCCAGAGTGCTTATATAATCCACGCACTCTTTACATTCTACGCCTTCCAGTTTATTTGTGTTTGGTTCTGTTCCTGTTAGCTTAAGTTTATCTGTTTTCTAAGTTATTTTCTTTGTTCTCTTCAGGCTTCTTTTGTTTTCAACCCGGAAAGTTCCTTACAGCCTTGTTTTCCTGCCAATGACTGATTACTTCAGCAAGTATGTTTATTTTATTACAACACCATATTTCTTTATATTTTCTGATTGATTACATTTTTAAGACCGCATCGTTAGTGTCGCATATGTCCGATCATGTGAGATCCGTACGCAGGGGCACCTTACTCAGGTGTGAGATGGGTGGATTTGGGTGAATTTTACCCTGTGATTTTGGTGCTACGGCTGAATCTTGCTCTAAACCCGATAAAATTATTACCAAATCAGCGTAGAAAAATATTACCATTGAATTCATAGACCTTCTATTGAATTTGTCCTAGTGAGAATCGTTTTGCTATAGCTTATAATAGTTAGTTCGCTTGAAGGAAATGAAAATCACAGGGGTTGGTTATTCCTCGGACCAGGCGCATGGAGATTCATTTCTTCAACATGGGGAATATGGAAACAGTGGGTTTGGTGGGTCCCAGGACCAATTCCAATCGATTCAGCGTCCAAAATTTAGCGGAAAATGATACCCCACACGCCTAGGTACCAGAAATCCCAAAAACGCATATTTAAAATGGGTAATATAATTATACCCAATTTGACCCATAGCTTCCGGTGGGTACCAATCGTTCTGGGACCCATTTCATTGGATTAAGCGTCCAAAATATAGTGGAAAATGATACCCCTACTCGCCTAAATCGCCCATAATCTCGAAAATCCATTTATCAAAAAACATTTTGACCCCTATCCCGCCCAAATTTGGTCCGATCGGGCTGAAATGTTTTGAGTACGCCGTACGCCGTCCGCCGTCCGCGCTGTTTTTGGTAGTAGAAAATTTTCTAAAAACCTGAAATTTGGGTCAGGGACCCGTTTCCGGCCTAGGACAGGTCCTCGAAACTATTCAGCCCGATCGGACTAAATTTGGGCGGGGTAGAGGTCAAAATGTGTTTTTTTGAAAAATTGATTTTGGGCGATCTGGACAAGTGGGGTATTATTTTCCACTAAATTTTGGACGCTGAATCCAAGAAAATGGGCCCCAGAACGATTGGCACCCACTGGAAGAAGTTATGGGTCAAATTGGGTAGGTATATTACCCATTTTAAATATGTGTTTTCGGAGATTTCTGGTACCTGGGCGTGTGGGGTTTAATTTTCCACTTAATTTCGGATCCTGAATCGATTGGAATGGGTCTGGGACCCCCACACCACTGTTTCCTCCCGCCTCCTTCCCCATTTTTTCCCATGTTGAAGAAATGAATCTCCATGCGCGTGGTCCGCAGTTCAAATTAGTCTCCATGCGCCTGGTTCGATCAATAACCAACTCGTGTGTAAGAATTTGAAGATTTTTTGATCAGTGAGATCATTGAGAAGAGATTAGCAGGTTTAAGGTGTCTAACCTTAAAACGCCCAGAAAATGTTTTTGAGCCGAATCGGAGAGGTTGACCTTTTGCATGAAAACATAGGTTGATTACTTATGGAATAACTAACCAAAAGTGGGTCAGTTGGATGGTGTAATCTCTATTGAATACCTTAATGCTGAAGATTCAAGACTTAACTTTTAAATTGAAAACTTACTCGAATAAAGAGGGTCCTTTAAAAATTTCTAAGCCTAATTCTGTTGTCGACCTGCCACATTTGATGCACGGAATGCATCCATAGAACCTACAATCTTTTCTCCACTTTCCTGCCGTAATATTTGTGAATGAAATCGGCCAATTTTTAAAGGATCAATAAGCTCGTTTACACTCGGGTTGCTTCAATCGAAGCCTTTTCCAACGATACTGTTGGCTAAAATTCGTTTGAAGATCGCTAAATTCGGTTTTACATGACGACGGAGCCTGTCGAACCGGCTTTGCACGAGTAGGCACAAAAAGGCTTTTAAAATAATGGCTTTAGGCTTAGGCTCTTGGATTCCCGTGACTGGTGGTTACGTAATGTGTGTCTGAACCAACGGAATTGGATGCCCGTCGAGTGTGACCAGTGACAATGACAAACTTCCGCCTCCTGTTTTGTGGGAGGTATTTTTTTTGTTATGCTATTTTTTTCTAGCCAAACCAGAGAATTTAAAATGAACATCATCGAAATTAAAAAATCTGCAAATTCTTACACACGTGTTGTTTATTCCTCGAACCAGGCGCATGGAGACTCATTTCTTCAACATGGGGGAAATGGGGAAAACAGTGGGTGCGGCGGGTCCCAGACCCATTCCTATCGATTCAGGGTCCAAAATTTAGTGGAAACTATCACCCCACACGCCTAGTACCCGAATCTCGAAAACACATTCGAAATGGGTAATAACCACCGTACCCATCCCTAACTCTTCCAGTGGGTCCAATCGTTCTGGGACCCTTCATTGAGATTCAGCGTCCAAACTTTAGTGGAGAATGATCCCAACGCCTAAGTACAGAAATCCGAAAAACATATTCAAAATGGTAATAAATTACCCACCCCCTACTTCTTCCCAGTTGGTTCCAATTGTTCTGAGACCTATTTTCTGGATTCAGCGTCCGGCCAGTCGGAACAGACCCCTGACCCAAATATCAGATTTTTAGAAAATTTTCTTCTACCGAAAACAGCGCGGACGGCGTACGGCGGACGGACATTGGCCTTTTTTGATCTACACACCATGAAACGTCCAGAAAAAAATTGTTGAGCCGAATCGAAGAGGTTGACCTTTTGCATGAAAACATAGGTTGATTATTCAAGGAATAACCAACCAAAACGCGCATGTCTCAGGATTTTTAAAAAAATAATATTGTTAGTTTATAAATCGTCTGCAACCCTTCGAGACTGGTAAAAATTTCTTGCGGCCAAAAAACGTCGAAATATTGGCACCATCTTTTGTCGCGAATAAGTAAATACATAAATACTTACATAAAAAAATGAATGAAGTTAAAAATCAATAAAAATAAAACTTTGCTCAGAGAATTATAAAAATAGACCGACATTTTTTTTTTTATCACGTTTTGGTTTATCATCTTTTGACTATGTCAGGTGTAGGACATCTTATGACGTATGTTTTCATGATTTGACAGTTAGCGTTTCATGATATCGAGATAATAACAACGAAATGTCCGTCCGCATTTCTAAAGATTTGAAATTATTGTCAGGGATCTCTTTCTGACTCTAGTAGGACCTCCAAACTTTTCAGCCCGATCGGCACAAATTAGGGGAGGATATGGGTCAAAATGTGTTTTTAGAAACTCGATTTTGGGGATTTTTTGGGAATTAGTCATGTGGGGTATCATTTTCCACTAAATTTTTGACGCTTAATCCATTGAGATGAGCCCCTGACCGATTAGCGCCCACCGGAGGTCAAATCCGGTAACTACCTACCTATCGGAATGTCCTGGACACTCCACATTCATTGTATTCACCGTACATTTGCTCTAAGGAATAATCTCCATGGGGTGGAATTCGCAGTGTTTTTAAAGAGTACCTGTTTTTATAACAACTTCTCATCTACAAATAACGTCCCCTGGTAAGCGGCTAACGATATGAATCAGTTCAGCGTCCAAAATGTGGGAAAAGATACTTGACACGCCTACGTTCTAAAAAAATCATGAAACCCCGTTTTCAAAATACCTATATTCATTCACACCCTGCCTGACTTGGGCAAAGCTAAGACCTGAGTAGATTTCTTACCGAAATTCCAGATTTATATTTACGATCCTTCAGCCCGAAATGGCGCGGATGGTGGCCAGATATTTTGGTTGGGGGAATCTAGCCATCTTCAAAAGAAAATGTCAGATTTTTCCGAAAGATTGAACTCAGGCATATAAACAATTGTAAACCAGGAAATCATTGAATTAAACCTAATAGTGTTTCATTCGTGAATTTATAAGTTGATGCGAGTTATTTATTAGTTAGTCGAGATCTATCAAGTCAGGGTACGTGATACTTCTGGAGCTTAAAATGGGAGACTTTTGTGACGACCCCCTGCCCTGTGGGCTCAAATGGTGGTATAATAATATAGAAATACGCTTTTCCCGTTTGGAACTAGATGGATTGTATAATTATGAAGTCATTAAGCTGGGATATCCCAAACTATCGGCTGTTGTGTAAGATGAAAGGGCATTAGTCGCATCGGTAGGTGTTCAAATTGAGTTAAACACTCGACGCTCTTTATTATTATTATTTTTTTGACTCGTTGATCTGTATGACAGAAGAGCATGACAGCTTACATTGAAAAGTTCGGCGGCCAAAATTCCCCCCTCTTTGTATCTTGGTGAAAGGTTTTCTCTGGCTCTGGTTTGGTCCTGAAAGGGTCCCATTTATTCTCCAAGTAGAGATTGTTACATGGAAGTACTCTTGATTCACCCTGCTTGTGGTACCTCTTTGGGATTGCATTGATTGACCATTTTGCCCGGGGTCGCAATAGAGCCTGTACATAATTTAGAGAAAAAAAATCGTTGAAATCCGTCTTACTAGGTGGTTCATATCTGTTTTCCAACCTTCAAAAACCTTTTTTGTAATAGATTGAAGGCCACCCATCATCGCAAGTTTAGGTCTAGTAATATTTGATGTGACTCATTCTGTGCGCCATGCCTTTTGTGTCCAATCTTATTATCCCTGTTGTATAAACCTTATTCTATTAACGTATTGCAGTGGACATCCCTCCCAGCAGCAGCTCAATGGATAGCTCGGTGAACACTAGACCTCTTCTCCAAAAGAGTGAAAGCGACTCTGACTTTGACGAAGATCCCATCATTATTCGAAAGGAGGGAATCGACGATGAAGTTGACATCAAAGACACTCGACCTCTTTTCAATGATTGGGAGCCTGCTGATCGGTTCGTATTTCTTGTGTTGCCTTTTACAAACTGAGCGGCGTTATGCGTGATTCTTTAATATACCATGTACGGACCAAATTTATACTTTATAAAGGAGGTAGGATATTGGCCTGAACTCAATAAAACGTGCGCCTCCTTTGTACAGTGTCGTTACAACATCACGTTTCTCTTGCTTATTCTTCATTACAATCTGGAGCCTGACCAAACATTCGATGTTGAAGTTGAAAAGCCTAAAAAAGCAATTTGGTAAAATAAAAAAAAAAAAAAAAAACTTGGCTGAAGTAAACCTATGAAAGTTTATTGTAATAAGATTCTTACGTTGACCTATAACATACGACTATTCATTCTGGTCTTCAAATTCTTTTGCAGTGGGTAGGTACTATTGCTTAAACATTGATCGATTTGGATTCTCTATATTAATGGTTACTGTTAGGAAACATGATGTTGGATACTTAGAAAGGCATACATAGTGAACGTGATTATGAGCGCGCCCTAGTCGAGAGTACCCCTCTATAGTGACAGTTACATTATGTACAGTGTTACAATTGTGTCAAACCTTGGCAACTTTTTTCCACCTGCTCCTAAGAGTAATAAAAGTCGAAGGAGAGGAAACTCATTTCTTCCGATCAATTTGAGCTCTTCAAGGTGCCTCTTCTCAGAACTGGCCATTGCAAGAGTAGAAAAAGTTTATATCAAGGTTGTCCCGCTTTGAACGTTGGAACCGCCAGAGAGTTTATAAACACAATTGTTAAGAATAACAAATTGTTTGAGAATAAGAGCTAACATTTCCAGCAATTCCCGAGTATCCGGGTACAATCTCTCCTAATTATCAGCTGTAAAATTAAAAAAGGAAAAATGTATCCCTCATTTATTCTTAATGAATTGGTTGATACCTCATTTAGGTATTCAATGTAAGGGTTTATTCTAAAGACAACTATTTTATCCTAATTTCAGGTACAACATCGGCTACATCATATTTTACATTTTGGGGACTGTCATACTCCTTCCGTGGTTCTTTTTCATCACTGCTGAAGAGGTGTGCATAGTAGGACAGAGGGAAGGTTTTGTGAAAACTTAACGCCCTCTCGTTATTGAGTTTATTATATCATTATTAATATTAATTTGCCCGTCTTTATTTCTAGTATTGGATGTACAAATTTCGACCGCTAACTAATAACGTTACATTAACGGAAAATGGTCGATCTCAACTACAAGCATCTTTTACTTCTTACATGACTATCGCCGCTACTGTGCCCAGCACTCTATTTCTCATCATCAACCCTCTCATCAATCACAAGTACTTTATGCCAGATCAATATTATATGGTTTTAGATTTCAGCCTGATTCAACCTTTTTTAAAACTCGCAATAAATTCGCAGGATATCGCTCAATGTCCGGATGCATGGGTCGTTGATAACCATGCTGGTTCTATTTATTGTTACGACGGTTTTTGTAAAAATCGACACTGACCACTGTAAGTGCAATTCTTATAATATTTATATGTATTTTCGTACTATCTTCAGCATTTGGCAAATAACTTACTTTCATTATTACTGAATTCCAGGGCAAGAGAAATTCTTCATGGTGACATTGGGGATCATCATCCTCCTTAACAGTATGTTATTAGGTTCTATACCGATTATTCTGGCCTTTTTGTTAATAATACGCCCCCACGCTTATTTTATTTCCCCCCATACTTGTCAGCTTTTTTCATTCTCACAGCACATTACTCTTGTAAATGTCATTACGACTGTCTTTCCAGTTGCCAGTGCCATCCTTCAAAGCGCAGTTTTTGGAGTTGTGGGTCGATTTCCATCAAAATACATTGCTGGAACCATGCGAGGTTTGGCTCTTGGCGGGATTATTGCGGCAGTTGCCCGGATAGTATCTCTCTTTGTCGGCGCTTCACCCTACCATTAGCGCCCTCACTTATTTCATCATGGCTGACGCCTTCATCGTTCTCTCCATCCTCGCTTACATGTTTCTGGCTTCCACGGTAATCGTTTCCCTCATTCAAAACTACCTATAAGAATTAGGTACAAGAAATTGAAATTATCTAGTAATTTGTTTGCAGCTATTTTTCAAATTCCACTGCGGTGAACTCCCGAGGCACGTAACAATTCATTATGAGCCCGTTCATACGGTTGAGAAGCAAACTTCGCCCATCGTGAGGGACATTTCCTACACTACGATAATGAAAAAGGTACTTTCCCATTTGGGAAATCCCTGTCAGGCTTTATACCTTTGGATTCGAAGAAACACGAACGATTTTATTTTGCAGATTTGGGTTCACGGAATGGCCTTGTGGTACTGCTTTGTGGTCATGTTCACGGTTTACCCGGCAGTTACTGTTCTAATCAAATCCACAACTGTCGGTAATCCGACTTGGACTGGTAAGATTTGTTCCCGATTAAAAAAACAAACTCTTTCTTATTCCTGGAAATATTCTCATTGATACAAAATTTGTGTATTGACATCATTGTTCAAAGACGTGTAAAAAGTCAAAGATTCCTAGTCTAGGGGTTCAGCCTTGGACACGTAGCAGACGACACGTGTTGTAGATGTGGTCCTGTATTTTATCGTAAAACGCTGCAAATTCTTACACACGGGTTGGTTATTCCTGGGACCAGCGCATGGAGCCTCGTTTCTTCAACATGGGGAAAATGGGGGAAACAGTGGATGTGGTGGGAACCGGACCAATTCCGATCGATTCAGGGTCCAAAACTTAGTGGAAAATGATACCCCACATGCCTAGGTACCAGAAATCTCGAAAACACATATTCAAAATGGGTAACAGATACCCAATTTGACCCATAACTTCTTCCAGTGGGTGCCAATCGTTCTGGAGCCAATTTCATTGGATTTAGCGTCCAAAATTTAGTGGAAAATAATACCCCACTTGCCTAGATAGCCCAAAATCTCGAAACCCCATTTTTCAAAAAACACAGTATGACCCGATCGGGTTGAAAAGTTTCGAGGACCAACTAGAAACGGACCCCTTTAGTCCCCTAGAAGGGAAAGGACCCCTGACCCAAATGTCAGATTTATAGAAAATTTTCTACTATCAAAAACGGCGCGGACGGTGGACGGCGTGCGGACATTTGACTTTTTTGATCTAGACACCTTGAAATGCCCAGAACAAATTTTTGAGCCGAATCAGAGAGGTTGATCTTTTTCATGAAAACATAGGTTGCTTATTCAAGGAATAACCAACCAAAAACGTGGTTCTTCTTCAACGAGAAGCACCATTTCCGGCAAATGTCAGTATCAAGTTAAATCAAAAAGAGCACGTCAAAATTGGTGGATCTTGCATACCGTTTTCCGAAGTTTTGTCGGCCAAGAAGTGAAACGGCTTGTTGTAGAAGGAAATCGCTCTCATTGCATGAAAATATAGATTGATTATTCAGGGAATAACCAACCAAAATAAGATATTTGAATCTGGAACGTCAAGGGCTACAAGCTCATTGGATGAAAGATTTAAAATTTGTAAGAAAAAGTATTGAAGTAAATGAGTGTTTCAAGTAAATCTACCATGTGCAATTTTTATTTTACAGTCTCTTTTTACTCTTTATTATGTATTTGAAAAAGTTATTACAAGTAATATAGTTTTGTTGCACTAATATTATAGATTCTTCAGAGAAAGTGTGGTTATTAAGAAAATAATTCATAATGAAATGAATTTATAGTATTTTTGAGTTGACTCTTGTGACCTAGTATTATTCATTATAGTTATCTTCAGTTATCTTAACGACGAATTGAATTGATACCTAGTCTACTCTCAACAGTTGTCAAGATAATCTGTCATGTACATAGAGAGTTTTATTGTCCCACCTACTAACGATATCTGTGATAATTTCTGCTTGCAGAAGTCTACTTCGTCCCTGTCGTCACATTCCTGTTGTACAGTGTTTGCGATTACCTCGGCCGAATCTTGTCTGCACATTTTACCATCGTGAGTAACCTAAACTCTCACGGCGTTTACTTTCGACCGCCGTGTTCTTTTTCTTCTTCGTTTGTTACTTAACTTCTAAACACCTATGCACTTGCTATATTGCAACGTTCAACATTTGCTTCCAGTCGGAAAAGAGAACTTGGCTAATCGCATCTATCAGTTTGGCGAGAACTGGATTCATCCCTCTTATTATTTTCTGCAACGCTCAGCCAAGAGAGCACCTGCCAGTCCTTATAAACTCCGACGCTCTTTACATCGTCATCATGATCGCTTTCGGTTTATCCAATGGGTACTTGGCCAACCTGACATTTATTTCAGTTCCAAAGTAAGTTCGTTGAGATTATTATTCCTATTAAATTAAGTAAAAATCAAAAATGTATTTTAAAAAATCAAGAAAGGAAGCATGTTTACGTTTTTCTACAATAGAAAACGTGGAATGCGGAATCTTTATTAAACTTAACTAGGGGTTTCACTTCTGCAAGCTTTTTCTACTGCGCAAAATAGGCGCTAGACGCGTGCAAAGTAGCAAGTCACCAAAATTCCAGAAAAAACGGGGATTAAGGAAACAGTGGATTGTCGCTTGCTAATCCTCAAAATGTAATCGAAGAAACTTGGTGAAATAGCCCCCAATTAACAACATTTTTTCCACTATTCAGTTGACACGTAATTTTGGTGACTTTGTATTTTTGCACATTACCGGCACCTGATCAGCGCAGTGAAAAGTTAACTATGTATGAAATTTATAAAATTTAATGACTCGTAATAAGATGAGATAAAAAATTCAATTTGAAATAAAAAAGTTGTTGTTAATTTTGTTAATCTATTTGGTCATGTCTGCGATCCTCAAAGAGCCCATTAATAAAATCCAAAATATTCGAGCGATTTGGGGGAAAGAGGAGGGGGGGGGGGGCAATCGTGAAAGCTCAGACATTTTCCGATCATTTGAGGTGCCTAACGTCATTTGAGCAACCACTAGACTATAGTCCTTATTTTCGCTAGTTTATTCCATGAATAATTCATGAATAGATCATGAATGTCATTTGTATTTGAAACCATTTCCAGAATTGTCTCATCTCACGAACAAGAAGTGGCGTCCACCATGTTGGCCGCTTTCCTCGGCGTGGGCATTGCCGTTGGCTCTGTCATCAGCCTCTTCGTTGTCGAACTATTGTAAATGGAACTATGAATCCAGAGGTAAGACCGCGCATCTCGTCTATGCTTGATAATTACTGCCAGATTTTGACTTGGATTGTAAGCATCTTTAAGCGTTAACTGTCAGATTGGCGCTATATTCGATTGTTGACTACAATTTTGACATTTGCACAAATATCCCCATTTTACCTTTTGTACTTATAGTTTTTGCGTTGTTAAGAATCAATTAAGCACAGGTTAGTACAATGTCTCATGCATAATTAACTTTGTTACGTCAGGCGGTACCTACCGCTTGTCGCTCATGTTTTGAAATAGCGGAACATTTTTCGAGTTTAGTTCACGGTTCATAGTATTTAACTTTGCATCTTTAAGTTATAGTGTCGCTGTACATGAGCAATTGTGTGATGATAACAGTTACCTCATCCAAGTGAAAACGACTTGGATGACTTGGATTAGGATGTTGCGGCAGCCAAGCGGTGAGCATGGAAGCATAGATCAAGCGCCTACTATCGTAGATTGATGACTGATTAATTCGGGTTTTAACACCGTATTTGACCATTCGTTAAATTTCTACGAGGTCTGCATGTAGAGTCATCTAGAAATTAAGGGGGGTGGGGGTGGGGAATAAGTTTCTGTCGTTGATTTGATTTTGAGGGTCAGTCGTGTCTCGTCGAATCTCTAGATCAAAGAACTGGAAGAGAACATCCAAGATAATGTTGCGTTGTTCTCAATGTACAGGTTGCCGCAGCTCGACTTAATTTTTTCAAGATACAGAACGGAAACAGTTTTTGTGAATCAGACAAATTAATTTTAATTCTTACACGGGTGCTAGGACATCGTAGTGCCACCCCACGCTATCTTAGTGTCATTTGGAAAAATGTTTGCTGTTCATCCCCACCGCCTTCAATGTCTTTTGTCCTATCTGGCCATCAATAATTAACAATAGTTTCAATCAAAACCGGCCGAGAAACAATTTTTTTGTGACAATTGAAACACTGCGCGTTCATTTAAGGTACGCGTATTTACAATTATTTAAATTTGTTCACCAAATCATATCCCATATAAATGTAAAGACCCTAAGACGGAGGATGACTCGGAATGATGTTTTTGGGGTCTATTCTGTACGGGTACGCCCAATTCCAGATGTAAAGGATACAGCAAATATCATCAGTCTAGTACCTATGGAAGAGTGAGGGAGATGATTGTATTGAAGTAGCGCATTCGTAGTTTAACTCGTCTTTTATCATTCTGACTAACTAAAATTAAGTAATTATGACGACGTGCAATCGGATAACTATCTAGTCCTATACGACAAATTATTACAAAGCTTCCCTCAAATTTACCTCAATCAATCAGTTGCTTGTTATCATATCAAATACGTAACAAATTGACAATATTAGTCGCCATACCGTTAGTTACATGCATGCTGGTCTACACACTTGAGACGTTTTTCATGGATGCAGCTACACTCATTATATTGATTTACAATTATAAATTGTTTCCTTTTTTAATAAGTATTAATATTGAATATGTACGCATTTCATACCCATACGTAACAATATACCCCTACAGAGATTTAATTGTCAGAGAATTTATCTACGTTTCTATTTTGTCACTGATTAGACTTATCACACCTCGAAATGACATGCTGCTATCGTTCACAGAATTCTGAGAAAACTACAATCACTCAGAAATTATGTATAAGTATATAAGATACTCGCACAGAAAACGACGTGAGATGTTGGGAATGGGGTCCAACGCGACAGAGTTTGGTACATTTCAATTCATAAGTACGGTTATAGATTAATTTTTTGCAATGGCAAGAAACAAAGTTTACAAGTAAAATTCAATTATTAATTTATAAATTTAAAAAAAGAATAAAAGTCACAAGTATTTGTTTTAGAATTTAAGGGAATAACAAAAATGATTCTTTTTTAAATTTCTATCTGAATTAATTCCATTTTTTGAATATTTGTTCACTTAAAATGTAGTTATTGTACAATAATGGGCATTTGAAGCCGGGAACATGAATTCACACTTACAAACAAACAATGCATGTTGTGGGCAAATTTACTCCCTGCTCACAAAAAAAGAACAATTTATGCCTTACTTTGCTATGCGAACAGTTCATTTACATTTCGGAGAACAGCCATATTTGTGACGTAGGGTGGGGAAGTCTGTAACGGCATTGACGGCAGATGACCAAGAAATGCAAACTACTGGCAAGTTCACAAAAAGGGGTCACATAGGCATAGCCGCATAACCCTAAAGTGTGGAGGGCGCGGAAGCGGTATCACAAAAGTGTGTGACGCTGTCTGAATCAAGCCCTTAGAGAAGTTATATTCAAAATCGGGAGTGGCCCCGAAAAAGACGTTGATGTGTTGAAATGTAATTGAAATTTTTTGTTTGTGATCCCACATCTTGAAAATCAACGTCGTACTAAAATATGAGCGTTTTGTGACATGTTTCAGTTAAGTTTTCTCTGTTATAATTTTATACTCGATAAAGCATGATCGCTTTGGCGAGCTATTCCTTTTTGAGGATGTTCACTCAAAATCCCTGATTTCCCCTCCGATCTCACCCGAAAGGGAGTGTCCGTACCCTCTATTCTCTCTATTGAGGTGGTTATCCCAACTTAATTCTAATTACGCGTTATGGTTGTTTCATTGTTTTTATTTTCATCTCGATGTGAAACCTATTATTATCCAATACACGCAATACGCCTGTTTTTAGTGTAATCGCTTCAGAAATCTCAACAGGTCCCTTGTGATAGATCCCTAGAATTAGTAAAATGAGGTTTGCGACCTGTGAATCAAAATATATTATTTTATATGATATTTTTATATAGAAATTAGGCCAATTTGTTGTGATGTAATTTTATCGCCAGTTAAGTCTAAAAGATATCTCGAGAGATGAATGACGATGTTTTCTTCATGTAAATGTGTGTAATAAATCATTATATTAGGGAAATATTGTAAAATTTCGAATTTGTTGAACCAACGGGTTCATTTATGAATACGGTTGTGAGGGGTTGAATAGCTTTTGCTCTGCAGCCCGTATGTTTTAATTCTTCTCGTGTTTTTGTCTTCAACGTACTTATATTATGCACCACTTTTCATCCCACGAAATAGTCTTCCCGGGATTCGAACATTTTCGGATTACAATTACGTTGCAAAACATGACAAATCCTCGATGGAGAATCGAACAAAGACCTTATCGAGCTGATTCATTTAGCTGATTCATTTATCAGATAGGCACTTCCTTCCTTTCTACGTTAATGTTAATAAATATTTACTTGCTGCCATAATAGTGCCGCCTTTCTATCTCTTTAGGGGTGTTTCTCAATTACGCATTCCACATGTCTGACTACTCGTGCATAATGTAATTTTATTAATAAGTTCAAATAGTGACGAATTCGTGCGGTAAATACAGAAAATTGAAATTGATAGTATTAAAGTTTAATCAATACGTTAGTTTACTCAGCATCTGGTACGTTTGGATGTGCTCGCATCTTTTTCAGTCTTGAAGATGACGATAATGATCATCGGTACTCTGTGTATTTTATCTGATTACTATACATTGCGTAGGATCATTCTCACGCTGTACAATGAAACTCACGATCATGCTGTCAGCACGCGATCCATAGCACTTTTTGTATACCTAGGACTTATCTCAAAACATTAAATGAATTACCTAATAAACTAATGATTTCCCATTGAAGATGCATTTTGGAATCCTCCTCCCATTTTGATTTTATTTTCAACGCTATTGAAACGTTTGTAGGGTAATGACAGTCCCGACTTTTCTGTGCGAAAGTGTCTATTTAAGAAAAATAAATGGAAAATCCACTGTTTTTCCGCATTCTAACACCACTTTCTCCATGAATCGATGAGGGATCATCACATTGGCTGTACGTTTTGAAAGCTGACCAAATTACCAACTCCAGCCCTATTTCTAAAAATTGAGTACAAGTATTTTCTGAATCTCAATCTATACTCTGGTACTGTGATCTTTAGGGTATTAAATATTGAAATGCGTAGGATTTTCAGCATATTCGGCAATATGACCACTAGTTGAAAAGAGTAGTTTCAAGTGGAGCGACGTGGGGATTTCATTAAAAAAGCTTTTTCAAATTTAAAAAAAAAAAAAAAAACATTGGAAAAATCATTATGTTGGTTACAGGATGGGATAGAAACGTGTCGTTGTTGCGTTATCTATTTTCGAATCGAGTTTGACCAGATTAGTTTTTCTTGAAGCAACAAGTGAGAAACACCCTATAGACTTATTTGCGAATTATAAATTATTTGGTGAACACTTATCATTTGGAAAGAATGGGGAGAGCTCCCGAAGGAAGATTGAATTTACGACATGGTTATCACTTTTTCAACGAATGTTTTTAATGAGCTCACTCAGTAAACGTTCTCTATAAAACATCAACCGTTCTAATATTAGCTTATTTTTAATGTGAAAAGCGAACGACGTCTTTTTATAATTGTTTATTATTATCTCAAATGATTTCAATCAGTTGGACGGCTCAACCCCATACTCGCACATTTTGGTCCCAGGAACATGTGGTCATTCCTAAACCGCTAGGAGCCACACAGAGGGATGTGACTCGGTTCTCGTGACCGGTGAGGACTCCTGCAACACAAATATTATTGACAGATTTCGCAAGTTATAACCCGCAAGAATGGTGATTTTTGAAATAAAAGGGGAGTGTCTGAGTCTTACCATTGTGAGCACATTTGAGTGTATCCCAAATATGAACGTTGTTGTCGTCGGACCCGCAGAATATGTACCTGCCGGACAGAGACAGGCCGCATGTAGTAAAACCAGGGTTCCCAGATGGCGGCTTCAAGCATGCCAACTCCTGGTCGCCTCGGATATCGTACAATCGGGCCGTTTTATCTTCAGAGCACGTTGCGAAATTGAATCCATTAGGGTGAAACTGAAATAGTGAAAAAACCTAAATATTGACTTGAGTCTAGGGCCCCATTTCCCAACTACCAATTTGAGATTAAATTACGTTCAAGATGTTTTTCAGTCCTGAAGAAGGAATCTAAAGTTTCAAGATGTTTGATCGTTATGGGTCACATTCTTAAATTAAAGCTAAAATGGGAATACATTGGTACCAATCAACAACAAAGGAATTTGAACAAATAAATAATAATGTTAGGTGATATACTTAACATTAAGTAGGACAAAGAACTATGAACAATGTAATGAATTTAAAATTATCTCACAGGAATTGAACAAGATGCAACACAACACAATGAACACAACTATTGTCATGAAACATCGTCAAAACAAATAATACGAACAGTACTTATCGACAACATTTTTTAGTTAAACTAAGAATTAAGATTCTGTATCTTTTCTCTACTGGTATTCTAGCGTGGTATTGTGATCTTACGCAAACAGAGTTGACGTCCGCTGAATGGCCGAAAAACGTTTGCTGACACTTGCCGTCTCGAGTGTCCCACAGTTTGCAGGTTCGATCAACGCTTCCAGTCACGAACTGGTTTTGATCTGGTGAAAGTGAAATGCTGACGACATCCCCAGCATGAGCTTCGTACTCCAAATTTTTCACTCCTTTTTCCAAATCCCAAACACAGCTGTAACCAAAAAATTAAGTGATGGTGATGGGGATTATTGGGGTTGTCCCGCGCTTTGGGCGTCATGATCTTTGGTGAAAACCTAGGTAATTTATTATATTATGTATTTTTACGTTTCTAGAGATTCTAAATACAGAATAACCGGCCAGACTCATTAAAACACAAGTCGGTGGAGTCTGAAATTACACCTGGGCCCCGTTCGCGCCTACCACTTCTTGCACTTACACTTCTTGCTTACCTACAAATCAGCATGTAGCTGAGATTGACTCACATTTTCATGTCACCAGAACCAGTTATGAGTGTTTTGTCCTCCAAGAATCTGCATGATGATAGAAAGCCTTCGTATCCCAGTAGTTCTCTCGTGATTTTTGGCGCTCCCGTGCTATCTCTGTTGTTTACGTCATACACTGTGCACATATTGTCCATCCCGCCGCAAGCTAGTCGTGAAAAATAAGCGATACGCATTATAAAATATGAGAATATTAATGATTTTCCAAAAAGTAAAAAATTATTGCCTCGCTTACCAACATAATTTCCTGATTTGGCGAAGGCTACGCTCATCACCCATGCGGATCTAAGGGGGATGACTTGTACTTTGTTCCCAGTCCACGTATCCCAAATTATCAACTTTCCGTCCAATGAACCAGTTACCGCGTGTCTAAGGACAGTTGATACATAATCGCAATAATGTGAATTGGAGAAATTAGAGGAGCTTACCTATTGGATTTTAGCCGCATTCTACTTCTGGCCATCAAATTTCGGGTTAGTTGGGGTAATTAATAAAATCTTAAAGACCCGCCTCACCTGGAGTCACCTGCGTAATGGACGGAATTAACTTTGTTGATATGGCCCTTAAGCATCTTTTTCGTCGTCAGCTTGAGTTTTGGCGCATCGCCCATATCGGCACATTTTTCTGCTAGCTTACAATCAGCAACTTTGCCTTGCTCTTCCTGAATACAGTTGAGCAAAGAGGACTTAGTAGTAACGAATTGAAGAATTAATAAGATTCTATCTGATGTGAAAACGGGTGAAAGCACGTATACTTTCAAATCCGGCCGAAAAAATGTTAAATTCATAATCTTACCTGACAAGTTTTGATCAAATCCTCCAATTCTTTCCTCAATTTGAGAGTCTCTTCATCCTTCGGAGGCATGATATATTGATCCTCGATGTGACAACACTACAGAATGATCAGGGCAGGTGGCACTTCCTTATAGGAACTCAATCTGTAGGCACGTGGCTCAGTTTACTGGTTGTGAAAAGATCACGTGGTAGATCTCTTATAAATCATTCGTCAACAAATCGCACCCTAAATCCTTCATTCTTTTCAGGCTGCAGTATTGAAGGAATAGGTATGCTCAAAAACAATAAAAGAGCGTCTCACTGACATGGCTCAGTTCTACGTGTATTTTGTTCATTTACAGTCGGTACACAGGCAAAGTAGACTTACCTAATTCTTCACTAATTATAAAACGGGGAGTTCGAATTGACTCAACACCATTAGACTGATCAGAAACATTTGTGAGGGACTATTCCGAAATTTGGCTGGAAGCATCGAACTAAACTGGTTACGCAAGCTCCAGAAGCCCCTTATCGAACGTGATACAGCAACGAACTAACTTGCTTGGAAACATTCAGCATTCGGGTGTACTATATACCCACGGATATCTGTTGTAATCGGCTGCTAATTTATTGTCGAGTATCATCGACAATAAATTGATATTCAACTCATAGGTTTTAGTCGGCAAAGTTAATTGCAATACTCACCTTCTCGGGAAAGTATGGAAGCACAACTGTCGCTGAGCGCCACTTCGCTCATACTCACATGTTAATCTTATTTGGCAAAACCTGTTAGTAACGATTGTATGGTAGCTCTCTTTATAATTATATTAAGCCACAATTCCGGCCTCTGTCGTGCTGAGCACAACCACAACGCAGTTGCACGTAGCATGTAGTGTTAGGTTGAAGTCTGGAACGAATCAGGAGATATAATTATGTAAATTCTCCCATTTTGCGGTCTTCATAAGCAACTCTGCTAGTCCGTAGAAATCTCATGTAGAAGTCTGACTAGGTATCTGAAGCGGTTCGCTTAAGAAATGTATGGCTACTAGCAACCGATCAAGCCATCAATGCTCCCCGAGTTTCAAGTTTCCCTTTGAGAAAATCGCCTCCATTATGAACGGATCGGTGTATAAATCGATCACACTCTGTCATTAAATTCCCCCGACCGGCCTCTTTTTCACTCTTATCGCGGTTGCAAATGAATAGAAAAATGTGGGTTTATTGCTCAAAGAATAAACCACAACGCTGTTCACTATTCCACAATGGTTTATTATTGGTGGATCACGTTTGTGTTGGGGGGGGGGGTAAATCAGACAAACGTGAAAAAAGAAAAAAGGTACCCCAATTTCAACAAACTTATTTTAACCTATTCCCTTCCTCGATTTTTTGTCCAAAACCCATCTCAATTGATTAAGAGACGGTCGAGCCATTTTGAAAATTAATTATCATTTTCATCCATACCTTCTCTCCATTTTGAGAAGACGGAGCATAAATTGAATCACCAAACGTTTGGCAAACAGATTTCCCGATTTCGGAATCTAGATATTCTGAAATGCCGGATATTCTGAGGTGTTGATCTTTTGGGTTTTCAAAGAATAATAAACCGTAGCAGAACTAAAGTATCAAAATTTAATTTCTAATAAAAATGTTGTAATACCATTCGTTTAGCTGATAAATTCAGATGAATATTTGAGCTATATAGTAGGTTTCATGGAGGGATCGAAATATCAACAGTTGGAACCTTACAAATTTTAAAACTCACTTCAAATAGCGGTTTGAGTTACATGAATGTCATCAGAGCTAATTCAATCATACAAAATGACAGAATGATGAATTAAGCCAATATTTCGTTTGAAAACATCATCCTTATACGACTCAATGAGCGATGATCCTCGCGGGTCCTCCTGTTCCGTTCACCAGTTTGATGGGCATCACGATGAGGTCAAATTGGGGAGGAAGCGAGAAGTTCAAATTGACGTTTTCGAGCCCGTACATTTCGTTTGCCATGAGTAATTTGTGGACCGGATAGTCCTCTCGGTAAGACTGGTCCAGAGAAGCCGTGTCCACACCGACACCCACAAACTGGAAGGTTAAAACATGATCGTGTAAACACGCACCAAAATTGTAATACAAATCAAGCCGAAAACATTAAAAAAACACATCTTAAATTGAATGCCATGAGTTGACCTGTGTGAGTTGACCGAACTGAATTATTATTCTTGATTAATCATCATTTTCTTAGAAATGAAGAGAAACGTAAAAGCCCAAGGGATAAGTTCCCACAAGTATACCGACAAGCACAATCGACTCTCATGATCTTGCGATAACATAGATTTTACAACGTTCATGGTTCTCTTCATCCTTGTACCATGGTTATCTTCGAAGGGCCAATCTTTTAATTACTTCTAAATGTCGTTTGCCTTATTCGTTAATTCAAGGGTAGGAACCGCGTGAGTGTAGATTACGATGAGAATCGTTGAGTTTATTCGCAGAAGTAGATATGATCTGGTGTTCAATTAGAACCTATGAGAAAGATGATGGATAGACAACTTTACCAGTAAAAGATAAACGAGCGAAAAGGGCAATTAGAAAGTTTATTTAACATTTTCAAATTTTGATTTCTATTTTAGATATTTAATACTGGTTCGGAGGGTGAATCAATGAAAACATATTTGTAGAATCACTTCCTACCGCCATTCACAAGAATCAAGAATAATACCCCTTTAAGAAACGCTAATGTGAACATATGTTTGTGTAAAACGTACTTTTTTGGAGTTGACGATCCATTGCGCCGCCTCTTCGGACAGCCCAGGGAATCTGAGGTCCGTATCAGAAGGCCCAAGGTACTGTTCCTTATTTGGATACCTTGAAGACCATCCGAATCGGACCAAAAGAACGCTCTTGTCCGGAATTTCTCCATTGGTTTTTTCCCATTCGATCAGTTTTTCTGCTGGTAGGGCATAACTAGCGTTGTCCCCAGTTTCTTTGACTGCGTCGACGAGAACACCTAAATCGTGCCGAAATCGCATAAGTTGGGTATTCGACGATTATATTACAAGTGCAAACTCGAAATCGAAGAGAAACATGAACTGAATATCAGGATCTGATAATATTATTATGGAACGATGGTACCTAGTTTTCGCCAGCCTATCCGAGCGGTAGGTACTTTTTGCAAATACAGTGACTCTAGTGAGATGACTTCTGGCCCTGTGAATTGTACCTACCCTTGGTGATGAGTTCATTGAGAGGGATTTCTGCGACTTTTCGCCCATTTTTGTTGAAATGGTAAGGTGCATCCAAATGGGTTCCGCAGTGCTCTGCCGTGGCGAAGTCGTTGGCAGCATAGAAAATACCGAGGGGATTGTTCCCCGCAAATTGTTTCCTGTAGCTGTGGAAGTTAATTTACGGTTGGTAGGTACACTGTTTATACATTCGGTTTGTATCAGAATATAAGTATTAGATGATGCGATAGCATAGCTAGATATAAGCTATGAAAACTAATGATCTTACTTGAATGGTTCCCCTCCCGGGAAAACTATAGTTTTCGCGTCGTATCCATATCCAAGGTCTATCGGTTCGGGTAGCGCTCCTGAAGAAGCACAAAATACGCTCGAGAGCAACACAGCGGCCAATGGTAGCCTCATCTGTAATATTAGTACATCAATCACCTTTCGAATGTCATTTCAACCCCGTCAAAAATAAAGAGGGCACCCCTTACGATGAAGAAACAAGAAAACGAAACTCGAAGACAGTGCTGAGCGATGAAGAACGCATCAATGAAGCAAAACATAATTAAAGAGAGTCAACGGGAGAACTGCTGAAGGGAAATCCACTTTTCGCAGATCAAAAAGCCCTTTGCTATCTTCACCGAACAGAAAATAATTACACCCCACCTGAACAGAGTCGGGCTTTTAATTTTCTAGAGATAAATGAGTTTTGATTATTCAGTTTTTATCAACGGGAGTGAAAATGCATTGCAATAGCTCCCCTCGAGACCATTATTTTTTATGTAAACAAGGTTCGGGTTTGTTTTAAATCGATTGGATTGTCGCTATTGACTCCTTATCGTGGAGAGACACTCTTCCTTTCGTGCTCTACTTGGTTTGCTAACAATTTATAACCATCTGCTCCCTTTCCATTTTCCTTTCCCGACCATTATCGAAAGGAAATCATTCATCGAAAAGTTCATGCTGTGAGCGAAGCCTATTGCAGCTATCGCATTTTAGCATTTTCCAGCACCTCTTCGTTAGGGTAATGGTTATAGGAACTTTACGATGGATTTTCGTTTACGTAAGGAAAAGAAAATCTAAGTTCTGAGCACTAGAAGAACCAATTTGACCCAACAAATTGTTGCGATACGCGTGTAGAGAAATAAGTAATGATGTCGTTCAATTTTGGAAATAGCACATCTTGGCGGATAATTGGCCGGCGATCATGGCTCATCTAAAGCAGTGTTGGGTCACGAGTCCGTGTCGTTTGCTACCGGAACGGTCTTAAAATGGTCGTTTTTCTTCAACTTCTCTGACAAGTGACAACTTCCTGAGACGGATCGTTGCATGTCTGCAAAGGATGACAATAATAGCCCGGCTATTATAGCGTAAAATACCAACCAATCACGGTTAACTGGTGACAAGGTTCTTCTTGCGATAGTATTGTAATACGATGCGCTATATTATGTTAACCGAAGAAAATATGAACTTGTAACTGTTGAAGAATTTTTTTTTTCATGTGGAAAAAAAGATGTTTTGTAAACAGTTAAATAATTAAATGGCTGTTATTTAGTCTGTATATTCACGAATAGATACCAAAATCCGTGGACTCGGAAAACAATGTGTAAATACGTACCTCGAAAAGGATCATAATTATATCCTTTTTCCATGGATACTTGGTTGAGTGTTAATCGTCCGTCTCAAATTATTAGGGGTCCAAATGTTACGAAAATACGCGTGTTTAAAATGTCGTTAGAGGAATATTCATTTGTTCCGTCAGTCCATTCATCAGTTTATTATTTCTTGGTGATTGTCACTAATTTGGGCTAACTTCTTGATATAGAATTTTCGGGTTAAAACCTCGCTGGGTGGATGCACGCGATATTATTAGAAAAATTATCCCTAAGAGTCTGTGATTAATTAGGATTTCTATAGGATGTAAAAAAAAAACCCGGAGTCAATTCCTGCATGATAGCGCGGCGCATGATTATAATGTGATGATACACTTCCCATTATAATTATTGTAATTTTTCACCGGTCTTCTATATTGCAGATTACAGGGTGGAAGACACTCGTGATTCAAATTTAGTCGCTCTCGCAGGTGTATCTACACTTCCAATAATTTGATAAAAATTAGAAACCAAAAGTGGACCCCAACTACCTATACAGGCTTTTTCGGGGCAGAATTTTCAACATTATATTATTGTGCTTGTCGCTCGTATGGTTTTCATTGAACCATTAGGTGGGAGAAAATATATTAATATTCATTTCACAGTTAGGCCTCTTATTTGATGGATGGTATTTGTACAGTTGTTATTGACGTACCTGCATACCTCGCATTACAAGCGAACAAGTTTACTTATCAATTTCACTTGTGTCTGTCCGGACAACCGTTTTTCTGTGACCACACATATCCTCACGTAGCTAGTGCCTTTATCTTTACAACTGTTAGTGACGGCGATTACTAGCCATTAGTCATTTGTTTTAATAGAGACATCACTCATCATAATATATATGATTCTATGTTTTGCACAAATCCCATAGCTTTTCTTAAGGTAGTGTATGTAGTTCTATAATGACTACTACGTCAATCTTTTCGACCTAGGTAGTGTCTGTCTTTTCACATCGGGCATCGATTTACTTCAGAATATAGTTTAATAGGTACTAATAAACTCACCGTTGATGTACTAATGAGGTTGCTCGTTCAACGCCTCAGGACGAGAGAATGCTCAAAGAACAGCCGTACCGGGGTAGAAGCGGCCGGTGGGAGGTGGGGGTATACGATGGTCCTTGGCGACCGGTTGGATACTGGGGATACCTGATGGTCCTTGGCACAGGTAACCATTAGAGCTGAACCAGACTCTTTTCCTTGGTTGTACATTGTTGCCACCCATCATGACTGAAATAAAGAAAAATCTGTTATCATTACGGCAATATATCTTAACAGTTTTGGTAACTGTCTTCAGCCCTTACAAATTCACCACGAGAGGCATTTTGAACATATTTTTTTTATTTTCAGAGTTAAGTGTACTGTGCATATTTTTATTTGAACTGTTACCAACTGTTACTTATTGCTAATTACTTACATACTTATTAATTCGGTGACTCGGTTGTAAGGAGATTTATAGTAGAAAATACTAATGCCCAATCTTTCCAAAGGGATCTACTTCAGTCAACATCAACTGTAATAAAACCCCCTCTAGGTCCGAGACCGTAAATATACCCGCACAGTGAAAACCTTTCATAAAACCCTGCAAAAGTTCATAAAAAAAGAAGAGGAGAAACGACGGAGTTTGAAAGAGAATGGGAGTAGTCAGGGAATGGACCGAGATGTAAAAGAGTAAAAAGCCCAGTTTTATAGGGTGGAGAAAGCTCGGGATGCATAAGTAGGAAAGGGTGCTCGGAGCAATCATGTGCTTTTTGGGGGTGAGTTTCCTCCCAAAAACCTTTGGTCCGCTACATCTTTCCCTTAACCACCAATAACCCGAAAACCTTTCGCCCTCGACCAATAACTTTCTTCCATTTTCGTTCTCCAGAGTACAGACAAGAAAGGAGGAAAGTAGAAAAGCGCTTAGGTATAACCAACAACTAGGCACTCCCTCTCCTATCACTTACCCCCAAGTCAAATATTGTTCCTCACCCCTATGTAAGAAAAGACGTACGCGAGGGTTTGTATTCTTGGTTACCGAGGAAGTCACTTTGAGTTTTTCAACGTTGCAACCCCCTAATGTAGAAACGTACTATAGTACATTGCTAAAATGTACCAATAGGCCTGAAGAATCCAGGATGTGAATCTGGCAAATCATCAGTGCAAGGCACCTGGAGTGATGATCCTGATTGGATACGGTTAGATCCTGATGAGGATTCCTCAAGGAAGGAATTTTGGTTGACAGAATATTCAAACCACAATTTTTTCCCCCGCAAACCTAATTACATCATCTTTGCTTAGTTCTTTTTTATTCCTCAAGGAGCCCGAAAACCCATTTTCAAAATTCTCATTTCCATACCCTGCTTCCCTTTCGGTTGGTTATTCCTTGAATAATCAACCTATGTTTTCATGCAAAAGGTCAACCTCTCCGATTCGGCTCACAATTTTTTTTCTGGGCGTTTTAAGGTGTCTAGATAAAATTCTCGGACCAGGCACATGGAGACTCATTTCTTCAACATGGGGGAAATTGGGAAAACAGTGGGTACGGTGGGTCCCAGACCCATTCCAATCGATTCAGGATCCAACATTTAATGGAAAATGATACTCCACACGCCCAGGTACCGGAAATCTCGAAACACATATTCAAAATGGGTAATATATACCCAATTTGACCCAAAACTTCTTTCAATGGGTGCCAGTCGTTCTGGGACCCATTTCATTGGATTCAGCGTCCAAAATTTAGTGGAAAATGGTACCCCACTCGCCTAGATCGCCCAAAATCTTGAAAATCCATTTTTCAAAAAACACGTTTTGACCCCTACCCCGCCCAAATTTGGTCCGATCGGGCTGAAAAGTTTCGAGAACCGTCCTAGGCCGGGAACAGACACCTGACCCAAATTTCAGATTTTTAGAAAATTTTCTACTACCAAAAACGGCGCGGACGGCGTACGGCGGACGGACATTGACCTTTTATTTGGTTATTATAATTATAATAACCATTATTATAATGGTTATTATAATTTGGTACCTAGGCGTGTGGGTTAAGATTTTCCACGAACTTTTAGACGCTGAATCTAATGAGACGGGTCTCGCAACGATTGGTGCCTGGGGCTGCGTGTCATAAGCGCAAAAGTATACCAATCAAAAGCGCAAGCCCGGGATCGGACACGTCAAAAGCGCAAATCTGTGGTAAATGTCCATTGCGCGGAAGAAAAATACTCGAATCGCGTAATTTCTCTGACTGTGTACAAATGCCAGTGTTCCACAATTAACTTGGACTTATCAGCCTGTTGTTTCGGCTCTCTGAGTGTAGGTCCCCCACGCAAGACGCTGCTGATCTTTAGCTCTACCTCACAGTTCATCCCACGAAGAACCTCAGCTAACGTGTATACCGCTGGATGAGGAAAGTACAACGCGGCCTTGAGATGACGATGGTATGCCTCTGCGCCGTTGGTCGTCCTGGGAATCGCAAGGTTTGTGGGAATTGCTGCCCATAACTGGGGTGGGAAACGACTTTCTTCAGATACATAATTGGTCAGGATGTAATCCGCAAATTTCTCGGCTCTTCGGTTATTCGGCATTTCAGAAATCAAGTCAGTGAATCCATTGTCGACTTCATAGGGGTACTGCAAATACGGCAATCCAAGGAACTTTCGTAGCCACGTGCTGATTTCCGACGGTGAAGGTGAACAGTACAACTTCTTCAGCCCCAAAGAGTGAATTTTCCTGAACCAGACTTGCCCCAGATGGACGGAGATGCGACTCAATAACATTTCTATGTCAACAGAACAGAGCTCAACATTACGCGGCGTTGCCGGAGTTCCCATCCAGCGAGACTTTGCGCGTCTGATGGCATCAAAACCGCAAACTCAGATGATCCCTCATTAGGATGGAATTTGCGCTTTCGATAGTCACCGCCCTCTGGATGAGGCTATGGGTCGAAATGGGTGCCTATCTACCCATCTCGAATGGGTGTTTTCGAGATTTCTGTAACCTAGGCGTGTGGGGTATCATTTACCACTAAATTGTGGACCCCGGAACCGATTGGAATGGGTCCGAGACCCGCCACATCCACTGTTTTCATTTTCCCCTCGTTAAAGAAATGTATCTCCATGCGCCTGGTCCGAGGATTGTATTTGTGTTTTCATGATTCATGCTAGGCATGTGGGTTATAATTTTCCGAGCCCGAGGTATAAATTAGCCCTCATGCGCCAGGCTCGAGGAATAACCAACCCGTGTGTAAGAATTTGCAGCGTTGTTTATACATACAAGTAGAAGAGGTGTTGAACGGTTCCATTATTTATTTTCTGGTGCTAATTTTAGTAAGTTAGGACAATTTATTGTAGGACCTGCAATCACACTGTGTCGCCGTTCATAGACCTATCAAGAGTTATTGTATAAAATTCAGTCAGTAAAATATGGATCAAATACTCGGGAAACGCAGAGAAAAAGGAAATTGTTTTGTAGGTGAAGGGATAAGGAGGTTGAAGAAAAACGGTAAAACCATTTCGTAGATGCCTGGAGGTAGCGTATAAATCACTTGCAGATAGACGGTAGCAGGACCTATGAATGTATACAGGTCTATTATTCTGTCAGCTATAGATATATCGGTTTAATATTGAGAAGGGAGCCAAGTAGCGGGGGCCCACCTTGCGAGCCGAGCCGAGCGTTTGAGACGAAGGGTTTTGCCGGTCGATATAGCGCCCAAGGTGGTGGCGCACATCAATCATTCCTTTTCCAGAATGAGCCCGGTTATCTGGAGCATCGTATGTAGGAACCTTTCAGAAAAGTCTGCTTCCCAAAAGAATTGCTAGAGACATTTCCGAGCCTCATTCTTAGTAACAAGATGTGGGTGCGCGTTTGGTTTGGATACCTCATTTTTATATTCTAAGAACAATTTCTATTTTGAATAAGTTCCGTAAGACGGCACAGCTCTTTCAATAATAATTTCCGTAATAAGGGAAAATGAGGATTTTTTTCTATTAAGTACTTTAACTTCAAAATAGCGCATCCATTCTATAATGAATAAAAATGTGTTTGATTGATGAATGTTTAAAATCTTAATGAATAAAATAAACTTAATTTCAATGCTCAAATTAAAATGCATCAACGAGGAGCTTCGTATAGGTTTAACGTAAGATAGAAGCACATAAAGTTAACCTGTTCATCCGTATCCGCCAATTTCACAGTCCCTGCACCTTTAATACACTTGATGAATATACAATAGCTCGCTATATAGGGTTGAGATGCCTTCGAAGGGAACGGTCTGGAGAGAACGTTACTGTTTTATTAAACAAGATTCACCTACTCCCAGGTCTTCATCCTTCCAAGATAACCTAATCCAATTAACATTTCCACTTTGCTTCCATGGTTTTCGATATCCTCTATCGATCAATGTTATTGCTGTAGCCGAAGACCATCCTTAACCTTTATACGCAGGCTGTTCAGTAAGTGAGTATGGAAATTGACAAAACTGGCCTCCTCAGCTGTTTGCCACTTCCTGGAGAACGACTTTGGAGAATTAAAGCCGCCACTTCTACTGACAGAGTAGAGACTGGAAGAATAAGTTAATAAGTAGAAATGACACAGATCTAGTGACATCTACGTAGTAGATAGTAGTATTACTTATGTAGGTAATAGTAACCTACAGGAGGGGCACAATTAACTGGGATTGCTACCAGAGCTGTTTATAACGAGGTGATTACTAACCATTACTAAATTGCTAAAGTCTCCTCTTTCTATTTCTCTAGTCAGATCGTAGTTGATCCAGCTTCCATTTTTTTAATAAAAAATTTCAAACTAAGATACGGAGTTTCTGCGGGCTTAGTAACACTCCGAGGAACAAGTTACTAATTTTACTTTTCAATGATTACTATGATTGATGTTTTAACTCAAATCAATTCAGTTACCAAACTGAGACAACACATGTTGGTCTCTGTTTCAAAAACCTGACGACTAATCAATTCCCTCCCCCCGTTTTGTTTCTCGCCTGCAAATTATTTCTGGGAGCAATCTTGAGCTGAAACATTTTTAAAAATATGAATGGAAATTGTCCAAGCTCATGATTTACTATTTATAGAAAAAAACCTATGAACGTAAAAGAATTAATGAGTAGTATAGGATACCAAGAGTATTTTTGATCCCTAGAACTCTCACATTCTTATGCACTTTGCGCCCTGGCAATCCGAAGATACGCTAAGCCTTCACGACTGGCAGGTGTTTTGGGTTAAAACCATTCTATTCTACAGGCGAGTCCGCCATCAATTCAATGAGCAACTCTCTACTTTGAAGCCCAATTTACAATTAATTGTGATCCTTTGCTTAGCTGGGCTTGTTTGAAACTGCATAAGAAATGCGTCGCGATTATTTTCTGTAAAAACGCTGCAAATTCTTACACAGGGGTTGGTTATTCCTCGGACCAGGCGTATGGAGACTCATTTCATAAACATGGGGGAAATGGAGAAAACAGTGGGTGCGGCGGGTCCCAGACCCATTCCAATCGATTCAGGATCCAAAATTTAGTGGAAAATGATACCCCACATGACCAGATACCGGAAATCTCGAAAACGCATATTCAAAATGGGTAATATATACCCAAATTGACCCATAACTTCTTCCAGTGGGTGCCAATCGTTCCGGGACCCACTTCATTGGAATTAGCGCCCAAGATTTAGCGGAAAATGATACCCCACACGCCTAGGTTCCAGAAATCTCAAAAACACACATTCAAAAATCTGCAAATTCTTACACACGGGTTGGTTATTCCTCGAATGGGGGAAATAGTGGGTGTGGCGGGTCCCAGACCCATTCCAATCGATTCAGGGTCCAATATTTAGTGGAATATGATACCCCACACGCCTAGGCACCAGAAATCCTGACACACACAAAATGGGTGGATACATACCCATTTTGACCCATAACTTCTTCCGGTGGGTGCCAATCATTCTGGGACACACATCATTGAATTCAGCGTCCAAACTTTAGTGGAAAACTATACCCCACACGCCTAGGTAGCAGAAATCCCGAAAACACATATTCAAAACGGGTAATATATACCCAATTTGACCCATAACTTCTTCCAAATGGGTGCCAATCGTTCTGGGACCCATTTTATTGGATTCAGCGTCCAAAATTTAGTGGAAAACTATACCCCACACGCCTAAGTCGCAGAAATCCCGAAAACACATATTCAAAACGGGTAATATATACCCAATTTGACCCATAACTACTTCCAAATGGGTGCCAATCGTTCTGGGACCCATTTTATTGGATTCAGCGTCCAAAATTTAGTGGAAAACTATACCCCACACGCCTAAGTCGCAGAAATCCCGAAAACACATATTCAAAATGGGTAATAAATACCCAATTTGACCCATAACTTCTTCCAGTGGGTGCCAATCGTTCTGGGACCCGTTTCATTGGATTCAGCGTCCAAAATTTAGTGGAAAATGACACCCTACTCGCCTAGATCGCCCGAAATCTCGAAAATCCATTTTTCAAAAAACACATTTTGACCCCTACCCCCTCCAAATTTGGCCCGATCGGGCTGAAAAGTTTCGAGGACCCATCTCGGCTGGGAACAGACCCCTGACCCAAATTTCAGATTTTTAGAAAATTTTCTACTACCAAAAAGGGCGCGGACGATGGACGGCGTACGGCGTACGGCGGACGGACATCGACCTTTTTTGATCAGGACATCATGAAACGTCCAGAAAAAAATTTTGAGCCGAATCGGAGAGGTTGACCATTATCATGAAAACATAGGTTGATTATTCAAGGAATAACCAACCAAAATGGGTAATATATACCCAATTTGACCCATAACTTCTTCCAGTGGCTGCCGATCGTTCTGGAACCCATTTCATTGGATTCAGCGTCCAAAATTTAGTGGAAAATGATACCCCACACGCCTAGCCACCAGAATTCTTGACACATACAAAATGGGTGGATACATACCCATTTTGACCCATAACATCTTCTAGTGGCTGCCGATCGTTCTGGAACCCATTTCATTGGATTCAGCGTCCAAAATTTAGTGGAAAATGATACCCCACTCGCCTAGATCGCCCAAAATCTCGAAAATTCATTTTTCAAAAAACACATTTTGACCCCTACCCCACCCAAATTTGGTCCGATCGGGCTGAAAAGCTTGGAGGACCGTCCTAGGCCAGGAACAGACCCCTGACCCAAATTTCAGATTTTTAGAAAATTGTCTACTACCAAAAACAGCGTGGACGGCGGACGGCGTACGGCGGACGGACATTGACCTTTTGGTTGGTTATTCCTTGAATAATCAACCTATGTTTTCATGCAAATGGTCAACCTCTCCGATTCGGCTCAAATTTTTTTTCTGGACGTTTCATGATGTCCTGATCAAAAAAGGTCAATGTCCGTCCGCCGTACGCCGTACGCCACGCCGTTTTTGGAAGTAGAAAATTTTCTAAAAATCTGAAATTTGGGTCAGGGGTCTGTTCCCGGCCTAGGACGGTCCTCCAAGCTTTTCAGCCCGATCGGACCAAATTTGGGCGGGGTAGGGGTCAAAATGTGTTTTTTGAAAAATGGATTTTCGAGATTTTGGGCGATTAAGGCGAGTGGGGTATCATTTTCCGCTAAATCTTGGACGCTAATTTCAATGAAGTGGGTTTCGGAACGATTGGCACCCTCTGGAAGAAGGTATGGGTCAAATTGGGTATATATTACCCATTTTGAATATGCGTTTTCGAGATTTCCGGTACCTGGGCGTGTGGGGTATCATTTTCTACTAAATTCTGGATCCTAAATCGATTGGAATAGGTCTGGGACCCGCCGCACCCACTGTTTCCCCATTTCCCCCATGTTGAAGAAATGAGTCTCCATGCGCCTGGTCCGAGGAATAACCAACCCCTGTGTAAGAATTTGCAGCGTTTTTTGATCAGGACATCATGAAACGTCCAGAAAAAAAATTTGATCCGAATCGGAGAGGTTGACCATTATCATGAAAACATAGGTTGATTATTCAAGGAATAACCAACCAAAACCGATACCGGAAGGAAAATGCGAAGGTCGTTCTGACGAGATGGATTACTTAAAAATTGCCATGAATTATCCGGTTTGTTTGTTACACGGCTGTTACGTAAACTGTAAATTAACAAAGCAGTGTATACTTGGGCGCATAGTTTTAGCGAAAGTAAGCTATGCTAGCTCTTTATATTAATTATGCTAATTCGATTCTTGTGATTGATGCTTGTACTCGAAAAAATACTTGATTTCGAACCAAAATCGTAGGTTTTATGAGTATAAAATTAATTAGAATGAAATTAGTATGACTTGAACAGAAAGGAAAACTATCTAATGACAAAAAAGTCTTGAAGTTTAAATGTCAGAAGAGAGATACACACCTATGGAGTAGTAAATTACAAATTCAAGGTATCGACTAGCCAAATAACGTGCCGTCCTCATTTCATTGGAACATGCAGATAGAAAAGTAAGTCGGAAAATCCGTCTATTATATTAATTCTAAAATAATTCTTTCTTGCGACACAGGATATTGAACTGTCTACCATTTTGTATAAATTAGTGCTTTGGGGACTCGCACAAGAGACCACATTGATCAAAATTTGAAGTATAAGTAGGTGCAGAGGCCAGAGGGTAAACTCTTTCTTTTGAACAGAAATAAAAAAAAAGGATTTTTTAAATTGATGTAGGACCGTCTACTTTAATTGAAATCTTGAAAAGACGTACTGCTCAGCCCATATCAGATGGTAACCGCGTACTTGTCAAAATCTAATCGGTCACGGTTATTGAAAAAAAGGCTATCCTACAAACGTAGTAGGATATTCAGTGCCGTGTCCCTTCGAACTTGAATATATTTCGATATAAACTGAGATAAATAATTGTTGATTACGAAGGAATTAATTTCTGCAAGTTTTAAGTCACGTTATCCGGTAGGTACCCATTGGCGTTTATTCGAAATTAGAGGTAGATAAGGTGGAAGGTTTTCAGTTTGACTGCTTTTTCGTTTGCGTTTTGCAGTAATTGATCCCCAGTATTTCGAACCAACAGCGAGGGAGAAGAAAACTAGACAATCATGTATCGAACTCATAAATCATCGGCAGTCGATGAATTGAGTAGAACGGAGTTGATTATTCGGGGAAATGGTTGATAGGGGAAGACAGAAAATCTTGAAAGAAACTGATGAGTTCGCCGTTACTCTGCTGAATTTTTTCCGTCTTCATTTGGGATGCGAGGGGACGCGAGCAAAAGGTGCCAAGTCACAATGAAGTTGTTCGACCGATTTAACGCCCGGTCTTCCGATCCATGATGTATTATTCAATGTTTTCTTGCCTAGCTCTCATACTCTCGACGGTTCGGGATTGGAAGTTATTACCTACAAGTATCGTTTAGGTACCAAACTTCTAAAATATCAATATCCAGCAATAACATTTATATTCCAGAGCAAAGCAGTGCTGTTAGTTTCCCAATTCAACGGCGCCTCCCACCCAGTATTTCAATCCTAAAAAGTGATAACGGATTCTGGTGAAGGATGAGCGCTCGAATGGAAATATCCTGAAGCCCCATCTCCGGCCAAGACGTGGAAGTCTATTGAATGGCTAATACGTTTTGGATTATTTTTATCTCGGAATGTAGGTATTGCATGACGTCAAGCGTATGGTAATACTGACACTTTATCTAGAAGGAGCAGCGCGAGGATTTTTTTTTCATTCATCACCCGTCCCTGTCATACGGCGCCTTTCAACACCTCACCAATAAGTCTACCCACATTGTTAGGATGCCTCCACCCCCACCCCTCAATCTTCAACCTTCGACTTCTCTTCACTCGACCGGGTTTTCGGTCGATTGTAAAGGAATAACCAGAACGATCCATCACGCCTTCGTTCCTCCTCTTTTCTTATCACGTTTTCTTGTATGTGTGAGCTTTTCTCAAATAAAATCACGTATGCCAGAGCTACTCCGGGTTGAGGCATTCTATGATTCACTGTAGTAGTGCGCTGTCCTGCACTGGTGTTGCGTATCTTCATCGGTCATGTATGCCGCTGGCACAATGGCAGAAGTCCTCATTTTCTACTCTTTCTTAATGTAAAATTTATATAATCTAGCCCCCACCAATCAGACCCAAATAATTAGTTCCTGGGACGCAGTGGTCTAGATTTTTCTATGTATCTGTTTTTGTACTGACGAGATTAGTTCCCAAGTAAATTAAAAGGGAGAGTTTCAACATGTGCAGTATTTCATCTGGACACTGACGTCGCTTGCTTGACTTCCCCGGTCGCAAAGTGCATTACTAAATAACGTAACTTCTATAGAGGAGGGGCCCTTCTTACCAAGGGCGATTACGACTCACGTGATCACCTTTATCCACTCCGGCACCAAATCACGCTCTTCTCAAAGTTTCGGTTTATTTACCATCCGCGATAAAAATGCTGGCAGTGTTGAAAAACAATCTACAATCTACTAACAATGTAGCGAACACTCGGAACCCCTGAACTATGAGGTGGGGAAGATGGTCACGCTGGAGTGTGTTCCTGGTTACTTGGGGGTGAGGAGGAATGAATATAGGCGGATGCTTGCTCTAAGTAGTGCATCAGGGGTGGACGAAGTGTTGTTTTATTGGGCTCTAGTTAGGCAGTAGATACGACGAAGAAGAGGAAATAAGTGCGCGTTTCTCCTTTGAATGTCCGGTATTTGTGTTCCACTGGATATAATAGTGGTACGCCCGTATCTGGTGTCCAAAAGTCTAGGTGGTAGGTGGTTTGAGGACTTCAGGTGGGTTGTGGCCCGCCAGGACGGTATGCAGGACTGATAGGAGATAACAAATCTACCGTTATATGCATATTGAGTGAAATAAGTTCTGAAACGAGGAGGTGCTGAAGGTATTCGAAAATCATAATCTCAGGTTAAGAATAATTCGACTAATTTTTCAACTGCTCAGAATTAATGTTGATCGAATAAAACCTTGAAAAAAAAAAAGCTAAGGGACTGCTGTGCTAGGGAGACACTAAGGGGTGCGAACGAGTGTTTATCTTAGATTAGGGTCGGATGACTGGGCGAAATCTCACTGCCCAGTGTTTCTTGCGTTATTTAATGATTGCTAGAAGGTCGTACATTACTCTCTCGGTCCTGTGGGGAAAACGAGAAGGGTTTACAGAAGGGTCCGTCCACGCCTGCCTATCTCGCCCTTTTTCTAATCTCAGATTGGCCTCGATTTTTTTCAGATCTACCGCTTCCGCATCCCTCTTATGAGCTCAAATAAAATAGCCGAGGGTGGAGGGACGTACAGAAAAGAATTTCTTGCGATTAGGTTTGTAATCTCGGGCTTAGAGGGGCTGCGGGAGGGATGCAGCAGAGAAAGAGAGAGAGAAAAAATTATTCGACGTTATTGAGGTATCCCAAGAATTTCTAGGGTCGGATCACATTCTGACTTTCGTGGATTGTTTCATATGAGTTCTATTTATATATTGCCACTGCATTTCTATCGAAAGAGCTTTTGTCCGTTCTTTACGAGCAGTAAAGTAAAAGCTGCGTGTTTTGCCTCTTCGTTAGTTTTTAGCAATTTAAAAAAATAAATAAAAATGTTCATTACTTTAATTCATTGGACAATATAGATTGATTACTAGTCAAAACTTAGTTACTTCACTGAGTTTTGTTTGTTATAACACTGCTTTCACTACTTAGCTTCAGCAGGCTCCAGAGGTTTTGTTCGCTTCAGTCTTCTGGTGATATCATTCATGTGTCAAGGAGACGACAGCTTCCTCGTTGACGTGAGATCTTAGCCAATTGAGGTGACGCACGGCTTGTTTTAGCACACTGAACCGAATGCGAAATGTGTACACTTTACAAAGGTACTCTTAGCATTCGATAACCAGGATGAATCAATTCATAAGAAAAAAGAACATAGCCTAACCATACCCGGCCAATTTCTGTAGGTCTCCAAGGGCAGCCTACCTAAGAGCTTGGTGTGTTGTCCAAAAGAAGGTGTTTAGGGCGGTCGTAGTTACCGCGAAAAAGTCTGGATTTATGATCACTCCGACGGGTATTGTCTCACTGCTCGTCTCGAGGTGAAAACAAGAGCTGTGTCCCATTCCCCTACCGATCCTCTCTACTCATAAAGACTACAAACCTTATAAAATCAGTGAAGGTTATATATTACGATTATATTAATTTTTTATATTATTATCTTTTTAATATTTTGGTTTTATTAATTTTCCGCGACAAACACCAAAATAATTGGCTAACATGAGTTATTCCGCGCAGGACTGACTCCTCTGGTTTGGTTGAGTTCTTTCCTTAACGTCCTAGTTCTTGCTGGTTCACAGAGTACGTAGTATACTAAGCACCGCCGACGGAGAACAACAAAAAATCGAAACTTAGAGCATGCATTTACCGAGTTAATTAATTCGTGGGCCATCGCTGACTTCACTCAGAGGTTGAGCTCATCAGATTGTTACAAAAGGGGAATATGAATGACGAGCTTTTCGAGACAGTTTCAAAGTCTACTGACCGAGTAAGTTCATTCTGAAGAACGTTGAGAAGTAGCTGGGTTTTCTTTAAAAATGGTTGAGCAATGTCTTAAGGGCGTGAGTTGCCGTGACGCTAATGGACAAAGTATCAAAACCAGACGGCAAGGAGACAACAAATAGACTTTTTATGTAAACTTGATTTATCACGTATTTGAACCGACAACGCGTGATGGTTTGTGAAGGGGTGAGGGAAAAAAATCACTTACTTCTGCCCCACGATGAAAAAAGTCCAGATATCTCTAACCCCCTATTTCCCCAAATGTGAAAAATGATTATACGCTGGGAAAAAATAACCCGAAAAAAAGAACAGTTGAGTGCACCCTCGTGGATGCAACGGGCAAGCACAATGGACTTCCTACTCGCACCAGCAACCTCTTCCCAAGGGTGTCATCGGTTTTTTTTTTCAGTTCGACCTCCCCCAGTTGTATAATCAACACGCCGCCCACCCCATTTCGATGAATCTGATAGTGGGTTTCCGCTAGGATTGACTCCAAGAGCTTATCTGCGGTCGGGTAATGTAATGATACCTCGCGGAGATTTTCGCATCCCTTCGCGGACCGGCTGCTGCTGCCAGATTACTGCTGCACGTCCTCTATCGTCACCCGCCTTTTTTCCCAAGTAAAATGCACCGTCATAACCCCCTCCCACGTCAGGCGCACTGATAAAAACTCAATGCTTTTGTGGTTAATGCCCCAAAGATAAACTGGATTTAGTCTGTTCGAGTGGAAATTTTCGTGGTAGCAATAGCGAGAATCACCCGCTAACCCTCACGGTTAGTCATTCTTCGATCTTATAGAAGGTAAAAAAATCTTTTATCTGACATATGCATCTCTCAATTTCGTGTGAAGATCATCCAGAAATTCCTCCGTTATGCAGGCAGCAAGTCTTAATAAAAATATTGAATGCTGCCTCATGATGCTATGAGTAGCGGTGAACAACTAATTGGTGTATTGTATGTGAAGATAATAAATAAGAATATATTTACCTATAATTCTTTGGGTAAATAGCATCAGGAGTACAAATCCAATAGTGGTTTAACGCGTACATGTGAGGTTCTGACTCAAAACAAAGTACCTATCGATTTAAAAAAAAAAATCCTCCTAAGAAAAACAGGAGTTTTCTATTGCCTACTTTCTAAATTGTGCTGCTGCAGATGAGGGAAAGTTGGGGCAATACGAATGAATCAATCAGGTAACATGGAAATAATTGTCAAAGCTGAAGCTGACCTAGAACCTCTCAATGGGTCAACCGGTCTAGGGTGGCTGGAGAGCTTATGAGCGTCGCACAAGCAATATGATTCAATTGAGACATTCTCCTAGACCCTACAACATCTTAAAATTATTGAACGACAAGTTTAGGTAGAAAGCAATTAATTTTCTCACTGTCCTATAAAGTCAATGCCTCTAAACAATAAACACAATGGGTTCGGAAGCTGATTAGGCGAGGCGACAGAATGACGTGAAAGGGTGATGAGGAGAGATTGTGTTAGATGGTGGAATAAGGTGGGCCGGGAAGTGGGGAGGTTGAGTTTTGGCATTATATGGACGATATAAAGGGTTGGTTTTCCTATCGATTGCGCGATAATGAACCCGGGCCCAGAGCCGCGAGGGTGCGAGGCTCCCGAGCGATCATCTGGTCCCAATTATCAAAATGCATTGATGTGGTGGACAATGCATGGTATTGTTACCCTGATTGTACACGACCTGCTATCGCGGGCTCCTCAAATGAGGTTTGTCAGTTTTAATTGTACCTCCCTCCCATTGTCTCACGTAATGTGATTTACCCCCTCCACTGAACCTTTACTTCTACTGTTTCCCTGCATATGACTCAAACTCACCAACCACCCCCCCAACTGGTTTCATATCCCCCAAACCGATATTTCCCCCAATGATTTGATTGGTTTCACAACTCTGCCACCATTTCAATGCTATTTTGTGATTTTATGGGTGCAGTTGCGTAATATTCTTGATGCAAGATACACTCAGAGGCTACACTACAGTCTACATAAACATTCGTCGGGGAAAAAAGTTCATGGGATTATACAAAGGTTTATTCTTACTAGCTCGTGTCAGATACGTATCTATCGATTAATTCGAAAAGATAACTTGAATAGAGTCGAACATTTCTTTGAAAACTACCATTATATCTTCAAAGTACCCATTGTGATCCCGTAGGACCTGTCTTCTGGTGTTCGGTGATTTGGCCGGGGCTCATCGAGAAATTGGGGATTGGGATAAGGTTTGTCCAAATTATTGGAAAGTTATGCCCAATTCGGTTGTCCAATTTAATGAGAAGTAACATTCATTTTTCGAAACCAACCTCCGTTAGAGGGAACGGGCTAAAAATAAATCCACGTGTGAATTCTGATATATCTAAAGCAACTTGAAGGCTGTTCGGTCCATTCGACGGACCACGGACGAGGGGTGTACATTGAGTTTGAATCTGTACACTGAAACGTAGAAGTGATAGTTTGCAGAGGAAATTATGTTCTATTGATCGACATAAGTGCAAGGGTGTTTTTTTTTTTCAGTATGAACGATAAACCAGAAGAGGTGCTTATTCCAACGAAAGGGTTACAAAAATAAATTGTGCTATTACCTGATAACAACAACAATGATAAACAACTCGATAGGTAATATGTTTTAATAATGATTTAAGATCCCATGTGAATCTAATATAATATGCGCTGTCTCAACACTCGTCAGCTGCACATGATCTCTCGAGGGTCTCGGCCCATCGGAGTGACGGAGATGAATGTCGAATGGAGTTGAAGGAAAGGAGAGCTCCGTAAGTTGATCGCAAGGGTTTCAGTTCCAATACTTGGTGAATGTAATGCTAATAATAAGAGAAAGAGAGGACCGTGACGGGACAGAGAAAGGGATGTTTAATTAATTCGTTACGTTGACAGTGGCATGATTGATGCTTGTTGCCGTCGTTTTCTTCATCCTGCCTACCGTGAGCTTTAGTTGAGTGAGTTGCCGATGGTTTTGGGGGTGATGGTTTGCGAAAGGAGCGAGAGACGTGGAATGGCACAGTAAGGGGGAAGGTCGGCAGTCACAAGAAACCTTGTGATTAATCTGTCATTTGCACGGGATCTCAGTCGCACGCCCCTCCACGGATCTGAAGCTTTCGGGGCTCGAGCCAATCAGACAGTTTTGTGCGTGTTCGATTGTAAAAGGAAATTGGGCGTTGACAGGAACTCGTATGTAATTAGGAAATTTCGCTTGATATTCATAGCTGTGCGGAAAATATTTTAAACTCTAAACTGCGAGTCTTAAAATATTTAATCCACATAAGCAAACTTTTGAGGCTGTTGAGACGATTTACCCTTTTCCTGAATCATTGTTTAGACCTCAAACGGACGTTGGTATAGGTCCCCCTACACGGATCGAGTGTCCATAGTTTGATAGGAACTGATACCCAACGCGACTAGCTACGTGAAAATCTTGACCTATTCTCGAATCTGGTCAGAAACCCACTGTGAACAGTATTTACACAAGGCCGTACTGGGTTGGAGGTCAACTTGGCACTTGATCCAGTATCCTATCCAGCCCACAGTAATTATCCATCTTGCTACACAAGTAAATTCTAATTTCTTTAACAATGAACTATTTGAGTGAGCCCACACTTCTTGCAATGAGTTACAGAGCTTAAGTAATAAACACGAACGTCGTAATGCTATGAGAATGTGTGTGTTGTTACTCTCACTTGTTTTTCATTCTTTGATGACAACATTGGTTTTAAGCCTCTCGTTTCACTTTTGAGATGCAACCCTCTTGTCTCCTGATTCTTAACTAGAAAATTCAGGGTTACACACTTTCTCATATTGAATAAAATTCCGTATGATTATTGGAATGGTATTCTCAAGTTTGATAATGAGTTCTCATAATACATTTTTACGTCTAAGGAGACGAATTTGAGATTATTACTTCCAAGTACACGGTACGGGATAAGCGACATATCCGCTTGGTCCCCTGATATTGAAATCCTATAACACATACGTTCAAGAAGGCATGGAAAATATATGCCTGTCTTTAAAGGAACGTATCAGAAATGGGGAAGGATATTGCTTCGGTAGGGGATTTCAAAGAAAAATAAAGTGTCAGTGAATTTAGATAAGCGATTCCGGAAAAGGTTATTCCGTGAAGCGATAAAAAATGAAAAGAGCTAATCCCGAGTCAAGTGGTGAGCGCTATCTATAACACATTTCGAATCCAACCTCTACAGCCAGTGTGGCTTCTGAAGGGCATTACTGTGGGCCGTCATAAGGGGGTTTAAAGTCGAGATTGAATAAAATCCTTACCCATTCTTTCCTTGGACAAACTTAATTCTGGTTCGAGTTCCAGTTACGTTGGAGACGCGGCATTTTCCTATGAACTTCATGTTTCCTATCCGGATCACCTCGTTAAGGAAATTATTTTCACATTTTTAGAATGATGATTGGATCAGTCCCCAAATGGGCTCTTACAAGCACTATGTTCACAGGGAGGGAGGGGGAATATAATTTAGGTCTTGCTTTGTTCGAATCACTATGTATGATACAACGAGTGGTCTAGATTTGGATTCAACCTAAATGGCGTGTTGAGTTAATGGGATTAATTGATTTTCTAAATTAAGCTATTAGGAGGATCTGTCAGACGGTCATAGTATGTAACTGAATTAACGAGATTAATCACCTACAAAATACGAGCTTTCTATAATTTGGGTTACCTCGAGATGTAAATTTGACATTTCTCTGAATTATCGCCAGAAGTTCATTGTATGCTCAGCTCTGAGTCACATTTCCGTGTAACGACTCTAGCTATCGATATTAAAGCAACAAATAAGTCGGACGCTTCATATTTATTAAGTGATAGGTACTTGAATAGAAAAACTGAGTGGGATTTATGCCACGAGCCGCTTCAAGTTAGTTCGTACGTCCGTTTGAGTGATTTTGTTGTGGAAAGCATTTTCTTCCGAATGAACAGTCGTTGGTTTCATACAATGTTTTGCGTTTCCCTCTTTCAAAAAAAAAAAAAAAAAAAAAATGTTGAGCTCCCCTGAAAAGAAATTTTTTGACAAAAATAACATCGCTCCCCGAGTTTGAACCGGAGTATGAATGAAAAGGACGTCAAACCATTCCGCAATTCACGGGGCGATAGGGTGAGAAAGCCCGTGGTGGGAGTGGGGGGAGTAAAAAATGTTAAAAAGGCACAAGGATATTGGGTTACATTAAAGCGTAAAGCTATAAAATGAGTGACGGGTGGGCTATTGAGAGTTGGGAGTGGTATTGTGAGCGGTTGTGTGAAAAAATATGCTTTAGTGACACACGGAGCGAGGGGTTGACTGCGAGGGGAGATCCCGTTCTGGCCGTCTCTAAACAGATCATCGCGCGAGGGCAGAGAATCAATCCTCTTATTGAAAGGTCCCTTCGTTTCCAATATCCATGCGCTAGGAAAATCTTAACCACGTTATCGAAAAAGTTACGCGGCTTTAAGCAGGATATCGGTTGCTTATGCGTGTGAAGATCTTTGAGGATGTCACCATCTTGGACCCCATCAGGGGAAAGGCTGTCGCTCCAGCGGCTTCCTCGGCAAGACCGATTTTTCTATTCATAAGTTCATTTTCGAAACCCTACACAGACGAACTCAGACCACCACCCCTTCTCCGGTTGTGCGCAAAGAATTTTTCCGTTCTTAAAGAACAAAACTTCTAACCATAGGCCGATCATTCCAATCAAAGTTGAGAAATACGCTTTTTAGATAGCTAACATAAATGTTGTCTAAAATGAGTAATTTTTCAAATCTGATTTGAGCAGAATTTTTACGGTAAATAAAATAATTAAAATTACACGAATTCTACTAGGAAGAAACTTGTGACTAACATACTGAGTTTCCTAATAGGTGCATATAATTTTTGTTCTCAGAATTGTTCATATATGAGTTTCATTAGGCCGTCAGGATTCTGTGTCTCTGAATACTTTTTGATTTTTCTGATATTTTTTGACTAACACAAAATGAGACATTTTTCCATCATTTTTTAAGAAGGTTTTGTTAGCCTTTTGACTTGATACGACACTATTCCCCAATCCATTTGGTTTTTAAGACGCCTGGCGATATAAACGAGAAATTGCGAATTGAAGCTCTGAAGAGCAACACTCTGAAGACGGAAAGAGGGAAAGAGAGACTGTGAGATTTATGGGGGTTTGAGGGCTACTAAATCTTGCGAGCCCCAACTTGCTAGCTGGTACCACCACCTGATTCCTTTGCTATAATTAGCTGTTTATCATTGCAATTCTGTATAGGTTGGCATTCCTTGTTAGGAGCCCTGATTCAAATCAATTATCTTATAGAAGCAATAATTTTCCCGCGTAACGGAGTAACAGCGTGGAATCGCGTTCAGGTTCGAAGAGACTCGTCCAGAAAGATGTATCCAGTTGATGGAGCCTCTGCTTGCACAATTATCGAATATTTTCTTTATGTTAAATAGTGCCGCGCGTTTCTCGGTGTTTAATATTTACGCTTTATGAGAAATATATGGTAAAATGCCATATTTTGAATAACTAGGACAGAACGTCGCTGATACAAGTTTGAATAATAGAACTTTAAATTCTGCGATAAACAGATCGAGCTACACGTCTTGACCGGTTTCGTCTAACTCGCCGCAGGCTTACACATTCAGCCGTTCGGTATCTAATATCCTACGAAACCTAATCGATTTCTGCTCAACAATCAACAGTCATTTCGGTAATCGCAATTACCGCATTTATGATCAATTTGGTTTCTGATTAGATTGACTCACAGATGAATTAACTCGCCTGCTAAGCTCACAGATTGCAATACTCTAATTGCAAACCCCATTTAGCGGTTTGGTCATAACTGGACGCAATGGCATAGTTAATGATGACCACAAACCATGTTCAATCCTTCTATCCTATTGTTATATTAATTAATCCATTAACGCACTACGTTCCGTGGGTGGGTAATAGGTTTCGTCGGTTAATTTAGTGCCAAACATTGGTATTAATGTCGAAGCGGGCAACTTTAGACGGGAACGAGCTTTATTAATAAGATACCCAGACCTACTCCTGTGTTGATGAAGAACTTATAATGACATTCACTATTAAGTCTCTATGCGAGAGGCTGAATCTGTTGAAATCCGGAATCCTACGCCACGCTGCTCAGCCTCAGCGCGCGCTGGTGCCCCTCATACCTCTATTTAGACAAATACTAACTAAAAAGTGTAATCGAGAAGTGCAATTTTGATACATAACGTATCTAGGCTCCTCATGCGGTCGTCGGCACAGCTGAAATAATAGATCGTGGATCGGGACAATAGACTGCACCTAAATCCTTTATCAGCGCAGCCTAGTGAGTAGTGCAGATGCAGTCGCACCGCATTTACTCCCCCTCATAACAACAGAAATGCAACGTCCTAAACATTGTTCATGATAGAGAAGCGATTCTGCTCAGTGTAGCAGAATCTGTAAATTTCATATATGCAAACATGAAGAGCTATCTAAGGATATCAACACATAGTTACGGGACTTTCATTGAGTTGGAATATCCCAAACATGAACCCAATCTCTGATGCAGGTCATCGTCGAGCTAGAGATGAATAGTTGTTAATTGATTGCTCGAAATAACGGTGTTTTGTCGATAGATTTCACGGGGAAACGTCAACGTCATTTCCGACGTATAATATAGTTATCGTGAATATCCAGGTTTGACGCGACCCCAAGTACATTTTAGCATTTATGAACATATTCGTGTCAGTGAATATGTTATTCATCATCTGGGCCCTTATATTATCTGAAAATGATAACTTCCGTCCACCTGAATCAATTTTGGTACTCATTGTGCCTGTTTTCATGGGCATTGTCTGTTGAAAATCATGGAGTATAACATAATATAAAACGCCAGAAAAAGACCGGGTAATCTTCAAAGGTGGGCTCAGGAGATTGTGAGCCCCCGTCAATGCAGCAATCCCCTGCAGTGGATTAATATCTCCCAGTCTGTATGGTTGATGAAACTGTACGTACCCAAATAAACGAATGGTAAATTGGCAAATAAACGCATAGTAAATTAGCTTCATGTCCAGACAGTGAACTCAGATAAAAGATAATCGGGCAGAAGGAATATCAAAGTATGTATTGATCTAATAGAATCTTTTCTCCTCTGTCACTATTATCATTGTTATTCCTTGAATAATCAAAATCTCCGATTCGGCCCAACATTTTTTTCTGGGCGTTTCAAGATTTCTAGATCAAAAAAGTCAAATGCCCGTCCGCCGTACGCCTGTCACGCCGACTTTGGTAGTCGAAAATTTTGTATTTCGAAAAATGGATTTTCGAGATTTCTGGCAACCTGGGCGTGTGGGGTATCGTTTTCCACTAAGTTTTGGACGCTGATTCCAATGAGGCGGGTGCCGGAATGATTGGTGTCCACCAGAAGAGGGATATGGGTCAAAATGGGTATCTATCTACCTATTTCGAAAGTGAGTTTTCATGACTGTTGGTACCTAGGCGTGTGGGGTATCACTAGGTAAGTGTTGGACGCATGGAATGAGTCTCCATGCTTCTGGTCCGAGGAATAACCTACCCCTGTGGAAGAATTTGCAGCGTTTTTTGTTTATTAGTTTGAGTGATGACCCTACTTTCAAGCATGAGGTTGATTTTTCCTATTTTCCCAAACGATTATGTGACAATGGTGTTTCATGATGCCAATAGGTAAAACCCCATGTGCAATTTGCAGCGTTTGTTGTTTGACGATTAATAAATTGCTGCATCCTTATCATTCATTATCACCCTTTTAGAAATGATGTTACAGACACCTTCCCCCTCCCTACCCCCTCATTATTTTCCCTTCAAAATACGGATTCTAGATGGGAAAACATTTGTAAGGAGCGGAAAAGGTTTTGGCTGCTATCGTTGGCTTGGCATCACATTAATCTGGTCTAAAACTTCATCGAAAAAATCATTTACGTCCGCGATCTACATCTATCGTTCGGAGTTAAATTTTCGATACACTTATTGCTTGAGCCGAAGAGCTGAACGTGAAGTGAGACAATCGACGGAACCTCAACGGATACGAGGGTTCAAATCACAATACTACTGTCCACCAAGATCACGTCGATCACACTGCGTCAATATGGTATCGCACCAGTAAACGACGAGCGGCCGTTAACAAAGCCCAATTAGCAGTTCACTCGGTTCGCATTGTGTACCGTCAGAGAAAACCATTGTTCGGACCGTCCGAGCGCATTTGCATATCGGCTGTCTCTTCCCCCTTTCTCTTGCAATCTTGGTCACCGCGTTTCTACAATAAACCGAGATCCACCCGAGACCGATGTAGAATATGAGCGAAATGACCCTCGTCCAGCTCGGGCGCAGTTTCCGGCTCATTCCAAAACTGACGCGTCCACCCTCTTTTTAGGTGGTATCTCGCGACGCGTTCTGTACCTATCGCAAAATGCGTGCGATTCCCACGTTCATCTCATAACCGATTTCAGTCTCTTCAGGATTATTGTAGTGATGTAGCTGCATAAGAGATAATACAAAAAATAAAAAACCGAAACTAAAAAATAAAAACGCTACAAATTCTTCCACAGGAGTTGTTTATTCCTCGGACCAGGAGCATGGAGAAAACGGACCCATGACCCGGACTTATTCCAATCAATTCATAGTCCTAATTTAGTGAAAAATTATACCTCACCCACCTAGATCGCCAAAAACCACCCAATGGGATGGGCCCAGAACGATTGACGCCTACCAGAACAGGTTATGGGTTATGGGTAAAAATTGGTATTTATCTACCTCTTTCAAAAGTAGGTGTTCGAGATTTCTGGTACCTAAGCGTGTGGGGTATCATTTACTACTAGATGTGGACGCTGAATCAATTGGAGCAAGTCCGGGACACACTACACTCACTGTTTTCCCCATTTTCCCCATTCTTCTGGTCCGAGGAATAACCAACCCCCGTGGATGAATTTTACAGCGTTTTTGATTAAGACATTTCGAAACATAATTATAATAAACTTTGGGGCAAATCGGAGAGGTTGGCCTCTTGTATGAAAACATACGTTGATTATTCAGGGAATAACCAACCGAAACAGAAAGGCGTTTATTAGGAGTGATTCGTGTTTCAACTCTGGGTTTTCTTCAGTCGACCAATGCACACCATCTTCAGCCTAGAAAATACAAAAATATGCATGGGGTTCACAGTTTTGGGCACATTAGTTACCGTTTTTTTTTTATTAAAAAGCAATACCATTTTGAATTGCTAGATTTTCAAAGCAAGCAACTGTCATTCATGCTTAATATTTCTATTAATAATTTTTGGAAAGAGTTTTAGAAAGATTGGGGACGGCGGACTAATATTTAGCCATTTTTTATCTAGACAACATTACAAAATGTATTACAAAAAATGTTGGGGCCATTCGGAGAGGTGAACTCCGTGAACTTAGACTCGATTTCATAGGTTTTAATAATAACCTTACCAGAACCAATATGTCCGTCCGCCGATCCCACCGTTTTTAGAAATAGACAATTTTCTAAAAATCTGAAATTTTGGTCAGGGACCTCTTCTCTCTCAGACTTTAGTTGGTCCTCAAAAAATTTCAGCCCGATCGGAACTAATATGTGGAGGGTAAGGGTAAAACTATGTATTTTGAAAAATGGATTTTCGAGATTTTTTGCGATCCAGGATTGTAGGGTGTCATTTTCCACTAAATGTTTGAAGCTGAATCCACTGGAATGAGTCCGTGACTCTCTACACAAACTTTTTTCCATGTAATCGTGGTCCAGGGAATAACCAACATTTCTAGAAGAATTTTCGAAGTTTTTTAAAATTTACCGCACACAACCAGCTTAGCATGCGGGTGGAATGTGGAGCACCTATTTTATAGCTGAAGTATCACCATTCTTGGAATTTAAAAAACGACGAGAGTCAGCGTTGGAAAGCTACCGTTTCAAGTATAACAATACTAATATTGTAGAGCCAAAACACTATTAGACCGCAAGATCGTGAAAAAATGCAAATATTGTGGTTTTCAAGTGTAAAACATAAAAGTGCATTACTATTCAACGCCGATTCACTTGATGTTATGAGCTTTTCAAATATGGAACTTCGGTTTCACGGAGAAATAAGCTGATGAAGCGATTTTGTTGAACAAAGATTCTGCATTCTCATTCAATTCGCTAAAAATGATAATAATCCGGTGTTGAGGGGTATCTTTCGAAGAGTCTGAATAATGGATGGAGAGCGGCAACACAATTCCTTCACTAGCATGATCTACTCTAAGGACATAATATCATATCAGATTTAGGTTTAAATTAATCTTTATTATTCATTTGAGGAAATACTTTGAATGTGCATTAAAGAATCTTTAATCTTTAATCTATCTAAGAATAATCTATATTATCTGATAATATATAAAAGTACCATATAATTTAAATTTGTATACATAAATAGTCCCACCCGCAGTAAACTTATAATTTAGATGACGAGAGACAGCTGCAAGGTGTTTCGAACAGTGTTTTTGAGTCCTGTTCGTTGACCTCTCCCCGCAAAAAACCCCTATTTGGAGAATGAATGGATGCACTCGAATGCATTTCGAGACAGCTGGTTTTGGTAGGAACTGCAAGGGGTGAGAGAAGCTCGGCCGGGGCCCAACCTGGTCCATTACCAAGTCAGCCCTGACCAACCCCAATCCGTGGTTTGGTGACTGTCTAGCGAAGTGGCTCGGACATTTAGAGGTATGTAGTATCCCGACGTGGTCTGTTGAGGTAAGTTGAGCTTTTTTTTAGGTAACCCAAACTGCTGCCTCCCCAATCTCTGCATCGTCCTGAGTTTATCGTCACTAATTCTGCAGTTGGAGAGATTTGTATTGTACAATTCGGTGTGTATCTTCCTGTTCATCACACACTGTACGAACTAGGGATGTCAATCAGGGGCCTTATACCCCTCACAATTATAAGTTCATGGAAATTTATAAAACGCCAGACCATGTACTAAAAACAATAACGAATACAATTTGCAATGTTTGATGGAAAATCAGAAAAGGTCCTCTTTCTAACGATTTGTCGTTCTACAATTACATGGATGTTAACCTCACATTTGCCCATGTGATTGATATAAAATAATGAACCAGAATTATACGCAACCTAACACTGTGTGTTAACCGATGTTAAACGTAACGACTTTTTCTCAAATAGAGCCCAATAAACCGAAATAACCGCAAAGAAGCTGTTAAATGTTTACTGATTTTTTGCAACCGTCCTTCACGGTAACAGTTTATCGAGGGTAGCAACTCTGTAAACAGGTCCCCCGCCCCCGTCAGCCCTTGAAAGGAATTAACGCAAAATTGAGTCAATTTAAAGGACGTTCACACGCTGAACGGGTAAATTTAGGCGACGTATTTCAAGCACGTGGAGGTTGATTTGAAGGCTCTAGGAGTTTAACTTCTTTCATTTCGGGAAATATTGACTAGTTATTCAATCAAAACGAATATTATTCTATTCTACAATGGTTTTATTATAGGAGCACGTCTTTCGTTCTTGGTAATCGATATATAATCTATCCTAATGGATTCAGCGTCCAAAGTAGAGTGGAAAATTATACCACACCCGATTGTGTATCCGAAAATCTCGAAACCCCATTCTAAGAATACTCACTTCCACCTCATTCACTTCTGGCAATCGCTCCAATCCAAAACCCACCTGAAACGATGAGTATCAAAAATTCAGTGTGAGTGGGGTACCAAAATGATCCCAAGAACTTGTTTCCCGAAATTGTTCCCCACCATAGAAATTTTCAACATCCGTACCGGTGGATCCGATTAATCTAATAAATAAGAACAAAAAGAACCAACTATTAACTATTACTCCAACTATCGACCCGATTGGGTCGAAAAGTTATGACGTCAAACTAGAGCCTGAAATGAGTCAATGAATAAAATATCAGAAAGTGAAATCCCACTGCTGATAACAAGGTGGACGTAAAGAGAGAATAACTACTAGATTATAATGCATTAAACATATTGTTATCAATAAAAAAAATTTTTTTTTTAGATAAATTGAAAAACGTTGCAAATTCTTTCACAGGTGTAGGTTGTTCCTCGGACCAGACTCATTCCAATCGATTCTGCGTAGAAAATAATATCCCACACTCCCAGGTACCACCAGAAATCTCGAAAACCCATGTTGAAATATGAGGTAGATAGATACCCATTTTGACCCATAACCTCTTCCAGTGGGCGCCAATCGTTCCGGGGCCCGTCTTATTGGATTCAGAATTTAGTCGAAAATAATACCCCACACGCCTAAATCGCCGAAAATCTCGAAAATCCATTTTTCAATTAGCACATTTTGACCCGTACGGAAATTTCCTTATTTTGATCTTGACAACTTGGAACGCCCAGTAAACGATTTTGGGCTGAATCGGAGAAATTGGTTTTGATTTTGATGAGAGACTAGAAAACATAGGTTGATTATTCAAGGAATAACCAGCCAAAAAAGAATTCTGAACGACCATTTTCGTAAATGCACTTTTTCAACAAGAACAACGAATCAAAGTGGAAATTCCCAAACTGGTATCCTATTATTTTTGCACCACGATAGCAATGATTATGATTGCCCAAACTTTACGATTTCCACCTGGGTTCTTCGGCTGGCCCGCGTGGATAACACCCCAACCATCTCTTCTCAGCTCCCCTGCCGCATTGAACGAGGAACTACTCCATCGACTTTGTAAAGAACTCGGTCAACCACAGATGGCGCTCGCTGGTCCCCCTTCATCTGCAGTTCGGTCAGCAGCTAGGTCTTGGAGATTATGGTACCTACCGGGAAGGTAGGACGCCGTATTCGGGGTATCTTTGTTTGACTAGATTCTTATCGAATTACCCTATAACGTCGTAAGAGTAACTACTAACGTATAGTAAATCTACAAAAAATAAAATATTTTTGACCGTTGTGCGAATTTCTATGAGTTTCTAGAATAATAAGCACCTACTTGATAGGAAAAAACGGACTAACAACATTTGAAAATTCATTTTTAAACTATATTTACCCCATTTTTTTATTTGATGAAATTTCCACCTGCACCTAGTCACTGTTTTCGGCAATCGAGCCGAGAGATCCGCTGGTCAAAATTTCATGTTATACGAAAAATCCGTATAAACGTCGTGGAAGGAAATTTTGGTTTTTGAATCACGTCATCTTGAAAAACTAAATATCAGATTTCCGGGTATGTCGGAGCCTTGAGCATGAAAACGGGGACATTGTTCAAGAAAGAAAAACCAATATAAACAGTTTGAATCACTCTACAATGCCAACAAAGTGGTGGAAAGGCTTATAGTCTTAAACTGTTTTGGTGCAAAAGGTTAAACTCTCCGATTCGGCTCAAAAATTTTTTCTGGGCGTTTTAAGGTGTCTAGATCAAAAAACCAAAATGTCCGTCCGCCGTCCACCGTCCTCGCGGTTTTCGGTCGTAGAAAACTTTCTAAAAATCTGAAATTTGGATCAGGGGTCTATACCGGCCTAGGATGGTCCTCGAAACTTTTCAGCCCAATCGGACCGAATTTGGGCGGGGTCGGGTCAAAATGTGCTCATTGAAAAATGGATTTTCGAGATTTTGGGTGATCTAGGCGAGTGGGGTATAATTTTCCACTAAATTTTGGACGCTGAATCTAATGGAATGGGTCCCAGAACGATTGGTACCCACTGGAAGAAGTTATGGGTCAAATTGGGTGTATATTGCCCATTTTGAATATGTGTTTTCGGGATATATGGTACCTAGGCGTGTGGGGTATCATTTTCCACTACATTTTGGACGCTGAATTCAATGATGTGGGTCCCAGAACGATTGGCACCGGAAGAGTTATGGGTCAAAATGGGTAGTATCCACCCATTTTGTATGTGTCAAGAATTCTGGTGCCTAGGCGTGTGGGGTATCATTTTCCACTAAATTTTGGACCCTGAATCGATTGGAATGGGTCTGGGACCCGCCAAACCCACTGTTTCCCCCATTCAAGGAATAACCAACCCGTCTGCAAGAACTTGCAGGGTTTTTTCATTCCTTCGCCCGTTCGATGAGCCATTCGTTCGTACTTTTAAAATCAAACGGCATCGATGGAGGAGTTGATTCTCTCTCGATATACAAATCCAAAAACACAGCGGAAAAAGAACTTTTCCAATGAACCCAACGAGATCAGAGACCATTGATTTCTTTCAGATGTTATCTCTCAAAAAAAGTAATATTCAGGTATGAATTACTCCAAAATCTTCGCGTTGGTAGTTTTAATCAGCAACGAGTCCCTACTTGCTCTTTACAAATTGATAAAGTTTCCACCGTTGAACCTGGGCTAGGAGCAGACATTTCAAAACGTTTGTTAAAAATGTTGAAAAAGAAAAAAATGCGGGTGGATGTAAGTAATAATATGAATAAATATCATCTAATAACAATTTACAGTTTGAGGAAAAGTACGAAGTTTTATTTGAGTCGAATTACAATATGTATCATTTACATCGACGCACAATTTATGTAGGTAATTTTCTTGCGCTGACAGGATTGAAGTTTTTGTCGGACCATGGCATTCCTTCCCTTGGTTGTTGGTTTCCGCCTTCCATACGCCGTTGTTAGCGGAAAATCTGAAAGTTTAGTCAGTAAAAATGAGGGTCTTGCTGGCACTTTCAGCCCAATCATCTTAGAAGGAGGGATACAGGGATTTATATATTATTATTTTAGGGATTTATACGCTGAATCGACCGATAGCGGCAAGCAGAGGATGGGTATATAAGTACGTGAGAAATGCTATATTGCAATATGTGGAGGTTCCAAGACGATATTTTTGGCACTTCAGCGTTTGGGCTATAATTTTCATTACATTTTGGCACATGTATCGATTGATATAGGTTTCGTGCCGATTGTAATTTTCATTTTCAAGAGGATTACAATAAACCTAAAATTTTAATTACAAATTCTCTGAAAACCCACTTTTTAGAGAGTTAGCTAAGTTCAGTCGTGTAAATGCTACAGACCTTGATATTATTCAGGGGGCTAAAACCAAAAAGACTGAGAAAAATACCTCAGTTTTCCAATCATTTTAAACATTTTTCTATTAAAACTGCGGCTTTAAGCACGAAGATTCACCGTGAATTCCTCTTAACACTAACACGTCGAAAGACTTCGCACAGGTACTAAGAGATGTGTAGTTCGCGAACGAACTAGTTCAAATGAACTGCTCCAGAGTGTAAACTATTCACATCAGTCGGTCGTTCAGGCGAACTACAGTTCAGTTCGGCTTGGCTTGGTAACTGCGCAGACGCATAGTTCAAATCATAGTTCACCTTCCTTATAGTTCAATAGTTCCTTTGGTCCTAATTGATTTGTATGTCTGAACTAGCTGGCGTTCGTCACCAGTAAATTCACCTTCCTTATAGTTCAATAGTTCCTTTGGTCCTAATTGATTTGTATGTCTGAACTATTCTGAACTAGCTTGCGTTTGTCACCAGGCGTTCAAAATCAAAATAGTTCGTCCATTGGGTTGAGGAGTTGTGAAAATAGTTCGCCATGCTTTGATTCATGGCATTGTCAATATTGTCATTGCAGTTGCCTGCTATAAGATAATATTATTAGAGAGTCCCAGTTTCGATGACCTGTTTGTTTCTTATAAACTTATACCTATTTTGACTTGTTAACAAGTTTCATTATAAACTTATCTTTAGTTTAAATAATAACTGGAAGCTATTTCGACTTATTAACTTGATCTGGTCTAGAGGTCACCAATGCAGTGCAATGAAGCTAAACTGCTAAATGTAGTCAATCACGCATTAATTTAAAAATGTGAACTAGATATTTCAATTGAGCTAGTTCCTTAAACTAGTTCACTTTAGAGAACGAACTAAGAAGAGATAGTTCAGTTCAATGAACTGCTTTGCCCATCTCCACAAGATACTGTATGATTAGGCGCATATCTTCTACACGAGCGTTCCCGAGGTAAAGGTTGTGCAGGAGCGTGCCGATCTTCTTCAGCCCCTATAACCGACCAGTATCCAACGTTATCCTGAAAAGACGTCCCTATGTATAAAGACCCTCAGCAAAAAAAATTGTTGATACGTTCTCTTAGGCACATCTTTGTACAAAAATGAATCAAAATCACGACATAAATAAAAATTACAAACCATTCCATTAGCCACTATTACTATTAGTACTTAGCCACAATGTGAATCCATCTGTTTAGTTTTGACTAATAGTCATTCTTGATTTTTTAAAAAGAATTTCATTTAACGAATCGAAGTTTTAGAATTGTGTTCAATTTATACATAACGTGGTGCGGTACCAGTAACGGTTATCTAGCTACAAATATGTTCATTTACCAATCGTCGAGAAAGCCAGCCTTGGGGGTAATCACGTCTCTTTCACAAAATCACAGGAGTTGGATTATTTCTCGGAACAGGAGCATGGAGACTCATTCCTAATCGATTCACCGCCCACAATTTAGAGGAAAATGATACCCCTGTGAACGCCTAGATCGCCAAAAATCTCAAAATCAATTTTTGGACCAAATGTCTTGGTCAAAATGTCATGTTTTTTGAAAATTGTCTAGTGCCTACTACCCAAAACGGTATAAACGGATACCTTGAAACGCTCAGAAAAAAATTTTTTTTGGGACAAATCGGAGAGGCCAACTTTTTGCATGAAAACATAGGTTGATTATTAAAGGAATAACCAACCAAAAGAGCTGAATACCTGTAGTTGATTTTGGTGATAATTGATTTATCTGCTCTCACCGTTGGAGTTGTAGAAAGCGCATTGTAAAATGACTAGTCGCTCAAGATGCAATATGCCTTATAGACAAAATTTCTTTAAGTTGAATCGATGATAACAAACGTCTACTAAATTTGTTGACTGCAATATCATTCATTACATAAAATTTCATAATATTAATGTTTATTTCAATGCTAATATTCTAAAGAAAGAGGGGGGGGGGGGTAGTTACATGTTTATACCCTAGTTTTACATCAAATCTTTGAGGGGAAAAAATAACCTTGAAGCTTATTTGAGACCTACGGCCATGTTCGACGGACTGTTACCTGGTTCCTGAGAGCCGTAATATGTTGAATTTTATGCAACGAAAGTTAGCTAGTTGGCTTCGATTCGAGGAATGAGCGTGTGATGCAAGACATAATTTGAGCCAATAATTTGAACGAGTTAACGTCAAAAGAATTCTCAAGCTAGAGCCAGAAAATTCTTGTCGTCCCAGTTCTTGGATTTATTTACAAAAATGGAAGTGGTAATTATATTAACATTTATACTCTTGAGGTTATTATGTAAATATACTCTATTATGGTTGAGATATGAAAGGGTGGGGTTTTATGATAAATCCGAAAGAAAAATGCGTAGTCACACAAGTGGAGGGGGATAATGATATTTCTACTGCTTTTATTCGGATCTGTGGTATTGGGGGTGGGCGGGGACGGGGGTGAAGGAGTGGGGCTGGGGGTGGAGGCGTGGCCGGCCAATCCGCGGAGCGTGGTGCGCGCAGGTCCCCACCACGCCTCCGGGCGTCTCGCCCGCTCGTATTTACTACCCATCTGTAGGTTGCCGAGAACGGAGCTGTAGGGTGAAGTGTCCAGTGTTGTTGTGTCTTCTCCTTCATCTTCCACTTGTTTTCCTCAGTGTCATTTTGTTCTGTAATGAAGTAATGGAGAACCTGGAAAGCGGTTCTCAGAGCGACCGGAGCTCTCAAATGTCAGCGTCTCCAGTGCCAAAGGGCTCGCCACCCGCGGGGGCGGTCATCAAGCAAGAGTCATCGCCGCACATCCACCACTCGCCGCCCCCTGTTTCCACGCCGACGAGCATCGCTGCATCCCTCGGGCCGCGTCATCTTTCGCTGCCTCCACACGGTTTGGGCCTCCTCGGTATGGTCCCACACTCGCCGCTCGACCTGATGGCCGTGGCGCACCACCAGATGCCGCCTCGCACCTACAGCAGCCCGCCGCCCATATCCACCTCCGACCCGTCCGCCAACGAGTGTAAACTTGTTGATTACCGCGGACAGAAAGTGGCCGCGTTCATCATCGCCGGCGACACAATGCTCTGTTTGCCACAGGCGTTCGAACTCTTTTTGAAACACCTCGTCGGTGGTCTGCACACGGTGTACACGAAATTGAAACGGTTGGACATCGTGCCACTCGTCTGCAACGTCGAACAAGTCAGGATCCTCCGAGGTCTGGGAGCGATCCAGCCGGGTGTCAACCGCTGCAAACTTCTGTCCTGCAAAGACTTCGACATCCTCTTCAGAGACTGCACAACCGCAAGGTAATTCCTCTCTCGCTTGGCCTCTTTCCAATATTTTCTTTCCCACTAAATTTCTCCTCTACAAACCACCACTTATTCCTTATTCAACCAACTCCTTATCGCCAACACCAAGCAACAAATGTTACTCTGGCAGACCAACAACCGGCATCGATTTTCTTCTGTGTTAATATCTCCCAACATAAACCCAAATCGCGAAAACTCCTGAAAGTATAATTCTTCTTCTTCCAATTTCATTGTGCCAATCCAAATCAAATAACAAGCCAATCAGCCGTTTTAAAATAGGTACCGCAGACTTTGTCTGCAGAAAACCTTAATCTGTGACAACTTTTTTGTAAAGCACCAACCGTCTTGCAATGGTTACCATTCATTACATCAAAGGACTAGGAACAGAATTTACTTGAAGAAGGGAAAAATGTGAATTTTACGATTGATAAGGCTCTTAGGATCATATGGTTATCAGTAGGCAGTGGAGGGGGCTGACAGTATCACACCAAAGGCCTTGAATCCTCTAATCAACCGGCATTGTTGAATCTACCATCTTCAATCAACTGCAATAACTTCTACTTTCAGTGTAGATAGGCTCAAACCATTCGCGTGCGTAGTTTGCGATACAGTTAGCATCCCAATGATAACAATTTTATTGTTTTTGACATCTTCTTATAGCTTGCTGTTCAAATAATAATGTGAAACATTTTCTGGACTTCGTCTAAATATTATGTACCGTTGAGCTCCTGAAGGCTCGTTTTGGTGTGCTACCAAACTAAAATGACCTCATTATTATTACCCACTATTCGTGAAGTATTGGCACGAAAAATAATACGAGCTTCAAATTGACATGACCTTAAGCAGCTATCCTGGTCTTTTTCGCATTTAGCTTTGTATTGTCCTTTGGTTTTCTATTGAGTGCGGGCCTATATTCATCTACTCAAAAGTATTTGACGTTCCCATAGATTAAAACGACACACCAAGTAAATTATTGGTTAAAAGCTTTTCACCTCGATTTCATTAGTAGAAGCAAGGGAATGAAGAACATATCTATATCAGTCTAAATAATTTGAATATTTCATTGCATTGTAATAATAAAGGGATAATTCCAAATTTGGGAAGATTGTAGAATTTGTGTTTAGTTGCTTCATTTTTTTTTTTTTTTGGTTTGGATTTCTTAACGGTTACAATTACATCTGATTTCGATTTCTCACTAGTACATCAATGGCGGGAAAAAGTACGGAAAGGCGATACTGAAACTGATGCAATATTTACGTAATATTAACAGTCTGGTAAAGTTTAATCATGGATCTCTCCTACTGTCGTCGATCTGTACTTTTATCCGTTCAGTTCAAGTGCCTGCGCCATGAACGTTGCAATAAAGAACACTGCTGTTGATAAGAGAGAGGAGGGGGTTGAAATATTGTTACCCTATAACTGGTTGTCTCATAGTGAATAATTGTTCTAAATCGGGTTTAAGAAAGGGTGTATTGTAAGTAATGAATTATCTGGGCCCTCCATCTGTCACTAAAACGTACTTACATCCGTTTTGTTCAGATGATCGCGCCACAAATAATTGTAATTGAAATTGGTTTTCAATATAGAAGAGTTTCAATATTTCTATCCTATAAAAGCCCAGGTGCGGCTAATTATTCTCTTAATAGGTTGAGTTTGAAGCAGCAGTAGTTGATTAGTCGTTCGATCATACATTAAATAGACATTTTCCACTCGAAACAAAACATCTTCATTGAATTTGAGTTCTCCATTATCGAATGTTAGTCGTCCCCCTAATCTAATTTCGCTCCAAACCATTTCACCCTGATTATTCATTGGCTGAATATTCCTAGTTCTGTCCTTCTGAAACTAAATGCGGTGTTTTACTTTGAAGGAGCGGCTTTTGATTCATTTTTCCCTCATACTCGTCATCACACGTTTCCCTACCCCACCTCATCAGCTAATTATAAGGCTACTTTCCGTGTTATAATATTTTACATATAACATAATAAACCGGCATACTCGGACTAATAGTCTGTGGTTATGATAATTTGGTGGTAGAGTTTTCTTGCAGTAATCAGGCGCGACTTCCCAAACCAGAAACACGTTTCCCCCACTGTTTTGATAATTATTTTAACCTAAACGGGATTTGGGGACCGTTGTGCCATTTTTAACTTCTCCTCTGTAATTTACATTATAAAATAACTTCAGAAAACTTTTCCCGAGTTGTCAAACCTGATCTTTGAATTAATAAGTGGTATTTTTCTCTGACTGTTTGATTATTTCGCTTTGAAGCGAATCTAAATGATAGGGTTTCGAAACGATAAAAAGCATGGTAAATCGAGAGGCTTGTTTTTTTTTTTCAGAATGATGACCGTTTTTATATTGAAATATTTTCGCCCTGATTTTTTCCTTCCTCAAAACAGTCGTCTTTTTGTTATAAACGAAAAGAGAATTCTTCAGGTTACACCTAACGTTTGAAATGTGTTTTTGTGGGGAAAAATTATTATGAGAAGAAAAATGCCGGTAGAGGAGTGATTGATGGATATAGAGAATGGATATTGTATTGTAACTATGGAAAGGTCTCAAAAACATCAGATATGATACTTTTTTAAATAAAATTGTGAAGTTGATAGTAAGAAGTGAGGAATATTAGCGGGTAGGTATTCCAGTCTTACTGACACTTCCCAAGGAAGTGGATGAACTATAATGAAACCCAATGATATGTGTTACCGGATGCAGAATATGTACTGGGTAAAACTAGACTGATGAATCAAATAGAAACGCCAACAACCTACACCAGTCAACTTCAATTTTCGGAAACAAATGTATTATTAGATAGACAATGTAATATTCCGATGTGTTGTAAAGAAAATCAGACCTTTTTTTTTTTAGAATTGTTACTCCCCAAAAGCTGGAAAATACAATTTAAAAATATTCAGTGATCGGTTCAAAATCAATTTCGGCCAGCTTAGTAAAAAGTAGTCGTTTTTGAGCATTTTAATTGAATTTGTTGGCCCGGTCGGCCGGCAGACGGTGTGAATTTCGACTGTAAACACAAACGTATAACTCTTCCTTTCCATAAGAACGCAAAGAAGTCCTATGAAAATTAACAATTTCCCCAAAACTTAATTTACGTCGATGAATAAGGCAATGTTTGGGCCCGAAATACTAACTCGAGGGCCAATGTCTGGACGGCCAATCTCCTTTTTCGTTGATGACACTGTCGGGATCCTACTTCTGAAACAGTTCGTGGGTTATACTTAAGGAAAGTACTTCTCCTTTTCACTAAGTGAAACCCTCAAATATTGGCAAAGTAGGTTTAACTTCACCAAGTGGAAAATGTTCAGCTTTTCCTTCACTTTCGGCTTATTTCGACGTTCTAAATTGAGTTTGTACACAAAGATTTTCCTAAAACTCGGCTGTTAAAGGGTTGAATTAATTTCGAATTCATTCATTGTTGTGGAGAGTGTGTTTCATTCATTGCACCTTTTCGAGCTCAGATTAGCAAGAATATCAGAAATCAACGTTTCTGTAAGGACATTGCTATCAGTTAGCTGCTCCCTCGGAGGAAATGTAGAAATGAAGGTTTGTGTAGAATCATGAAAGGTTTGTGACTTCTCACGCTTGGCAGTAGGGTCACACCTGGTTGCTTCTAAGAAAGTAATAACGTAGGCACATCTTGAAAGGTGTCATCTTGATTTCAAGTCTGCCCAGCTGGTGCTATCCTCGATGATGGGCTTCGTCTCAAGCAAAACCACTCGGAGTCGATTACACCATGATTGCGAGACGATGGGCCGTAGTTTTAGGGGTAATTTCATTGGATAGCTCCTATCACGACGCTATGTTGTCTAATGATACACCAAACGGTCACTTGTGAGTTTCATGAAAGGATGAGAAGATCGTGAATAGTCATATAGGTGTAGGTTGTTATAGTTGTATCCATTATTTAATACAATTATCGTATCGTGCTTGCTAGTTAGATTTACATTCTTTCCAACCGTCGAGGAAGTTGTTCAAATCAAATGAAGGCAATTGTAGAGCCTTACGTAAAGCATGCAAATTTTATATTGCCGACATCATAATTATATGTAATGAATCGCCGTTTGCCAGGAGGTGATGTAAAAGAGATAGAGAATAACAAAATTCTCAAAAAATTACTGGAAATTCGTCCTTGATGCCCAAAATACACGGCGATATATAGAAAAAAGAAAAAAAGAATACAGAAAAGCACAAATTTTTTGACCATATCTCACCGATATCTTGTCATCGGTGTTCAACAATCGATCCAGGGGCTATCTAAATCGATTCAGCATACTTAACTGATTGGAAATTGGTTCTTCACTACTTATGGCCTTCATATCCCTTATTTTGAATCCATAGCATGTTCAGCTTCACAAATGAGCATTAATGGCCAACAAAGTCAGCACACAAGTGGTGACGTCACCGATTCAGTGCATTTTGTCAATACGGCGCATTGGAATCAGCTATTGTGAGAGAGGATAGCGGTTGTTGATTTCGAATGAAGCGTAGAAATAATTATAGCTGTACAAGTAATTACAAAAAATACGTTTCGGCACAAGTTCTAATTGAAATCCAGTGGTTTTACAAAGCTGGTGAGACGGTTTTGTTGTTTCCGGGTACTCCTCAGCTATCTTCGCGTTCGTATTTGAAAATTGCGAAGTATTTTGGAACACCGAAACAATTCGGACTTGTGTCTGACAATCCCAAAGTCTCCATATAATCCCGCATTTTCATGCTACGTATATAAGTTTTGCATCTAGTTTTTTTTAAACAAGTGATCGCAGAAACCCTCAATATCACATAATTAGTTGTCTCATGTTTGAGGAATATTATGACGAGGTCCTCTGAAAGCGGGTCAAATTCGTTCGTTCACTTTAATTTCACATTGAGCGCGAGGTTTCAATTCCCTAATTTGTGTTTCCTTACAACTCATTTATTTGAGGGAAACGGACACATTGGTGGCGTCAGGTTACATAAATTGGCCTTTTTTTCTTTTCAAGTGGCTCATGTTCTGGACGTCCCATGGTCCACCAACTCCAAGCCCATCAACCCACATCCACTTTCATGTGAGTAAAATGGCAAAACCATAGTGATGACCGCTGGGGGAAAAGAGAACGTTATTAAAGGGATGAAAGCTTCTGCTTCTCTTCAGAAACCCCTTCCTCTTTTTCCGTATGAATATTAACTAAGCGCGCACAATTTCAACAGCGGTCAAGGAAAAGGGGTGTTAATGAGTCGAACCGCTCTTCAAATATTTAGAGAATCCAGAAATCCCCACCTACTCCTTCGTCTGTCCACCCTCCTCTAAACCGCATCCCCTTGTGTGTACGTAATCCTCACATTTATTACGGGAGTTATACAAATGAGTATACTTCTGTGGAGTACTACCCGAAAAAAAGCGAAAAAAAAACTCATCGTATAAATAGAAAATAATTTCTCTGCTCATTTCAGGAATGAGTTATTCAACATTTTTGCATGGAAATCGGTTCCTGCACCGTGAATTGTGCTGTTCCGGTCAGCCTAAGAATTTATGAAGTTGGTTTTAATGGAAAGGAAAATGGACGGAATGAGGGTTTTTTAAGGGCCTCCACCTTTCAGACTATAGTGGTTTCTCTCATTCATCTCGGTAACTCGAAATCGGCATGGGGCTATCGTGCCAGAACCGGTAGTTGGGATAATGTTATTGAATTGAATGTCTTATAATATGCAATTAATGTAAAGGGATCTGAGCGTGGTGGAGAACGATCGATTTTGTGCTATTTCCAATGTATAGTTGGTACTCCGCACGCGATCCACATTTCGTAATTCGTTCTCCTTGGAGGGGTCGCTACCAAATGTTCTGAACGCTTTGGGATTACTTTAGACATTGTTGATGTATTGAACGGTGCTTTGATCGTTTCTGATGAGAATTATTGCTCTTGAAACTACCGTTGATGCTACGGAGGAGATGACGAGAGATTTCAAACTTATTGGGCGAGAGGGATCGTTGACAGGTTTCCTCTCCGTTAGACTTATCGACTCAAGAGTTTCCACATTTCTGTGACGTCACAAACTGTGTTTGAACGTTTGACCGCTTATTCAAGCTTTGGTGTTCTCAATATCCTCCGACAAACTCAATCATGGGCGCTTAATAAGTAGAATGGATTATTCTTTACACCAAGAGTAAACAAAACAAGCTCGAAATGTAACTGTATGCCTGAATACACCCTTCAGCTTACTTTCGTGGTCCAAAAGGTCCCAAAGTTCGATGGACAGATAAATTCGGGCATCTCGAGCCTTACACACGTATGTGCCCTTGATTCAGCCAAGCGTTGTTTCCGAATCACCAGAAAGAATTTTGGTTGATTATTTTTATTGGAATAATAAATACACTTTCAATCCGTATACGTTGCTTCCTAAAATCTCATTTTCATATCCTAAATAGTGGAAATTAAAAATTCAGAGTGTCCTGAACACGCTGTCTGGGCCGAAGAACGCCATTAAATTGCTACAAAATGCTGCAGTCACAACTTCTTAATTGGCGTTAGCCTGAAGGGTGTGCGTAATACCTTTATGTGGTACTGCAAATATCATACTATTGTCACAGAATGATTCCTATCCGAAGGATTTGAGAGGGAGGGGGTTCGAGACAGAACTCCGACAACTAAAAACACTGTACGAGAGGGTGGCAAAGAGGCCTGAACTGGTGAATGAGAGTCGGAAATGATCTTGCCCTTTCCCTTTGGTGACATCTGTGAATGGGGAAGTCAAAACATTCGTGAATGGAAGGGAAACCTACAGGTGGCCCACCCTCTCAGGGCCTTCAACAGTCGGGGATGCGCAGTTCCATTTCCAATGCGAGTTGCTTCTCTTCCCGACCGTTTCTATTCCATTCCGCCTCTGTCTGGCTCCCAAGTCGGTTCTCGGCTCCCTTATAATAATCTTTCGCCTCTCTCCAAGTCATGAAACTCGAAAGATAAATTTTGAGACTTCTGGCTAGCATTTGAAACATATTTTCCAAGCAGATTTCTTATTCTTACCGAATTTTTAACGTATATCGTTCCTCTAATTATGACAATTTTCACATTTTATTATCTTTTACTCCCTTTGCTGTTGGTATGACACAGCAACGTCTTGCCTAAATGTTTGGCTGTAAAAAATACATTATTTCATCTCCGAATGAAAATATTGGACCTCATCAGTCTTTGTGATTCAAATATTTGCAGAAAACTCATTTTCTACCATTGAGCTCCTGAACTGATGTAACCTGGCATTTGACAATAGGCATGATTTCATACCTTGACCATTCAAAAGATATGCCATTATCATAGTTTTCTGAAAAGGTGTTAGTTGTATAAATTAGACTTGACATTAAAAAAAAAAAAAAAAATTGACATTAGGTACACGCAATTTATATGTCAGCTCCTTAAATTAAGTCACCGAGACACCAACCGTGCCAGTCATTTTTTTCCTCACTCATGATGACGTTTATCGACATTCCTGATGTGAAAGAAGGAAATATTACTGACGGCTGTAAAAGTTGGAACGAAAATCTCAATCGTGTTACTGACTAAAATTGACGTAATCACTAACAATTCGCAATGGAGTATCGGTGAGCATACTGTTTCATTCTCTGTTCATTTGCTTACTGGTAAATCACTATAAGTCACTCGTCAATCAGAGAATAGGATAATGACTTACTTTCAACAAAATAATTTTTCGAGCAAAAGTGCGTGTAAGAAAAAAAAATCTGGTGTTTGGCGAGCCATAATTGGATGATTCCTGCAAGATCTCGTCGTTTTTATCATACAAAATATTAAAAATATTTACCGTCGTTCATGGTTGAAGGGATCCTGTTGTACATTGATCGTTGCAGACTGGCTAGATGACAGCAAATACCGGTATATACATTTCGAATTATAAATGAAAATGAGCTTCTGCAATCAGTACTGAACGCGTGGAACATTATTTGTGTTTTAACTGATGCTGAGTAGGTATTTATTAATTTCGACAAACCCGACACAGATTTTATGTACAACCAGTAGAATCACAGGAACAGCAACTATCCTTCGTTGCGGATGGGAATAAACCCATCTTTCCCTGTGCTCCTTCATTAAAATACGGAAATCGCTCAGAGAATACGCATTAGAACTCGACAGGGGGTCGGGGTTATCCTCGCAGAAAAGAATTCAGAAGGAGAGCCAGGCAGATGGAGGTAGCTCGAGCTTAACAGACAGATGTTACCTCACTCGAGCTGCCTGGATTGATTGATATTTGATTACCAGTTCGCCCTTCCGACAAGGGAACTTACTTTTTTGATGGCACATTCATCCTCGGAGCTCCCCCCAAAAACGTGATGTTTCTTTTTTTTCGCAAGATTTCCACCGTTTTGTTTTCGTCCCTCTTATGGTGAAGCGGTGTTTTCATCTCCAAGCACCGTGTCGTCTGATTCCCCCAGATTCCAATAAATCTGACAGCTCTGGAGGATGGTTTTTTTTTAAAACTTCCTTATTGGATACATTTTTCCAAAAGAAGATCGATGGATTGTAGGACTAAAAAAGAAGCGCCCATGCATATCATTCCGAATAGTTCAAAAACCCCTCAGCCAATGGTATAGTTAAGAATGTTTTCTGAAAAACATAAGAGCTTACAAAATATTACCCTTATTTTTGCCTTGCCAGTACTTCACAATTACTAAATAAATAAATGAGGAATAAATTGAAGAGTAACGATCGGATTTTACTTCTACGTCTAAACGGATAAGTTTCAGTTTGTACCCATCATAGTGCCCGTACATCCTCTGGTATTCAATGCCCTCCCAAATAGCAGCATGAGCACCATGAGTTTGATTACCGAACTAGCTGATTTTGGGTTCCTGAAAGCCTTTCCCTTTGCTGGTTGGTATTATACTTCAGGTTGGTGATTCTATCTTCGGCAGCTTACTGCCTAGAGAAACTTCCCGTGGGGCAGAAGGGGTAAACTACGGACAATGGCGCTATAACTGGTTCCCCTCGCGCAATGGCAGTGGACTCACAGAAGTAACGATTTTTTTTCCATATAGTATGCATACCGTCCACCACAATCTCACAATCGCACTCGGCTCTAACTGAAAAAAAAAAAAAAAAAAAAATGCAAAGTACTTGTCACAGAGGATAAAAGGAATGACGAGTTGAACTGTCATTCATGAGGGTGAACCCGGTTTTTTAAAATGAGTGTTGGACAAGAAAATTAGCGTAAAGAGTCAAAAGCGATTCCTTTCCAGGGTTTGAAGTTGAAATGGAAAATGTAGGAAGGGCCACAAACAATGACGACTGTTATGCTGACTGAGCTTGTTTGGGGGCGGCATATACTGGAAAACCGTGGGGCAGTTCGATATTTGTCGATGTGTTTTAGTGTCTATTGCGATGTTTTCATGCAAAAAGTCAATCTCTCCGATTCGGCCAAAACTTTTTTTCTGGGCGTTTTAAAGTGTCTAGATCAAAAAACTCAAATGTCCAACCGCCGTCCACGCCGACTCTGGTAATATAAAATTTTCTAAAAATCTGAAATTTGGGTCAGGGGTCCGTCTCCAGCTCTAGTTGGTCCTCGAAACTTTTCAGCCAGGACCAAATTTGGGTGGGGTAGGGGTCAAAATGTGAATTTCGAAAAATGGATTTTTGAGATTTCTGGTACCTAGGCGTGTGGGGTATCGTTTTCCACTAAATGTTGGACCCTGAATCGATTGGAATGGGTCCAGGACCCACCACACCCACTGTTTCCCCATTTTCCCGAAATTGTCTTCACGCGCCTGGTCCGAGGAATAACCAACTCGTGTGAAAAATTTGAAGCGTTTTATTTTGAAGTTCCGCGTGGAAATGAACTTGCCCTCTTCGACCACTTCTGAAACAATACCATGTAGCAGGTGAAATAATTTCTGAATTTTCCAAAACTCTCTTCTGGTTAAATCACAATCTTCGACCGTTTTAGAGTGCTTGATGCTAGGTACACAATACATATCTAAATTTATTCTTTCAATAGGAAACCTAATCATAATGACTTGCAGCACAACTCATGAAGAAGATATTCCCATGTAAATTAATATCCATTGTCGTCCCTCTTATGTTCGACAGACTCGAATAAACTCGTAGATATCAGCGTAAAGCAGTATGTGATGATCCGTTGTGATATTTTCCTAATAAATCATCACCTCGTCGTACGAACCGGAACGGAATGATGTCTTCAATTAACACTCACCTTCACACGCAGCAATAAACCGCGATACTAATAATTTTATTTCTCAAAAGATTGTGGGAAAGGATTATAATTACGACTCAGAAGAAGTCCGATGCTCAAATTCTGCACCGTAATAAAATTGTCAATAAAGAGTCGTCACCCAAGACAAGAAGCGACTTCTGGTTACTGGTTCAGTTCTCAGTTCACACCGGTAAAATGAGACGGAGAAACGACGAGGGCAGAATTATACGAGTCTCAGCGGGAAAGAATTCGATTAATTTTTATTGAAGGGATGAAGTTGGGGTTTTTGAAGTTTCTTCGATTCCACTCTACATAAAACTTTGAGTTATTGGGAGGGATCGTAAAGGTTTTTGAAACGGTCGGAGATTTTGAACTCGAGTAAAACAGGTTGTAAACAACAAAAGGATGGTAGAGGCTGTCATATATACGTGGAGTCGACTCGACGACGGAAGGTAGAGCAAAAATTTCTAATCATTACATATTAAAAAGGTGGCTTTTACGACAGAAGTTTTTTCCACGTTGTATTTCTTTTATTTCCTCAGGAAACCTCTCTTTTCCTTCTCCGGCCATCAATTTATGGGCATTCACATGAATCAAATCGGATTTAAATGAAGGATTACTGCGGAGTTGTTCGTGTCTCTACGACCGTATCACAACTCTGAACCTTTTCTGGGAGGATAATATAGTATTCCAGTAGTCGCTGTGAGGAGGAAAGGCGCAGAGGGAGCAATAAAATGCCCTCCGAACATAATTCCTCAGGCGTCCCACAGATCGAGAACTCAAAATATGACTTTCTTAATTTCCGTATGGAAATTAGGGCGATAAGACCGGTCTTAAATTTTTTAGAAGAAAACGTCGAAGGCGGGCAAGCATTGACAAGAATAGTTTTTGATCCTACTATACAGTAAGCTAACACTGAAGCCTTAGTCCACATTTGGAGGTACCTACAACTCAAAACGCGTTAAGATTCTTTTGTATATCAACGGAGGTGTGTTGGACGCAAAATTTGAGACTTCCCATGACTCTCATTTTGTAGATGATTGCGGGAGATAAAATAAATGCGAGATTCCGAGGCAGCCATTAACACTCATGTATTCAGTACATTCAACTTCACATCAGCTACATCGACAAAATGTTAGTTTTGAAGTGCTTCCCTTCTTATATTGTAGAGCTCACGTCCCTGAGTATTTGGAAACTAATTGATCCTACCAGACTGCAACGTGCTCATACAGAGGACTCCGATAGGATCGATGGAATGAAAGAAAAAGGAAGGGTCCGATATTATTATGAGAGGAAGTGTAGTTTAGTGGAGCATGGGAGGGTGCAAAGGTTTGGGAGATCGATAGGGTTTACACAGTATCTCCTACACTAGAAAACCTCCCCCCTTTTCAGGTTTTTTTTTATCAACGGCTCACCCCTACGGGCGACTACACCCCCGACCCTGTTTTCAACCCCAAACAACGCTCTCAAGTAGTTGAGACTCGAGACGATATAGGACAGCCACTTGAAATCAATAGCTTTCCCTCTAGAGGCCATGGTTGGCTGGCTCAGCCGGAGCCCATGATGAAAGGGTTTGAAATCCTAAAGGGTTTTCAAAGCTAAATGATATAAGACCCTAATGTATTCCAAGATGTTCCACGTAGAAGGGAAACAGTTGCGGTTCCTTAACTCTAAATCTTCGCTTTGTTGGCGTTCCCTTTCGCCGAATTATTAATAGTTGCCTTCATCAGACCGCAGGAATCACAAACTTGGAATAAATACCCTGGCTTCCCTCGATCCGAACCTCTGTTGAACTCGTGCTTGACTTCATATTTGATTCCGCTGCTAAACCATTCAACTCTGCTAATTCGTTACTCAACTCAAGATTCCGATTCCTTCTTAGGGCTTGTGAATTAAACATTGCCTCAGAGAACCAGCACCCTCACCCGCCAGAAAGCTGGAATTTTCATTTAAGGGGCTTGAAAACCATCGAAATTACTCTAAATTGCCTTTTTGAGAAGTGTAACTTTGGTGGAGCAAGTAAATAAAATAGTCCTGTTTACTTTTCTATAGAGAGTGATTGTTCTGTTGGATATTGCGTACACACTTGAGATTTACTTGAGATTCATTCTTATTACTAATAAAAGAAATCGTTTGTCAAGGTTAAAACAACTTGAGTAAAATTAAAAAAAAATATAATAACAATTAAAATAATAATATCAATAAATTAAATAAATAAACTGAACCTACAGATTTGTTTTCAACAACGACTATTATTAGGCTCTTTGTCTCTCTCTGCTGCTAAGTATCACATGAATAAAAGCACAAGCGGACACCAATAATTGGGAGGATGCATTATCCTGCAGGATCAGGACTTGAAATCCAACTTGGGACGGTAGATATGGCCAAAACGTGAGCATTATCGAAAGGGTGGAAGATGGTGGAGAGTTCAGGGGAATGACGATTAAGTGTAACGTCTAAAACGGAAATCCCAGCTGTAATTAATAGAAAGGGCGACTTGATATCCCTCCATCCCCTTTACCTTCGCAAGCCTTGCAACTCGCAATAATGTCTGGGGTATGATGAATAAGTGTGTCTGAATTTCCTTATACGTCTCACTGTGTATAATCAATTCGTTTCGTCGCCATTTGAATAAGAACAATTTTTGTACATCCACCAAGTATGATCAGGCTTGGCTTGGAGTCTACCAGGGAAGTTCACAATTCCACAACACCGGTTCTTAAATAAGGGGTAGAGAACAATAATTATTCAATGGGGCTAGAAAAAGGATGTTGCATTTCCCCATTAGGGAAAGCACAGGTGCACTTCAGTGGTTACTGTTATGGGCATAGTTTCGACCCGAGTGTTAGCTCGCCGTAACCTCTAGATTAGAGACACTGAATCCTTTCTACACGCTTTCTGGAAATATAGTTCATAATTCGATAAATATTTTCACTATTAGTGAGGTTTCTCTCGAGTAACGCGTAAAGATAAGTTAGAACAACTGTTACCAGCCGGTCTAGAATCCGAATTCACTTATAAATTGGGGTGAACAACCCCAGCACAGCTTGCGGACGTGCTTGACAATAGGCAGTTAAACAAAACAGAAAATGTTGGACTAGGAAAGGCCCGGCGTTTTTCTTGGCCACAGAAAACAAATAAAGTGGCAGGGATGGCTGTGGAGTGGGGATGAGCTAGCTGGAAGGGCGATTTGAAACGGCGGATCGGCGGGTCGCGCACGAAGCTCCATTAAACTAAGGAACTTTTTAGTAGTTTGCAGCTAGTAGCATAAGGGAGGTTCTTCCATTACGAGTAGAGCAATGCCCTGGACAGGGTGTCTTCACCTTCTGGCTCATTCAAGAGACCTCTATCTTTTGTATGCTTTTAAGACTGTACGATTTTAAGATTCAGCAGAATGTCAACTACACGCGATCGCGCAAAACGCTTCCTCTTACGATCCATGTTTATTCCCATTTCATTGATCAAAAGTTCCTTTGGATCCTCCTCTACCCTTCAAATACGAATGAGACAGAGGGCAACTACTTTTAAGTATCGTATGGCGATATTCCTATTGGTTGCGAGTAAATAATTCTTACGGAAGTTGGTTCTCCATTCCTCAAGTTTCATATTAAGCAGGCCTCGTAACAAGTTTTAACTGTAAACACAACAACGTAGGTTTCCTGATCTATCGACCGCCAAGTTCAAGGTCGTCGCTCTCAAAAGATCTTCGGTTTGTTTTTGTACCTCAGCTGGGTTCCCAAAATAACCCTTTAGTCTATAAATATGGAAGAGGAGGTTTTGAAGCGTAACCGAGAACGAAAGTGGCTGGAAAGGACGATATCGCGGTATTAAAATATTGGTAGGAAGGAGAATGAACGGCGGGAGGTCGAGGGAGATGCCCTGCTCGGCAGCGCCCCCGTGATTGCGTTATTGATTCGCCAAACAGGCACACCCGCCTTCCCTTGCACACCTCCACGTGAGATTCTTCCATATCGCTCAACCTGACTAATTTAGTAGCATCCACCACCAATACTATCTTCAAGGTGCCAAGTTTCAGCATATATGACCTTGTTTAGGTCTATGACGTCACAATAGTATCTAGCTACGCACAGGGCCGGATTTAGGAGTATGCCGCCTGTAGGCTAAATCTAATTGCCGCCCCCCGCCCCCCCTTTTTTAGACTCACAGTTAATATACTCATATGTTATTTATTATACACATTCGTTTTATACAACAAATTATGGATACATTTATTCAAATTAATGCGCCTTGCAGTGTTGTTAGACCAAATAACACGATATATGATAATTTGTGCTACAACATTATCTGACAGGAGTAAATTCGAATTATGCTATGAAAAGAAAAGAATAAAAGAATAAACATATTTCTATTTCCGTAAAATAATACGTAAAAATAATTTCTGATGAAGTTTCTGTTTTTAAAATAATCTAAATGCAAATTTTAAATTTTTTAGTAAATTGCCAAAGTGCCGCCCCTTAAAATTTGCCGCTCTAGGCTGCAGCCTTTTCAGCCTATTTAGAAATCTGGCCCTGGCTACGCATCTTCTTTGATTCGTTTGACTTCTCGTCCGAATTTCGATGCCTTCCTAATAGACTTCTGGACTGGAAAATTTCGGAAAAGTTGAGCAACCGTTTCCTAGGTTTATCTCTCTGCTAATAATTCTAAAAGTTATTAGTTTTTTACTCCCTAAATAGTAACCCAGTTTCAATGCTCGCTGTGATCACTCCAGATGCCCAAATATATGGCACCTATGAATTCAAGATGTCTTGATTCCGTAACCGAAATGCAAGAGGGAGATTCGCTGCGTTTCCTATTGGTCGCTAGAATCGAGAGCCCATCTTGCTTGTTTTACCATCGTTTTCATTGGTTGAAAATGTTGATTCTTACAGCTGTAGGACTTAGTGGGATTGAACACTTGCCAATGAAAATTTGACAAAAATTGTTAATCAGTACACCGTAACCAATCTTTATCAGATTTAGATGTTAATAGAGAATGAAGGCAACAATCATCGACATGCCCTATTGCTTCTTCTATTCTCTTCACGTTCTTACTGTAAACTCACAATATCTCTCTTTTTCTTCTAATTTTTGATGGATTGAATGGATTACGTAAGTCAGATCGGATTCGCAGCAAATAGAAAAGAAACGCTAATAATAAGGAGCGTTTCGGAAAGTGTATTTGCCGACAGCAATCGATCATTCGGGGTAAAACGCATCTGCTTTGTCTCCCGTGAGGGGTGACGATTCCAAGTCCATTCTGCAGATTGACCATCTTTCATCCCGTTCGACAATGATGGATAGGTTGGGAATTGTGGTGAACGTTTTCTCTTGTGGGAACCGTATGATCCACGTAACGTTTTAAAGGGCACGTAGTTGAAGGTAGTCTTGAAGTTTGTACCTTCGCTATTCTTCTCAGTGACTAGCTTGAGTTGCTTCCAAGAGCGGAACATGGATCGGGAAATGAGAAATCATAAGTTCGAATGATCGATGCACGTAGGGTTTCACTATCGTGTACATAAAATGGCGTGATCTGTCATAGGCTTCTTTCGAAGCTCATGTAAGTCGGAGTGAGATTCGCACACGAGACTGTCATGTCCAGAACTCGGCGCCAATTACCAACATGAAATTTTCGAGTCGGATTTTAACAACTCAGCCTTCCTCTGACAACCACTTCTCCCGGTAATTATTCCGGAGGCATTTGTTTTTTTAATTCCCCCCACCTCGAGCGGAGATTTCATGTGCTTCTCCGTAGTCAAAGTGTTCTTTTCGGGTGCAATCACGCACGAGTTGGTTCAAGCTTCGTCTACCTAATGGAAGACGACTGCCATGAAAAGCGAAAAGATCCGTTGGAGAATGCGCTCCTATTGCACGAATACAGACGATTACGATTTTTTTCTTTCACACGTTTTACTGTCGAATCACATCCGAACGGTTTTTCGCTCAACGTATTCTAAAATTAGGAAAAAGTTATCGATCCTCCTGTCTGCCCGTAAAATTGTTTTACTGTTGTTAGGGGAGAGCTGCTTACTACATCATTTTTAGCTGTGAATTGTACTACGAGTATTTTTAATCAAAATAATTTCCTAGCCCAGGGTTTTAGTGTTTGTGCACGCGAATTGCCGGGAACGGGGAAAATCCATGGGGTATCAGGGTTCCGTAGTTCGGGAATTCCATATGGCATTGTTTTTAGTGTAGGATAATAAAGAAACAAGGAAAGGAGCCGAGAAAAGCTCAGGCCACTTAACTATTGCAAGAAGGTGTTATGTGATGCAGAAAATCGTTTGAACACTTTTCGTAGGAAACTATTACGCTCTGTGTGACCATCTATGTACACAAATATCAAGAAGATCCGTCTTCTAGAAGAATCTTTTTACATCCGAATACGTGAGCTGGGGCGGTTGAATCGATCCTTCCCTTACATACACTTTGTTTGCTCAGGTAGACGTATTGTTTGTATAAAGAATTGATTTCGTTGGACTGGGATGCGTGACACCTATAAAGAAAGGAAACTGAAGCCGATGGAGTGGGGCGGGAATACGATTTTTTATTGGTAGCTGAAGGAACCCGAGTGTAAACAGTCAACTGAGAAGCCGAACGACTTGGAGGACGTGTCAGAATGCGTTCACTCGAAATAACGCGCCTTCTCCGTGCGCTGATTCGCTGCGGCTTTGGAAGAATCGTTTTAAAATGTACACAGACAATAGTCCCGTCCCCATCGTTCCGATCTTTTTTCCATTGTAGAACCACAATACACCGCTGCTTCTCGGAAGACGAAGAATAAAAAAATGAAGGATACCAACCTATAACGAAAAAATACAAGAGAAAAAAACCAGTCCGAGAGACGTGAGTACGTTGAATGTAAGAAGGACTTGAGGAAAGATAATAGATTTAACGCATATAAGTAAAACTTTCTCACCTATACTGGCAGTAACTTTCTTCAGCCGGCACATATTATTATTCCCTGATGAAAGATTGTTCCTATTATACGTTGGCTGTCACTTTCGTAGTTGGCTATGAGAGCTGTACGTGGGGTGTAACGGTTAAAATGCACAATTAATTGAATACATCAAATAATATTCTAGATTGCTGCCAAGCCGTACGGCATTGAGGTTCACATACATCCACGAGGAGTTTGTGTGAATCCTTAGTTGAGATACGATCTTGGGGAAATTATTGTGAGGACATCAGGAAATGGCCGCGTGGACGTTAAATGACCAAAGACTTGCGTGAGGTTACGCATCCTTCTGATTCTTAATCATGGTGGCAGTTGGAGGGCTTATCTCGTACTCACCATTCGTGACTTGTGCTTTAGTTCCCTTGCTTTTCTTTTCCTTCCCACTAGAGCCCTCGAAGCCGTCGAGGTAATTGTAGAGTTCGAGTGTGTTTTCAGGCATTATTTCTCTTTTTAGAAAAAAAAACTTCCAAACTAACCAACAATTATGAAATTCATTACCTCGTATTCTCTCTACGATTCCGTTTTACCATGGGACTGACCCGCACGATCGACCGTGTTCATTCATGGGCTCTTCTGGAGCACAGTGCTGATTGAGAACTCGAACGTGAGCTATTTATGCACCTGATCATGCACACTAGGCTAATCGGTCTTTAACTAATTGCTAGAACAGGCAATGGGCACCTTCTTTTTTCGGGACATCCGATAAAAGAGAAACCTCATTCAGCCCATAGGCACCAATTACCCACTAATCCTTACTTATTCAAATACCCTCACGCTCGTCAAGCTTCACTCTGAATGTTTGGCTTTTTTCAAGAGGAAGATGATAAGGATTTCATTAAACTCAGCTTCATAAATAGTAATTTCCAGAAATATTCCCGGCTTGATGTAACCTTGAAAATACCTCGATTATCAATAACCCTGGAATAGGATAGGCCACACGTGGGAATGGTTCCCATGTATCGTGGAATATACGATATATTATGCTCGCAAGAATATAATATTCATTATCTTGGAGAGTACTACCTAGCAGCTCACTTGCTGCAGAGCTTGAACGTTTTCTAATTTGCTTCCACGCTATCAGTTTTGAGAACAACTACTGTTGGAAAGGCTATTCATCTTCTCGTGGCACCTCAAAACGTCTCTAATGACGGAATATTCTGTGTGACTGGCTTTTTGAGAACTCATTTGTACTCGATCAATCACACGGTGAGCTTAACTAGCTCTGAGGGGACCACTGTTATTATATTGTATTTATATCCTGGAAAACAAGACGTCCCTTCCACTTTTTCGTCTTGAGAGCAGCAGGGCGGAAGGGACAACAAGGAAACGAAAGTGTGTTGGGAGAGATGATTGAAAACGAACAAACTAGACACAAAAAATATTCTCATAAGAAATGACCGATGGGGGTTCTCCCCGAGCCTTGATGAGCAACTTTGGTAAATATGCCTAAATTGGTAGGGCAATTAAAGAAAGACGCATCAACTACGGTTTAGTTGTTGAGTCACGAACTCAGTTTTGATGCCTTGAAAAGTTGAGACGAAGTGCTTACCTGGATCAACTAATCAAGATAGTTCCATCAAGGTGGAACCGCTTAGGGGATGTTAGTATACAAATGCACGATGAGTTTTAAAAGTCAATGATATAATTTGCGGAACGAGTACAGTCGACGTGGTATGGTGCGGCCTCATGAAAAATGAAGCTGCGGCTACCTGGCGTCTGTGGCAAAGACCTACCTCGTAGGTATTGACCAGCGAGGGATGAGGCTGACTGGAAGCGAAAGATCAACCGAGCACGAAATAAGAGAAAGAGTCGGTTTACAATGCTCAAAAATATTCCGACAGTAGCATGCATTGTCGACCTACGATTGAACCGTATTGAGGGCCCCGGGGCTCATCAGTATCACGTATCGCTTGTAGGTAGGTCCTGTTTTTTGGCTCTAAACGCACCAGTCCCGTTTCAGGTATTGTTGTTTATTCCCTCTTCAGTTGCCTTTTCATACTGTTTCATCCCGAACATCTCGATACTTCATTATTTCACTGTTATAACGGTATAGGTACCCCATCTACGGTTTCGTATTGTTTGCATCAGTTGAGGGGAAGATACTTTTTATGCACTTAGTCAGAGGAAAAAATCGGTTTGTTTTCGACAGATGCGGAACGCCACAATAACATCGTGAAAAGAAAAGGACGTCGGACAAAAGTTATCATTTTGAAATATAAGATATTTAACCGCAATTTACTATGTTGGATTGAATGACGCTCACGCCCCTGTCTCCAGCCCCTACGTGCCATAAATCTCCAATATCTTTTTCGAAGGGTCACACCTCCGTACGGGGTGTGGCTACAAAGTTGTGTCTCTGGGGAATATGGGCTGTGACATCCGCCGTGTACTATGAGGGGTGATAATGGTCCGGTTAGAGCTTGCTATGACAATAGGCCAAACTTCCAAGTGGCTCAGGATTTTTGCGAAGTCAGTTACTATTAAGTTCGCCCAATACTTCTTGGTCATTTTGGCGGAAAGAGGAAATTAGTTCAAGATTTTATCGATTGATCGACTATTCGTGTATGAAAGTTCATACGTCCAATACCTCGGAAACTACCGTTCCTTGCTCGATGATTCAGACTGCTCGAATTCGCTCGTACTTCACCGGCAGGGCTCGTAAAAACTGGGTTCAAAGTGGGTCGATGATTTTAGCTATTAACGTTATTCTAGGATATTATTTTTGAATTTTTTGTAACCAGGTGTTGTTTTTTGTTGTTTCATCTGCACACATTCCTATTAGATACATCTCGATGCTCAGGCTAGAAGGAACCTTTCCATCCAAGGCAGCACAATGAATCGTACTCGAGGCCGATTGTAGATGGAAAAGCGAGTTGATCGGCCGAAAAACCATTGTTTGTTTAAAGCCGAAGATGATGTGTGTTCGTATACAAATGGTTTGTCGATGATGGTTTTGTCGAACGGGTGAATGCCACCAGTTTCGTCTCGGTTCTATTGACTTCTTCACAACTCGATTTGTTCCTCCGAAAACTGGTTGCCATTGTGTCGTGTAATTGTGTTTGGACTGAAGCTCCCAGATTCACCCTGGTCCACTACCTGAAGACGATTTATCACTTCTGTCTTCATTCCTCTTTCAATTTTTTAAACCTTTTTTGCTTTCTCTTTGACTCCATTCGTCTCATTCTTCTTTATCTTTACTCTTAATTTTCGTCGTATCGTGAGTCGTTACGCTGTCTGTTGGTTTAACGAAACTCTAACCCGAGCCCGTGACTAATGCGGAATCATCAATGGCCCCTTCATCCATTCCTTCCAACGATATTTTTTCTTTATTTTTTAAGTTTACTACGTGTTTCTGAGACGAGTCGATACCGAGTCCGATCGTACAAAATGATGGAACCTGGAGACCGAAGAAATGTGAAGAACGCCAGTTCAAGGCTTCATGTAAGAAAGGAAAGCATTATGCCGGCGCACAGGCGCACAGAATCTCATCATAACTAGTTTACCAAATAGTTTTTTTTTTTTTTTTTTTTTCAAATTTCTGGAGATAAGTTGATGTTCAATGTTGGCCGTATTTTGTTGGCGACGTTGTATCCGTTGAAGAATTTATTATTAATCGTATCCAACTATACGGACAGTATGGATCGCATCCTGGGAACGGTTGTGACGGCCCGAACGGCCGTTATTAGTTCATCAATGTTTCAATGAATTGCAGATGCCTATCATGTGTACTTTGAGCCGAATACACAACAGCCGTAGAGCGCGTATGAAATAATCGTTAGAACACCAGTTGTTGTTGTAGAAGAGACTAGAGACACTCATTGCCCACTTGCCGTTCTGAATTAAGCCAGGTTTCCTCCCCCCTCTAATTGCGGGTACGGCCATAGTTACACGACTCATAATTCATATACTCTCCCCAACAACGTCGGGGTAAACCTAACCGACTTTAAACCTTCCTCCCCATTCTCCCTTCTTTCTACGGGCGTAGGGTATACGTCGTCTTCAGCAGACTGTGAAATTAATTCCACAATATCTGAGCTTACTTAATTTAATCGTCTAACCCCCATACCTACTCAGTAGAGCTTCCTTCATTCCGAGTGTCGACGCATCAATTCTGACACACGATCGCTCTAATAATATTCCAAGTTACTGGAGGAGAATTTGAAAGTAATATTGCTGTCGTCTGAGGACAATTTTGAATCAAATCCTACGATGCTTTGTCATCGCTGTTCCCTCACTGGGTTGATTGATTTATTTATTAATCTGCCCTGCATTAGGCTAAAAGCCCACTCTTCCTGCAGGACAGATACATTTTATAAAATAACATAAATAAAAGGTTGGGGAGATTTGTGATCAATTGAATAACGACCAGTGCCGACCTAAACATTTCACTGCGCAAAAATTACTGAAAAGCATTCCAGTTGTGTGGCCCTTGCATAGAAACATCAATTTTTCACCAGTTTCGATTCGTCTATTTTTCCTCTTTTCCTAGGGCATTGATTTTGCCGGCAAGGTCTTTTGTTCGGCAACAGTCCTTCGATGAAACGCATTGTTATTCCAAATCGGGAAAGAAAGGATCCCTACCAACGAAAATAGGTCGGCATGCATCGTTGGCTACCGACAATGGATTGATTTCTGCTCTCTTAGTCCTTCAGCTCGAAATACCTATTGTAAAATATTGGAACACCGGAATAACGTCCAGGATTTATTTGTTTCACGCTTTTCTGGAGGTTGCTATTCTTGTCAAGGTTTTAAAAAATACTTTTTCCGAATCAAAATACTCACATTTCTAATTCAAGTTTCATGATTGGCTTTTCCAAAAAGTCGAATCTTAATTACTGTCACATTAAAACAGTATAATTCCTCAGGGGGTGTAAGGAGTACATTTCTTCGTGACTGACCTTCAAGTCAGAAGAGTCTGCTAGCAGAGGGAGAGGCCGGCGTTCTTTGATGTTGGTAGTGCGATTGCTGACCCTGCATATAAGTCTTCCCACGAATGAAGTACACAGGAAACTCTTCAGCACATTAATACGAGCAAGGAATTTTAGGTTGCAAGAGGCTCATTTACCCTCATCTGCAAAGCACAAGACTTAAATATGCTGCTGTGATCGTTAACTGAGGAAATGCATGCATACTGAAAATATAAAGAAAAGGCTTGTTTAAAGAAAGTACCGTATATTTGTAATACCGAAATAAGTACTTCCTGGTCGTAGGAGATGATATTTTGAATTATACCTGTTTTTTGGGGGGGTCGTTTTGTATTGTTGTATGTAAATACACGATCCTGGGGGTGTGTAGGTATTCTGTTCCCCCCCAAACCGTGGACCCAAAAAATCTCTAGGGGCAGATGGAGGTGATATTAACATCAGAAAAGGGCATATCAAGCTGTATCTGTGGAATACTCTCACAAAGACCTCTCGCCCATCCGTAGGCGTGGCTTTCACATATTTATGACCTCGACGATAAATATCCCCCCCTAATGTGTCTCTATAAATATGACGCTAGAGAACTAGTTTTGTCATTGTAGGCTTATCTGGTGACGATTATTTGAGAGCTTGTTTGCGTTCACATTGATTAATGGGGTACCGTATACGTTTTTGACGGTATTTGGCTCGTGGGAGACGGTGTGATACGATGATATGAGGGTTGGGGAACAATAACTGTTAGCACCTCCTCACTGGGTGAAGAAATACGATGAGGTTCTCACCGCTCGAATATATAATGAGTGTTTATATCGTGATGCTTCCCGAGGATGATATGATGAAAAATATCTACATTTGCTCCATTGTCTTGAGCACCAAAACTTATCATTTTCACTAATACAATTTTTATTTTGGTCTATATCTGTCATTACTGATATTCCCGTCATGAATCCTTCTGAATTGGAATCGAATTTGAACTACCATCCACGTGTAGGGCAAAATCATTGAATTGATGATGGGTCAGAAAGGCAGGGATAACATGGGAAAAATAATTTTAAAAACGCCAGGTAGGCCATAGGGTGGCTGATTTGAAAGCCGCTGTCCAATGTCGACAAATATAGTTTCTTCCTGCTCTAAGGGGAAAAAAATCCCTATTGGTTTTCGTGTAAAATGGAGCGAACGGTTGAACAAGAAACGCCCTGGAGATGGATGGTTCCGTGGAACAGGAACAAATGGATCATACTTCTCCTTTATGAATCTAACGGGCATCGCGGCTACGCACGATCACTGTAACTGATTTTGTTGCGAAAAAAACACATCCTTACCGAACAACTAACTCACGCACGTACTCGAAGACAAGGGGGAGACATTTGAGCGGCCTTTCCCCCAACAATAAGTTACTCTTGCATGTCACAGGAAGTTTTTCTTGTCTTCTTTATGTCGAGTTTTTTTTGGACAAAATTATTCAAAAAATCGATTCCGGGGCTGCCAAGATAAGGTTTAACCATTCGAAAGTTCACCAGTTTCCTTGATGCATGGATGAAATCTGCCCGAGCCTGTCTCATTTTACTGTCATGAAAATGGTGTGTTTCTTCAGTTTTTCAATTAACTACATCCCTACTAACGTTTTTCGCTATATCTACATTTGTTTCGTTTTGACGAAGAAACAAAAACAAGTTCAAGAAATAATTGTTTAACTATATTGTATTAATGAAAATTGCATCACTTCCTTATTGAAAGTTTAATTCCATTTTAACTTTGTGATTGACCTGTTTTCTGGCAGCTCTTGCCGTTGTTCAAGAGCTGTTTATAGTTAGACTTGTTTCTTGTTCTTGTTTTCAGGTGTCTCATTACCAACAAGGCCAATGAAAGGTAGGGCTGTTGTTGGGAACCCCTATTATTCTTTCTTCCACATAAACCTCGACTCGCCCTTAATTTTTTATTTCATTTTATTTTTTAATAAAATAAATGTGTTTTTGAGCATGCCTAATCACCCAGCTTACGTTCTCACTTTGAGTCAACTTAAGACGTTTGAATGTTTTACTTTTTGGCCTTTACATTATAGTACCCCCAAATGAAGTGCATGCTGAAATTCCTTTTTCTTCTCATAACGAGGAACTTTTCTTAAAAAAATATCCATCATGTTCACTCAAGAAAAGGTACGCATGAAAATTGATCAAAGTATACCTAATCATCAATAAATGAAAACACTTTTGTTCCATTCTACATTTTTCTGTGATCTCAATAGTTAAGTAAACTAAACCTAAATCTTCAGAAAGATTCAAACCACTTTACGCTGTCCTAAAAGTAATATAAAAAGCATTGAGGTTCTCTACTAGATGTGGTCATTTTTGTTAGCTGCGTAGCATGAATTTGTGTTATTGTGCCTCGGTATAACTCGTTGTAGTTCCAATGTGTTAGCTCTAAATTATGATGTAGACTACATTCATCTTTGATATATTGGCATTTCATTATACCAAAAAATGTGTAGAACAGCGTAAATACTTATACATACGAACGTAAATTCGTGTCACAATAATTATCGCAATATATCATAGTCCTCCTTTTCTGAGGTTAAGTGATAGAACCTACTGTCTGTATACTATAGAACTCTAGCAACTTTTAAGAATAATTACCCCGATTTATGGTAAATGAATTACTTCGCTCGTACTTTAACAGCTTTGAACTGTTTTTCAGGTTATGGGAAACAATGATTTTTGGAAAAAAAAAAACTGACTGCCCTCAAACTATGTTTTTACGTTTCTATACGTCAATAACGAATGGAATAAAGACACAAATTGTCTAAAAAACCGACCTATGGTGAAGATGTAGTGCAATGTCACTGCTACGCATTGTCAAAAATCGTTCGGCTAAAGAAGTCAGCGCAACGACCCCCAACGATAAACAGACTCAACACAGTGGAGTGTGACTCGACGGTTTCCATTTACCATTGACACACAATTGGAAGGGCAAAAAAGGAAGCGAGAAAGATCTCTATACCGAATGGGGACTGTCTCCCTCGTAAAAAAACAGTTGTGGATATAGGAGGCAGGGGAAACGGTGTTAGCATCTGCAAGGGTGCGTCACCCTCATCCATGAGGGTGTGACTGCATTTTTAGGGAAAACGTGATTGCTCACGCCGTTAATGGTTTTTATGAGGTTGAAGTTTATGGCTGATTCAATCAGTCTTTTGCGAGGAAAATTCAGTCAAACCCTAACATTCTGTACCCATGATGATAATTCAGAAAACGGCTTGATAATACTATCATTGGGTTCAATGACTTCATGTTTCAAGTTGATAATACTTTTCTCTTCCTACCACTTAAATCGTATTTTAGTTGTTTTAATATCATACCTAAATGCTTACATCTTGGAATACTAGAAAAAATTTTTGCCTTAGACTCTTCTTCCAATCATATACTTTTTGTCGAATCCAAGAGAGATCAAAATGAGTCAAACATGAACGGGTTCAAGGCTCGTATTTGAACATACAGCAATCCGGTTTCACAATTGAGCAAACTATTATCAGAAATTTTCGATAGGAGGATGGAAATCGAATATCACGATAACATTAAAACTTTTGGAAGGATCTATTGGGTGAATTTATTTAGTATTTTTACCAGCTGGTAAATCTGACAATTTGCTCTCCACAGTGCATCTAGTTTCACATCGTTCCTAACCAACTCTTATTACCATAATTAGTCTGGACAGATAACTTTGAAACTCTATACATCCGCAATTGTGTATTCCAGGCTCGCGTGGCCTTTGAATAATTCTTGTAATACCTTGTTAGCTTACTGGGAACTTGTCTCTTCTATTATTTTTGTTCAAAGAAAACGAGGCTGTGATGAGGATAATGAAGATCTTGGAGGCTCTAGTTAGGCAACTCCGTTCAAAAGATAACTCTCTGGGCGTTACGGGGTATGTGTGGATAAATTTATTATTGCTTGCTAATTTTTACGGCCTGCAGAACTCGGAGCTCAATAATGATTTGTTATCGAGTGATGACAGCGATCGCATTTTGTCTGTATTTACAGTGACCCCGAAAATCTCGGCACTAGTCAAGATGTCGTCAAGTTAGAATCGGTAAATAACCGGTCAAGCCCACGTGTTCAATCTCAATTCCTTTCCAATATCCTGTACAATGCGGAGTTCCCGCATCTGCTCTGTAACGATCTGTTACAAACTCGAGTTAAGAGGTCCCCATTACAATATGAAACATCTCTCGGGACCCTTTTAAAAATCTCTTCAGGTAGCGCACCCATCTGTTTGAGAGAAGGTTTCGGATCATTTCCAGCGTAGATCACAAAAGCTGAGCGCGGCGGGAGATCTTGGCCAGTTTTGAGCCGAGAACGTGCGTATGTCCTCCCACTTTCCGGTTCGCGCGTTTCCAAAGCTTCACCTCTGTGAGATGTTGTAGCATTTTAAAGGTAATTTGCACTGATGAGAGGCGGATTTTGTTTCAACTACAATGTTAAAAAGTAAAGAGAAGGAAAAAGAAAAAAAAATCTGCAAATTCTTACACACGGGTTGGTTATTCCTCGAATGGGAGAAACAGTGGGTGTGGCGGGTCTCAGACCCATTCCAATCGATTCACTGTCCAAAATTTAGTGGAATATGATACCCCACACGCCTAGGCACCAGAAATCCTGACACATACAAAATGGGTGGATACATACCCATTTTGACCCATAACTTCTTCCGGTGGGTGCCAAACGTTCTGGGACACACATCATTGAATTCAGCGTCCAAAATTTAGTGGAAAATGATACTCCACACGCCTAGGTAGCAGAAATCCCAAAAACACATAATCAAATTGGGTAATAAATACCCAATTTTACCCGTAACTTCTTCCAGTGGGTGGCCAATTGTTCTGGGACCCATTTAATTGGATTCAGCGTCCAAGATTTAGTGGAAAATGACACCCTACTCGCATAGGTAGCGGAAATCCCGAAAACACATATTCAAAATGGGTAATAAATACCCAATTTGACCCATTACTTCTTCCAGTGGGTGCTAATTGTTCTGGGACCCATTTTATTGGATTCAGCGTCCAAAATTTAGTGGAAAATGACACCCCACTCGCCTAAATCACCCAAAATCTCGAAAATCCATTTTTCAAAAAACACATTTTGACCCCTACCCCCTCCAAATTTGGTCCGATCGGGCTGAAAAGTTTCGAGGACCCATCTCGGCTGAGAACAGACCCCTGACCCAAATTTCAGATTTTTAGAAAATTTTCTACTACCAAAAACGGCGCGGAACATGGACGGCGTACAACGTACGGCGTACAACGTACGGCGTACGGCGGACGGACATTGACCTTTTTTGATCAGGACATCATGAAACGTCCAGAAAAAAATTTTGAGCCAAATCGGAGAGGTTGACCATTATCATGAAAACATAGGTTGATTATTCAAGGAATAACCAACCAAAAACGACGCCATTTTGCAATATTTCTGCAATGGTTTACTAGAAGAAAAGCACAGGCTAATGCTATTACTATCAGGTGAATAATTTTGTATTCTTTTTACTTTACTTTTGGTGCTTCAACAGGTTCAAAAGGTTTCATGGTTTTCCGGAAGGCCAAATGTGCGGTAAAATCCATTTAAACTCACCCGGGAAAAGCCGTTTGAGTAAATAAGGGCGGTTTCGGGATTGAGGGTTGGCAACCCTCCGAACCGCACAGTGAGAAGAGATACAGCAGTGGAAATGGACCCGAAAACCTGTTGAATGCTCTCTGACACATTAATCACGGTCCCACTGGGTCCCCTCCTGCAATCCCAGCTCATTCCCCTTTAACGCCCCCAGTGATCCCGCCTCTCCATAACAGACGTTAGAACTGATTTGTCTCGTTTTTCCCTATTCCCGTGACGCGTAGTAATTTTCCGTGTATGTAAAACCGTTTGTTACGACTCTCTCCCCTTCAAAATGACTGATCTACTCCGTATCCCTGCTCGGTTCGTGGGATATTTACTCCGATGGATGAATAACATTCCTATTGTCCCGCATCGTTGTTGAATTTAGTTATTTGCTCACTCAATATTCATAAGCACACACGTGCATTCCAGGGTTTCCTCATTTCCTGAATGTGTGCTTACGTGCTAGATTGACAAATTAATTTTGCTCGCTCTCCAACAGTTCAATTGGTTTTCTATGTCATTCTTTGAGCTTCAGTTGTTCTGAGTGATATTCAAGCGAAGTTATTTGATCAAAATTAAAGACAATTACGAAACCTCAGGGCTGCCTTATCGTGTAGCTGGTTATCATGTAGGTTTTGAGCGCAACGCAAGTTCAGTCCAAGAGTAGGACAAGAGTTCAGGCATTCATTGGCCCGGGTCGGAATTTTCGTTCGTTTCTACATGGAATTCGCTCTCTACATGCCAGATAACTAATTGGTTAGCTCACCTTTGTATAGGTTATTTAAATACAAAATTGAAAAATCGATCATCTACTCGCATAGTATTCAATTTGAATTGGCTGGCTCAGTCAATTTTATGAGAGTATAGTATTCTACGTATGAGAATTCGCCATTTTTTACAAAAAGAATCGTCAACCTTTTCGTTAGATTTGATATGTTTTAGCAAGATGGTCTCGATGAGTGTACAGGAAGGGGTTTGCGTTTACACCACCTCACACATTCGTGAACATCCGAAACTGGCGATATCACGGGTTCAGAAGTAGGGGTTTGGGCGTATTCCGTACTATGTACACGTGCTCAAATCTAACTGGTGAAATTCTCTTCCTGTTCTGTTCACCATGTGTGTCAGCAAGCAGAGGTGACGACACCATCTGCGGTTAGGGCCCGTTGTGTTCTTCCAATGACAAAACAACTGGATGGCGCTTTCACGGTTGGTCTGGTTCGTTGTATATCCTAAAGTTTAGCAGTAGGAGTTCGTTGCGGGCATTGTCCTTCCGAATGTATTTCACCCCTGACTCATTTGAAATATTCCAGAGCGCGTCGCGACCCTTATAGGCCAAAAAAGCCCTCGCACTTAATAACTCGATAACGAATTTCGTTTCAATGGACAGATGATGCGCTTCGACTGAGCCTGAGTTGGTTAGCATTGTTGCGGGGAGCTCAGAACGGAAAAAGATGGAATTGGAGAGGTATTAAAAAGTGCTCCGAACCCAGAGGAGGGGTTGGAAATGAGGCGTGTGTTTTCTGGGACACATTGTGATTTAGAGGAGCGTGAACGGATGAAGTGTTCAAGTAATGGAGGGTGGTTTTTGTGTCCAAAACGCTGGGAAGCTTCTCTTGTGGATTAAAAGGACAAATTGCCGAGGGGTGGAGCCGGGTTCGGACCAATGGTAACCCGTTTCAGGGACCCTTGTGACAGATGTTTCGTCCCCGGGTTCCAACAATGCGCTAATGGCGACCGCTTCGTGGGGCTTTCATTAGACATGTCAACCGGCAAATCCGTCCGGACCAATTATCACAAGCAACACAAAAGGTACAGAACTATTGCCCTGTCGTTCTCCCCTTTTCCTCTACGCAACTATGGCCGTCGTCCGACGACAGTAATGAACTGTACATTTCCTTCGCTCCAACCGCCCTCCGTACCGAATCGAGCAACCACTGCCTTCCCTAGATCTCGCCTCATGACCGTTCACTGCTCCATCACGCACCAGCAGTTATTTCAGTTGGATGCATACGCCCACAGTATGGATTAGCGAATCTTTTTTGAGAACCGCTTTCCATTCGAGGGATTTCGTTTGCGTCCCTCTTTTACGGTGAAAACTGATTAGAAACAGTAATTCTTTCTCGCAGTAGTTCTTTCATGTACGAGCGTTTGTACTGTGTAACAACAGTATCTACTAATCAGAATCCAAATTTACGGTTCAACCTACAGATTAAGTGTACTCACATACATTTCCAAGAAGATACGCTAATGATTAATTATCAACAGCATTCCGAGTATGATTCTGCTTCGCTGATTTTCGCTCTAAAAGAGAATTCACCAGTATCATAAAACTCCACAAAAATGTTTTCCGTCTCAATAATTTCATAAAATATCGTACCTGCCGAGTAGGAAAAAAAGAGAAAAAATCATAATTGAGATTCAGAGCGTTATTAAACTCAGATGAATACGCGAATAGGGGAAGAAGTGTAGTAAAAGCATTTCCATCTAAATGGTTTATGAAAGTTTTTCTAGCTGATGGTGCTATGGAAACGTTTTTCCATTTTAAGAAAAAAAAAAAACAGTAACGCCTCGAAATCAGTTTACGGGGGCGAGTGCGAGATGGGGAGAGAAAATGCAACAAACGGGATCTTGTTGGGTGCTGGAGTTATTTCTTCTGGAAAGAGGCGTGAGATTGAATTAGGGGAGAAAACAAATGACGCAGCAGGAGGACGATTGAATTCTGTATTATGATAGGTTGGTGTCTGCCTTATGAAACTTCCATTTTCAACTGAGTGTATGTCATTTCGTTTTCCCTGTTATTTCCATATAAGTTTTGTATGGGATTTAATGAAGAGGATAAATTGCACATTTCGCTCAAAATATTTGACAACTGATGCCAACAGGGAACGAAAATTTCTTATCCTTCGTCTGTCATCCTTGTATTCCTTGCATTCGGAACTCAATAAATGCGTATTGAGGACTAGTTAGTTGATCGCAAACTGGTATTTAATTTCGTCATCAATCAGTTTCGCTCACTTAAGAATGAGATAATGACGACGTACGTAGTTCTTATTCCAATCGATGACGTCTGTGCCTACGTTGAATCACTTTCCAATCGTATAATTTTATGTCCTTTTGTATGTTTCAGGTACTGGGATGCTAGAAGAATTGCATACAATGCATGCCTACAGCTTCAACCCTTGATGTTCTCTAGCTGTGATCGTAGATTAATTGAAGAACCTCTCCTCCGGCGCAGACCGTACGTAATTTCGACAATTAGTGATGCCCTTCTGATGTAAAGACGGAAGATCCCGGGTAGAGAGCAGTGAGAGGGGAGGTATACAATGAAGTTTCTCGATATCCCATCCGGCAAAATGTGCATATTGAAGACTTTAGAAGCGCTCAACGTTGCTCATTAAGCGGTAGTTTGCGTTGGAACTTATGGAGCGGCTCCGACTTCACCAAGTTATCAAGATGCTTCCTTCGTGATCGCGTGCGTGTAATAGCAGTAGAATCGAAATGACCGCAACTTTTTTTTTTTGCTTACCGCGATTCTATGGTATTCATTTCCAGCCGCTATGATTAGATTAAAGTCATTCTCAGATTGAATCTGTAATTGGTGTTGGCGGCCGTTTCATGCAGTCTCTCACGATGAATCTCACCAACAAAACTCATTTCCACTGGAATTCTAGTAGCTCCGGTAATCATAGCCGACTTGGTTATGAGCTGTGATGATCCTTGATGGTTCAATGGTTCAGAGTCAGGTATGATTGAAGACATATGTTAAAAGGCCCTTTGCTAACTCTGGGAAGTACGTTCTCGCCTCATGTCACCGATATTCGAAGACAAACATAATTTAAGTTGGTAAACTATATGTTTTGTTTAGGATATAATTCGCAAGATTCTTTGAAAATGCCCCCAATCTCCCCAGAAAAAATTCGAAGAAAGGTGTGGTTGTGAAATCATCCGCTATCGGTTTGTATATCCATTGCATACATATTAAGATGCACATACAAGATAGCTGTTCCCCTCACATGAATACTATTCGGCACATGGGGATGTACCGTGTGTTGATCATGGTATGTCGTATGAATCTGCTTTACTTCCGAAATCCCAATGAGTGAGGTTTTAATGTTTTAAACAGGAAATTAAGGTTTCTTGTCAAAATAGACGACTGAAGGGGGATTCAAGCCAAAGGGGAACATGAATCGCAATGTAACATGCTTTCTCCGTATAAACAGCATATTAAAATGCATATTAGGGACGGTGAATGTATTTAAATTGTAATACTCTCTTTGTGAATGAATGGGATTTCTAAATGGAAGGTCCCTTCTCCTCTCGACATCGACTCTAATCTATTCAGATAAAAGGGTCGGGTAGGCCTACGTTTTGCCCTACGTAGTGTCACAATTGCATTTTAACGCCCATGATCGCGATCAAAGGACTACGATAAATCTAATATCATTCGCCCACCACCACACACCGCATTGTAGGCATGTCTCTAAGCACTTCCGCCTCGTACTGCCTCAAGCTATGGTTTCTGCAGTTAATTTACTCCAGTACTTGAACTAACTTTTGAACAATCATGTGTCCTGATTGCACATGTTCAATGGGTAAATTTAACGCTCTACCTTGTGCTCCTTGTGGAGGCTATAATTTCGTAATATGTGGTTGCTTGCTCCATCCAGATGTGATTTCCTCCATGAACTGGTGTATCCGATTGGAAAGATGGTAGATTATCTAGAGAAAGCGTCTCTTCAACGGTGATTTCGTATGAGGTGGAAAAAACCGTGTAAGGTTGTTAGCCGCGTTTAATTAGGATCATATGTACGGGTGAGCGGTAGGTGCGAAAAAGTTACCATCACTATTAAAAGGTGGAATTATCATACGGGGTAATTGCTGTTAATTCGCCTTGGAGCAATTGTGGTCTCGCTTTCGTATCTAGACCGGACAAATAATTACATTATTATTATTATTCGTTTATATTAAATTGTCAATGACCTTCACCGACCCAGAATGGAAATGAGCCTTGCATGAAGAGTTTCCCACCGTCATAAAATAGAGAGAGCTAAACATATTGACATCAGCCATAAATCGAAAGTTGTTCTAACCTGTGATGGCCATGACATGATCATTGTATGTGATTTTAGGACAATTTTCTTAACCTGTTAGTCCAAATTCATTTTGGTAAACATGAGAAGAAGTTTACTGCCACCGCTCACGGAACAAGCAGGTGAATAGAAATATATGAGAGAAAAACGTATTGAGCTTGCGCGACAGAGTATGTTGGCATGGAGGATCAGCGCATCACATTAATCCAATACATACATATCAAGGATAGAGATTTAAAAATGCTCTGTTACCCCTGTTACCCTGTAGTCTTTATTGCAGCATTGAAACTGGCGTATGTGCTAACCATAACTGTTCTGTAGAACTGCGTCTATGTTGACGTAATAGCAAACGAGGCCGTGCGTCCACCCTGACTCGTAAAAACCCATTGACCGCCTCCTCTTCCCAATAAGGGTCGTAAAACCCAAAATCCACATGTCCACGGAGGGTTTTATTGCTCCACTAAATTGTTTTACGTTCTCCACCCCTTTCCCGTTCATCAGTACAATGCGTTTTTCCAGCTTTAATTGGTTTTAACGGGGCTCCATAAAATAATATTGGCAGTCGCAAGCCCCGTAGGGCCCAATATGGACTGTTAGCTCCCGATGGCTTTGATTAGACTGGAGCAGTTGAACGGGGGGGTTAAAGGAAGGAAGTGATTCCTCCCTAATAAAATCAGACACGAGGGTTCGAAATTAACTTGTAAAAAAAGATGTTTCCTTGTTTCTTTATCCTTCTTCCTTGCTCTCCTCCTTCTTTGCCCCTAATGATGGTCGCCGTCCGCCTTTAATTTGAAAGTTACCCCTCCAGTCTTTCGTGGAGTTTAATTAATGGCTTAAATACTTGAGCTAATCTTACTGAATCCGAGCTTTTTCTATGTTTCCCCAAAAACAACAACCCTTTCTTGGCGTTGGCAGTCGGTTTTTTCTTCAGCTAAGTTCAACCCTTAGTTTCCCATCTACTTCTCTCCGCCCCCGCGTTAATACACACTGAACGTTGAATCTGTGTGGTGAAAATTTCCTTTTAGAGAACTATAGTATTCGTATAAGTGTTCTGTTATGAAGGCGTAGAAGGAAATGTTTACCATAATTTTACGACGACTTTGGTTCCGTTTGCTCTTCCCTATAAGTTTCAGTTGTTTCTTCTTAAATTATTCTTGCTACTTGTTTTGATTGATCGGTATTGATTCCCTCTCTTGAAAAAAGTTCACGTTTCGAACAGAAATGTATGGATTTGTCCACCTCTTGTTTTGGTGATGGTTTCAAAGCTCCCATTTCTTTTCGCGTGGCTTCCAGCTCTTCACAGTACATGCTTAACAAATCGGTCTAACGAACCTGACCGATCTGTGGTCGCCTGATCGAATCAATTGTGGACGGAATGTTGGAAAAGTATCGATTCCCAAACGCGTCGAAGCCTCCACGTTAATTAGGAATGAAGCAATCAGAAACTAATGATCATGGGAGTTCACTTGTAATTGGATTGATGGTGCATCAGGCTTATCTTATTGATAAGAAGTGAAAATCAAGTCACGATTTCTCTTTTACTTAAACTTCCCTTAAAATTTGTTCTTCCTTATTATGGTTTTTTTCTTGCACAGCGGAGTACATTGGTATGGTTTGTTCTACCGTCTGCATGGCAATTTCTTGAATGCTAGATCAACTCATTTCCTTGGATAGGAATTTGGACAATTTCGATGCTTGAACTACTGAAGTGAACTACTTGGGCGTTTTTCCGTATGTAGTTCTATCCAAATCGAAGAGCAGGATGTGTAAAACGGTATATATACCCTAATTGGAGAACCATTTTTACCTCGCTCCGAAATCGGCGTTATCCGCGCGTTTCACTGCGTAAATGCCGTTTGCCCATCCCCTGATGTTCTTCAAAGATCATTCGTGAGAGAAACGTCGTACTTCTCCATCTTGTTCTCGGCGGTGTATTTCATACATCACTTTTGACCGCTTTATTACCTTCCGGCCAGGTATTACAATCTTGTGTGCTGTGGAAAACCCTAGTGAACAATGGTAGAAAGGCATGAAATTCATGTTCCGTCCCCCAGACATTCGTATGAAAAGCATGCTTATTGTATAGAGAAACGCCTTCGCTCAACTTTTGAAGAATCCCGTTCATAACTAATCCGTGATGTTTTGAAGGACAAAATGACGTCAAACATTGGATTATATTTTGAGGTCTCCAGAATGGGTAACTAAACCGCACATCCCATCAATGGCGTAATTAATTTTTTCTACGTTTTCATTATGAATTATAACAAATCAAATGTAATGGTGCCTTCTCTATTGAGGTTCAATCATTGGTAGGGAGAGTAAGGGCTTTTTTGGAACTTTACAACCAAGTGAATGATCATCTGGGAAAGATCAATGCCTAATATTATTCCCTCTTTACAACATTCATAGCACAGACGAGGCCTTAAAAAATAAAGTGTTTCTGTGAAATTATCAGTATTATATGAGAAAACCCTTAGACAATTTCACACCGAAATATCTTCCCCGATCGAGAATTCCGTGAAATATTTCACTTCTCGTAATATAAGGCGAAGGGTAAAGAGCCTCTCAAACTTTCTTTAAGGTCATGGCCAAATAAATGAGTTGAGTCTCCGACTTCAAGTTCTTTTGATGTCTATAGCGCGCTTTGACCTTTCGCCCTCTGATGAAGACCGGGAAAATCGTATGGATTTGCATTTCGCGTTGAAACGTACTGGCTAAGCTGGATTGCTTGGTTTGATTATATTTATGATTATTATTATCCACTATGCACGTTAAATAATTCTGTTTTTAAGATCTTTTTTTTTAGTTTTCATTTTATTTTGTAGTTCCTGGCTTCCGGGCCTTAATTTTAGGGCGTTCATCGAATCACCAGCATCATTGTGAAGCCACCAAATTACTTGGTGCAATTATATTACACCTTTCAACACTAGGCTCTAACAATACAAGCTGCATCTGTAATCCCGATCAATAATCAAGATAAACAGCTTTCTTGTTCCCAAGAACTGTGACCCAATAGATTTTTTTTTGGTATATAAAACTACATTATGGTACCACTCAAAGAATATGATCCGCTTTTTTGATTACACAACAAATATGCTCCCCAAGATGTTTTTCATTTCGATAAACATCCCCCGTTATTGTTCTGAAGGCCCTCTTCAATTAATCAGTTTCCGGTTACTTGTTCAAGATGAAATAACTGAAACTTCATCTTCTTTTCGCGCTCAAATTATAAAAGAGAAAAGAAGAACCTTGAAATGTGACGGGGAGAGTGAAAAAGTTCATTAGGAAACCTTAGATGGGCTTTTTCCGCCCGCAAATGAGACCAATGAATTCGTTAATTGATAGATGGAAGCGCTTCTCAAAATGACATTAAACTCCAACCCCTTTTCCACTGGTGGGTTTCTTAAAGAATTATAAACATGAATTAATTAGAACAATTTTTGCGAAATAAGTCAAAAAGAGGGGAATGGAGAAAATCGGATTTAAGGGAGTGAGAAATGAGAACGAGGTAGCAGTTGGCGGTGTAAATTAATACCTTTCTTCTGTTCTAGAAAAGCCCTCATTTCATTTATGCTGCCCCTCCTGCGTTCTGTTGTAAGACTAATTTCTGTTTAATTACAGACAGAAGAAAATATTTTAAAACCGACACCCTCCTCTTACTCAGCCCTTCTCGTTTTCTCTTCTATGTTTTTCTTTTTCCATCTTCTGGTTCACTAATTAATTATTTTTGGGGTCTTTGACTCGGCAGAGCGGATCTCTGCCAGTGGAGCGTGTCCCGTTCATAAGAAAACTTATTATTCAATGCACAGGAAATTATAAGCAGGAAAACAATAAGAAGGGACGTTTCGATCAAGGAACCACGGAGCATTATGAATCAATCAAGGAGCCCTACCAATTTGGATCAATTTCATGCTCGTAGCCCGTGGGTCTATTGTTTCATTTTCATTTTGGAATATGTAATAACGTATTATCAAGTAACAACCTTGTGATGGATTATTCCGTTTCATCGGGGTTATGCGAAAAAATTGTCCATTTGGGTAGTTAAAAAATCCCCTCAAAAAATTGTTAGTTCCGTTTGTGTAAGTGCTTTCTGCCTGTTGGAGGAGAATGAGAGAACCTTTTAGACCTCCTCTTCTCGAGCTCGAAAGAGACTGGAGAATGAAAGAAGTCATAACGAATTTATGGAGAGTAACGCCGAATTTTCCAGGGGGTTTCTAATACAATATGAGCTGGGTGAGAGATCTGTGAGTGGCGTTGTATTAGTGGTATGTCCTTTTCATCCCGACCCTCCAAAAGGGACCCTTTTGGTATCTCACTTGCCAAACCGCTCCATTTAGCTTCCCTTTTTTGCGAGTGGGAAAAGCTTTCAATTAAGCATGTAAAAGTAACGGGTTCTGAGTTATGAAGGGGCGTGGGGGCGAAAGAACGATTTCGTCGTCCTCTATTATTTTGACTAAGTGGCTGATTATTAGAGTTGTAGGATTGTGAAGATGGATTTGGTCACTCATGGTGTATCTTGTATATTGCTTTACTCCACGAGTTGCTAAAAGGTGCTAAAACCATATTTCTTTTCACTAATACCCTCATATTACGAACAATTATCAGTAAGCCTAACGCTGCCTCCTTCAAGTCTTTTGGTCGTAAATAGTAATTGTTTCTGACCATGTCACAAAAATATGAGGAATTTAATCTCAAGTAGGATGTATACAGAACCCCGCTATGCTCTTATTACGGGGGTGAAGGGATGAATGCGAACGTTGACTTAGTTCATTGTGTTTTATAGGTATTCTTTTCTTATGCATCGTGGTAATATGATTTATTTATTGGCCTTAATCTGCGAAATATCCGTTTTCCCTCTAAACGTACACCGGGTACGCGGGTATTACTAACCCTCTCATCCTCTTGCTGTTATTAATATTTCCACAGATAACTTTACTATCCCAACCCCAAAGGCCATGTGCAGGTTTTAAAACAACTCACGTTCCACACGTAAGTATATTGAATAAGCAGACTGTGTTTATCGGTACTTACATGGGAATTCTGGACAAGACTCGGGGAAAAAAAAAAGTTTATGGAAATTAGCCCAAGATGACCGTTCTGATACTGTTAAGCCCCAGTGTTGTTTACACTCGAGAACGCTTTTTGCCGTTTTGCGGGATCGAGGAACAATTAGGTTGTTCTTTCTCAACGCCTTGTCGTTCAAATGGCACAAGTACTTAAATCAGTTAGTTTTAATGAATACGCTTTGCATATTAAGGGGCGACTCGCTTGGGTGGTGGCGAAAACAAAGCTGCTATCTGCTCTCCAGTCGGAAGATGAAATGATTTTATTTTATAGATTTGGATTGCATTATAAGTTCAAGGAGACCCAAAATAATGGCGACCCGGGTTCTTGTTGCCTTCAATTTTTTACATTCCATCCAGCTTTCCGTAATTTTTTACCTCATTCTGATACGATAGAATCTACTCTGTTGAGATGACGCCATGCCAGTCAGTAAACTTTCAGAATACGACAGAACCCGAAAATATTCCATAAGAAATAGAGCTATATTCACATTAAAAAAAAAAAAAAAAACACATAAAAATGAAAACGAGATGAAGTAGAAAGTTGTAAGTAGGAGTAGGTATATCGAATTTTTTCGAAGCTAACAAATCCGGACCTGCTGATGGGAGACCGTGTCACTAATAAGAAGAGCTGCGGGTTTCATTATTACCAGTGTTGTTGAACGTTATAATCGCGGTTGGGTGGGTATGCGGGGTTAGCGAGGGGAAACAAGAGAAAAGGAGATCACGGCTTTAAAACAAAAGGTTTTTCAAAACTCTACGCCGCAAAACTCTTTACTAGAACAAAGCGCAGCATTGTTTCGTCAAATGGGATATGTGGGGCCCCTATCAGACTATCGAGTGACCACTCAGGAAGTGCTTCAAAGTGAAGAGAGGCTAAAGAACACGGCGAATAGAACAATTAAACGCCAATTATTTTCCTTTTCGATCCGCTTGGCAACTCTTCGCACTCAATTGAGAACTCGTTACAGACGTATCGCTTCCTTCTAAGTAGGCACCTACCTACCTACTCAATTCTTCTCTCTTGTGTATTTCTCACAGGCCTCTCAAACTTCTTTCTCTTTCTTCTCATCTCCCTCTTCTCTTAATTGAACCAGAGCGCTCAAGTTCACACTGTTTAGATCCAGCTACTATTACATACGTGAAGCCTCGATATGCCTCGCCGCATTTTGAGATTGTTTCACCCCTGTTGCATTGCCACCTTTCGTACGAACATATGAGGAGTGGTTCATTATTCGGCGTTATTCAACTCCATTTGTGAGCCAATAACGGACGGTTTAGGTGACTGTTTCAATGGCCGCTGATCACGCATAGTCAAGTAATCTGGGCTCCGGCCCATTATTTCCGTTTGGTTCACCCAGAGGTTTTACCTGCATCCCCGGTGGGAAAAATACGTACTTCTTCTGTTATTCTTTTGTACAAATTTGAATTAAATTGACTCTTGCAAATCTGGATTCTAGTATTTAAGATTGTAGCTGGCTCGAGATCAATAATCCAGATCAGAATACTCTCCTAAACCCCCTCCTTCTCATTAAATGATCTACTACTGTAAAAATCTCCACATCGTTTCATGTCCTCAGAACCCCTTCCTATTGAATACCCCTGTCTTCTGCGACTCTTCTTCCATCAAAATGAGCTGTTAGCTGCCGACGCTCATATACGTACCTTCTTCTCGGCATTTTCACTGGCGTTTTGAAACCCTGTCTCCATAACTCTCCAACGTATTTATCTCTGAAGCGATTCTTGTGACCTGCGGGGGCGTGGCAAGGGACGTTCGCACTGTCCAAGTTGCCAAAGGGCTGAACCGGTTCCACGGTTGAGTTGGTGCGAGTTCTGTCGGACTCCATTTCGTGCCGCTACCAGTTAAAGTGGAAGTCATGCCTAGCGAAATTCATTACAGTTCGTCACCTCTGTCATCGATTTCCTCGCATATGCTCCCAGTTCGTGTGATACATCTGTTCACCTATGTTACCAAGTTAGGCCCCAACAAGTCTGACGAAGTCTTGCGGGTGGGTTTCTCCAGCTATACCCTTCATTCACTCTCGACTTGTCGAAAAAAATGAATATAATATATACAAAGGAAATGATGCATTATTCCCTAGAAATGAAGCACTGCGGAACACCAATTCCCTCTGTCACGTAAATTATCCATCAATGAGAAAATTTTCGCAGCCCTGACAGAATTACGACCTACAAAATCTCCTCGCCTCGAGGGACTTACTTGGAATTGCCAGTGTTACGCCTCTTGTAATTACAAAACCAGAACCGCAGAAACACTAGGGTTTTGATGAGAAACTCAGAAGGGAAAAGGGGACAATTAGATCTTTTCGGTGAGTTGACACCCACCCGCTTCCCCTTTTACTGCGCAACAATAAAGTTAAACGTGAATTATTAAAGGGAACTAAAAGGCCGTTTTGTTCCCTTCATTGCGATGAAATAAGATGAGGCCGTCCCGAAACGTTTTAATAAGCCCAAAGAGCTTTGGAAAGATTTCAAGTAAGGGTTGGGGTTTTGGAATATAACTCAGGAATACAACTTCTAACATGGAACATTATGTAAGAGTTATGTTTTAATAACCCAAGGTAGAGAAACTCCCTCTTGCACTTTTACTCCTGAATTCTTGGTGTAGTTTAGAATTTCATTTCCAGGCTCCCTTCTTAGGTTGATCTTAGTTTGAAACGGTGGCAACCCGTGCCAAGCTCAGGGACTCTGATTAGCGCTTATTGTACGAAGGGGATACCTATGGCTCTCGTTTGAATCGATTTACACAGGAATTGCTGTCAGATGGACGTCTCGATTTTAATCGGGTCTCCCGGATATTACAGTGTCAAAAGGGAGGAAGGCAGTGATCTTTAGGCGCGATTTCACTCAAAGTGCGCCTCAAATTCAGCCTTTTCACTTCAGTCTGACTTGTCATCGGGGATTTGAGGAACTCGCTGTTATTTCGTTGTGACGTCACGGACTACAGGATACTCCCCTCCCATCACTAACTGCAAGAAATATCCGTTCAGCATCTGCAATCTTTGGGAAAATAAACTGCCATTTCAAGACCCACGCAAGCTCTAAACACTGAAGATTCTCCTCAACGTTGCCAACACCTGTCTTTTGTCGAAAGTGTTGGATCTCTCCAGCTTCTACTTCCAGGGCCGGGACAATCCTCGGTCGGGCGAACATCTAATGCGATTACTCTCCCAAAGAGGAGCCCTTGAAGATGGGAGATTACGAAGCACTCGTCCCCATACGCCTCCTCATGAGAAAGTGATTTTGCCGAGTTCAATTCCTTCTTAACAAAACAAAAAACTTTTAAGGTCGTCTTTGGAAAAAAATCATGTTAGATGTGAAGATTAGGAAGCGAGTGTGATAGTAGGTAGCAAATAGTAACACATCTTCAACAATACTGTCAATTCGTCTGTTCGGAGAGATTAGTGCCTTCTGAAAAAGTCCTTTATATTTTTTAGGTATTCGTTTCGGCTCTTTTAGGTCTGTGATCCTTCTCGAGAGTCTCTTTAGCGTTCGCAACAAGACTTTTTGGCCTCTCTTCACGCCCGGATTCGGATTTTACGGGGGTTTAAAGGATCGAGGCGAAAGGTAGTCGATGATTCCATTTCAGGAGGACTTCTATCGGCTCTTCGCCCTTTCCCGCTTTTGATGTGCGGGTGCGAGAGGCACGTAGTGACAAAAAGACACATTTACGTCAATCCGAAAAAAGGACCGGTGGTTTCGAGCTTGAATCTTTTTGTAGCCTTGTCACTTTCAATCGCCGTTACAGATCCTATCAGCACCACAGTACGTCGGTGCCTGAAATGCGGTTACTTTCTGAGCTGATTCCACTGTGAAATGGTTCTTGATGCATCACACTGGTTCTGTGTAAAGGCCAACTACTACTAGGAATTCTTCAAACGTACTCGGTGTGCATCACATCGTTTTCGTGAACATACCACTTCAAAATAGAAATCCAGCGGAACAGTTGAGCCCGATATCACAATTCTTTCCTGATGCTGAATCCGTTAAATTTACGCATTTTATGTTGGAGAAGTTCCACACCGAATGACGGAAGAACGTGGTTTTAGTTGTATTTACAATAAGGAAAACGAAGGGACCTTATTTATACCTGCGTTTGTGTGTTATATGAAAAATTCATGTTAGAAATCTCTCGTTACGGCGTCTGGTCCTTGATACGCATTCATCCTGATTGCAATTTCTTCGAATATGCGTTCTCCCTGCACAACTTTTCAAGTACTGGTATATGTATTGGTACTTGTTCCTCTTAAACAAACAGAAGAAGACTTAGCAAGAGGAGTGAACTAACCTAAATTTTCGTACCTATTTAGCTCGAAGAGGGGGGGGGGGGGATATATTCAGTTTTCTACGTATAATATCCACTATCTCCATTATGAGCTCTTCATTATTTCTACAATTTCTCTTCTGTTTCCACCAGTAATTTAGACAATTAAACAGAATTATTTACTGATATTAAGCCTAAAAATGTGACGCCCTATGATGTTTTTCTCTTGACGTGTTTCGGTAGTTCCAACATCAGATTCCCGCTCATCTAGAAGATGATCACAATAATTTAGCGTGGCGATCCTGCGGAGTAATTATAACGTAGCTCGGAACGAACGGTGAGTTGAACCTGCAATTGAAAAAGTCAGCTACCGGCCTGTACCTAAACTGAGAAGACCCTCCTTGTCTTTCTGCTCATTTGAAATTCAAAAACCATTTATACAGTGGACCGAAAACATTTTCGCATTCCGTGGAACATAACGGCCTACATAGTAATCGTTTTATTCTTACCTTAACTCGAACCTATTCCTTGTCGATCTATGAAGAGCTCTGAGGAATTATCATAATCATATAATGAAAGGCTTCCTCTGAGGGCCGCGCGGTTGGCTCATGGTTATTTTTTTTTTCAATGTGGCTGAACGTGATAATTGTATTCAATTAATTGACCAGTAATGGTCGGTACGTCAACAGCTCAATATTGTGCTAATGAGACAAAACCTTGAAGTTTTCACGACGGGCTAGGGTATTTTGCTGGAGATTCACCTCAAGTATTTGGAAAATGAATAACTGACCATTCAAAACTACCTAGAACTGCCTAGAAAAAGGTTTAATCGTGCTTTCACTCATAACTATCTCTTGAATTTTGTGTTAGGTAACTTGAAACACCGTCGCTGCTATACATTGTATGTCGTTCAATGTACATGATCAGTCTAGAACGAATCTGATGGGTAATGAATTTCAGTGATCGTCATTCAGAGGAAATTATTGGAGTGAAATGTTTGATGAATATTACGAACGAAGGGGAAAGGGGTTATCACTCGTGATTATCCGTTAGGGCAGAAAGCATAAAATACGATTACCAGGCCTACGTAAGAGACGCTTTGGGATATAAAGCAGCCAGCTACCGAGGGCAGACGGACTTGGCGTGATCTGTCCTGATTGATACACAAACTACCCCACTTTGGTTGATTGAGGGTGAATAAGGCTACAGCACGGCCGGGTCTGTGCTGGTCAACCACTCACGGCATTCTAGATTACCGTCTATCTGATTCCTTTCTTTTCTATTGATATCATCAATCACGAACGTAAGAACTGATTTGTATCTGCAACAATCTCGGGGATGGAATTGGATGGAATCATCGACATGGTTAGAACCACAAACAGTTGAAGGGAATGGAACTAAAATCTTCCAGAAGTCAGTATTCTCGAGATTTTTATTCAAGTGCAATCTGAACTACTACCGTATAGCCCCTCTCCAATTGAGTGATATCGGTACTTTTGGAGACATTCCATATTCCAATATAGGTTGATGTGAAGTGCTTAGTTTTTTTTAAGTGACTTCTAAATGGAGTCATTTGTTTTGCTAAAAGTCGACCGATTCTGCACGGATCAGTGGTAAAAATATGGTCAAATTCACTTTCAGTGTATATACATTGAAAACTCCTGTCGTGAAAATGGGTTTCATAGGCCTATTTCTTACTACCCGACCGTTTCGTTTAATTTCGCTCGGTTTGGAACTGGCCTGAACAAGTTAAGACTTATCTCTCCGCAATACGCTCGTTCATCACTTGCACCCCACCATATTCTTTATCACTCCTTCCTTGGCCTCCTTCATCACCCTTGGCTAGAAGCTTAGTTTTGTGAGCTGCAATTGCGGAGAGAAATAGCGCTCGTATAAAGTAGAAAGGAGGAATCGCTATAAATTCACTCGTAACTCCCCTTTAAGAAACTGCACGAGTTTAGGAGCCCACAAGAAAAGGGGTGGTTGTTTATTGGGTGTCGTAGAGGTCAGAGGCGGTGAGGGGGGAGTCTGCAGGAGTGGGGATATAAATCAATGGATGAGACAACAACATTGTAATTATAACAGTGTAGACTTTAATAACCTTCGCTGCTGTGGTCTCTGTGTGTGAGGTATTAATCTTTCCTTATACCCCTCAAAAACCTCTCTTCTTCGCCTACAACCCCTACGACCTTTCTAACCTTAAACCTTCCTCCTTTCTACTTCCACCGCCTTTCGAGCCCCTCTCCACCCTCCAGGGATACAGTGCTTTCTCTCTCCGCTCCAAAATTTCATTAATGTCATTTTAAGGTGAATTTATACCAAGTAATTTCCTTGAGCTCGGTGTCTTGGAACAGGGGATTTGTTTAACTTCTTCCTTGTTAGAGTCTTCCTTTTCTCATGACGAAAGCGCACTCTTCACATTGAATCATTTACTGATTTCCACAGGAGTTGGTGACAAGCTTTCCTCAGCTAGGTACAAAAAGAAGGTTGGAAACTGGAAAACAAAAACTGAGAAAAAACTGCTGATGAGATCATTTAGTGAGTTGATCCTTCGAAATATACATCGTCAGAATGGAGGAGCGCTTTACATAGCGATTCACTTATTTCTCTATCTGATCAACCACTTCATTTGTTGGTATGAAGGGCACAGGTTGCTTGTAACGATGGAAGAAGAATTTTGTATTGTACAGTAATTCAACTTCTATTGGCCTTTCTAACGTAACAAGTTACCTAGCCACCCAGTGAATCGGCCGTAACCTCAACGTGCAGGCAATCGAATGGATTGTACTTACTAGCACTCGAGCCCCCCTCGTGAAATCCAACGATAGTGATGCAGACCCGAGTAACCCTAACCCCGCAATTATATAAAATAACATTTATTTTCAACAACCACTCGCTTTCATTGTATGGAATAGCAAGAGTCGGTCGAGTGCATTTTTTACAGTTGAGTAAACAGTAATTACTTTCAATGAAGGGAACGATAGACATTCAACCTGCCGGTTCATACATGATCAATGAATTAGGGTACTAATTGGCTATCGTTGCATGCGCACTCCATCTGTACCTCCTATTGAGAGCAGCGACATTACTAATGGAATCATTTGAGGAACGGTCATTACGTTGCAATCAAGCTTCCTGGTATACTTTTAAATTTATTGCCACTGAGTTTCACCATTGCAACAAACTTGCCTCAGTTGATATTAGATGGGCTTGTCCAATTTTCATGCGCTGCAACCATTTGCATTTTAGGTAGAGTGAGTAATTTTCTTGGATTGGCCAATGGTTCTTGTACGTATAACGCTTATAATTTCACGAGAGACTATAATTTTCTGCATTCGATAGGGCATTCCGGATTCAGATATATCATCCATTACGGACCTTGTAATGATACCATGGCGGGGTATTTGGACGTATAGGCACGAAATAGGGACGAGTGACCGGTGTAGCGCTAATAAAGCAACATAATATGTTTTTAACGACTATTCTCTCGCTTGGCTCTATGAATATTCATAGACAACGGTGCTGAAGGCTCCCCCTCTGAATCTTCAATCGACCGGCTTTGTAACATACTTCTAGTCGAACGCGATATGTCTAACGAGAAGTTTCACGGGATCAACACGCACCTCAGGCGACAGACAAATGGCTCCACTGAATGTGTTTCAATCCTTTATAAGAGAACCGTTGCTCCACCAAATGGTCGCGAGTCTAAAATCAACCAGGGATCTAAACTTATTCAACGATTTATATGGCGTTAAATAACATTTATTAGATGCTACCCTTCGTATTTGCTCCAGCTGCATCATCACGACCCATGCCGTCAACGTACATTAGTGAATCAACCTATTAAGCAGCATCGGGTTTGATGGGTGAGCACCCGTGAATGGGCCAGCCGTCCGAAAAGTTTTCCGCACTGGCTGTATGCTAAATTCAAGGAGATGAGGCTCTGAAGCATTGGAGGACGGCCCACCAGGTCCACGGCACCGTATGTATGGTGGTTGGGTGTGAAGACCCAGACCGACAATCTTGCTCATAATCGACGCTTATTGTAAGCATCAAACGCAGGCCTTGATTTCAGCTGAGCGAACTTTACAATTCGTACGTTCCGAACAATGAGTGAATACATATGGCTCCTCCTTGATGGCCTCTAATTTTAATTTCTTACTAAATGAGCACCTTTTCTTGGTTTGACTCCTCAAATGCACATATAAAATTTCATTCAAGGTCGTACAGGACGCCTGCGTGGGCTTCTGAGGAGATATGCATTCCATAGTGTGACCGATGCCGAACGAACGAAAAAATTCAAAACAAAAACGAAAATTGAATTGATGTAGCTCCGAAATTCGGGCCGATGAACGTGATTCTGGGAATCAACAATGATTAATATTCCACCCATAAACGCAGCTAATAAAAAATAAAAAATAAAAAATAAAAATAAAAATAAAAATAGAATAAAATAAAAATAAAAGCAGACGATGTGATTTGATAAGACTATTGACTATTGCGAATCTCAGCTGTTTTTCGAAGGTAGGTAGGTATCATTCAATGCTTCGAAAATCCCTAACGATGAGATCAAAGGTGCAACATCGATAACGGTTGACTCATATATCCCATATATATATTTAAAAAAAAGTTTTTTTTCCCATGTTTTACGGTCACGCTCTAATGTATAGCGGTGTGTTATGAGGAAAATCACCAGTGCACTAATCCATAACAATACTCCTCTCCGTAATGTCCTTTCCGCAAGAGCCAACATTTTCAGCCTGGAAACACAAATCACAACAATTTCCCCTCGAACTGGTTCTTTCCTCTCTGCTTTCCTGGGTGCTACTGTTAAATGTTTGTTCCATGAATAGCATAAAGGTCCTCATCGTCGCAGAACACAATTATAGGTGGGATAATTTCACGGGATGCAGCTCTTAATAAATTGCATGTGAAACAGGAAATGCACCATTGCATTTGGCTTCACAAACAGATGTAATTGTTCAGCGCACCGTGGAAAATTGAGGCTTGGAAGTGGGATAATAAAAGGACTGTAATCGGACCGAGCTCATTCTTTACTTCTTGAAGACAAACTGGGAAACGATTGTTTATTTGTGTCAGTGTCGCATGTGCGTTCACCTTCCAGCTCGTTGGGGATGAGTGTGATTTTCTCGTCTGTTTCTTCTCACACTGGTAACTATGTGGAATTCCTCACTTCGAGTTCTACAATAGTAACGAGAGACGCGTCAAGGTTAATTTCAGAAATTATAGTTTTATACCATCGTCCTTGAAAAAATCTGCAAATTCTTACACACGGGTTGGTTATTCACCGAGTGGGGGAAACAGTGGGTGTGGCGGGTCCCAGACCCATTCCAATCGATTCAGGGTCCAAAATTTAGTGGAATATGATACCCCACACGCCTAGGCACCAGAAATCCTGACACATAAAAATGGGTGGATACATACCCATTTTGACCCATCACTTCTTCCGGTGGGTGCCAATCGTTCTGGGACCCACTTTATTGAATTCAGCGTCCGAAATTTAGTGGAAAATGATACCCCACACGCCTAGGTACCAGAAATCCCGAAAACACATATACAAAATGGGTAATATATACCCAATTTGACCCATAACTTCTTCCAGTGGGTGCCAATTGTTCTGGGACCCATTTTATTGGATTCAGCGTCCAAAATTTTGTGGAAAATGATACCCTACTCTCCTAAATCGCCCAAAATCTCGAAAATGCATTTTTCAAAAAACACATTTTGACCCCTACCCCTCCCAAATTTGGTCCGATCGGGCTGAAAAGTTTCGAGGATCCGTCTCGGCCGGGAACAGACCCCTGACCCAAATTTCAGACTTTAGAAAATTTTCTACTACCAAAAACGGCGCGGACAATGGACGGCGGACAGCTATATGTGACTGGATGCGTATAGGTTAAGCGACGTGATATTAGTATTAGTAAGTGTTTGTGTCGCTGGTTGGGGGACCCTGCCAGTCTCTGGGGAGGCAGCATATTGGTTAGGTTTGGTTATTTCTGTGCCTGGCGCAGGGGCCTTATTTATTGATTTTAATTTTATTTATTTATTTATTTATTTATTTTTCCTGGGCTGTCGGCTCTTCTGGGCTAGTAACACCCTGCAGTACGGGAAACCCTACAAGACGGGAACCAGGAGGGCCACTTTAGGAAGGGTGGGCTCGGCTGGCTGGCGGGGATTTATCCCCCTCCCTACCGGCCAGGTGGTGGGTGTGCTCAGGGTTGGTCTAGACCTAAGCCTTTGGGGAAGGAGGAATAACAAGTACTCTCTTCCCCCCCTAGTCTTTTAAATAAAATGTGATATGCGCCTGTGATAATTTTTCTTTTAGGCTAGGCATAGTTAAATTTAGGTTTTTATCCAGGCAGGGGAGGAATATCCTAGTACTCGCCCTACCTACAGCGTTTTAGCAAAGGACTCCTTCGCAGGACTGTGGAGCACAAAGAAAAGGGTGAAGAATAAACTGGAGTGGAGGACACAGGTGGGGTGTTTTCCTATTTAGGTACCCCTACAAAATGCCTGTACGTTCAGTGAAGCCCAGTAATGTGGCGAGTAAGTGCCGCCACCACCACATTAAGCACTAAGTCCCAACAGCTCCACAGCCACCCCCACCCTAAAGCTCATTACATGCCAATGATGGAAGACCGCAAGCACAAGAAGAGGCGAGTTAGTACGGAGGCCTAGCAGAGCAAAAGATTGAATTAAAAGACCCCTTGGAAAACCCGGCACCTCCACGAGATTTACCCTGGGCTGCCACAGGCAGGCGGACGCCGGAAGAGGGTGGGGTACCTGATATACGGGGAAGCCATAGAGCCATAGAGCAGGGCTCCCAGATGATCTAGCGCAAAGAAAAGAAAAAAGGGAAAACACGACTGGGATAGACTGTAATGGGCCACATGGCCTCAGGAACAGTCTAGCGCAGGTATATCAGGACGGACGGCGGACAGCGTACGGCGTAGGGCGGACGGCGGACGGACATTGACCTTTTTTGATCAGGACATCATGAAACGTCCAGAAAAAAATTTTGAGCTGAATCGGAGAGGTTGACCATTATCATGAAAACATAGGTTGGTTATTCCTTGAATAATCAACCAAAATGATGTCATGTTAATCCAAGAAAAATGAATTACTTCCATGATGAACAAGTGAAACGATAAGGCATCGGACGATTCATGATTTCGAACCAAGAATCACAAAAAAATATCATATCCTGCAGGGCAAATGGAATAATCTTTAACCACTTTTAGGAGGCGCAGTGACGCAATACGTGGCATTCTCTGGGGTTTTCCAACTTATTGGCTCAGTATAAACACTTTTTCAACGAAGTGTAGATTAGAAAGCCGTATTAACGTACCCATCCGCAGTACAAAACGAACAAACCTGATATCTTGTACAATGAAGTCCATTAGGCTCTCACTTGTGCTGAGCTAATATAATATGCAGCCTGATCGCCACAAACAGTGGTAAGTGTCAAAATGGGTTTTCGAGCTTTTCGGGAACCAAGGCTAGTGGGGTGTCATTATCTACTACATTTTTGACGCCTAACCGATTGAGGTGGGTTCCTGGCAAATTGCAGCTCACGGAATTTATTTCAGTTTCTGGTTAATGGTACGTTGTAACAATTTTAATTCCATTATCCATTTCTCCTAATACCCAATCAATGCGGTTTTATCTGAAGAGAACGTATGCTCCATCCTCAATCCTTACTTCACCTACCGCATACTAATGCTGTTCCAAAAATTTCAGTAATGATAGTTGACATCAAAATGTCGGCAAGATACGCACAAAGGAAAACAATTTACATTATTCCCTTGATGTAGAGTTCTTTAATTATCCAAGAGGCATTTCACTCTTCATTTCGTCTTCATCAAGCTTGGGAATTCCAATTCAACCGAGGATTTTTCAACCAGCAGCCCTCTCATTTCTCCCTTCTTCACCAAATCTCGTTCCACTTTCTTTTTGAATTAGCCTGTTCCTCCTCTTCTTTCCAATCATCCCCCGGTCTTGATATTTAATTTCAATCTAATGGACCGTCTTCTTTAAGGGTGAAGGAGCCGAGAACTGTGAGGGAGGACGTCTGGAGAAGAATATCTGCTAATTTGTAACCTGTCCGCACCCCATCACCCGAGCGCTGACGTTTCGGCACTTTATTAAACACTGTTTAAAAAACTCGTTCAACTGAGAAATGAGTTCCAAGATTGTCTTGGGTAATTCTGGTTTCCTCCGCATTACTCAATCGTCTTTTACTTTTTATTACAGGGTAAAAAATGTCGATATCTCCGTGTAATAGGCGAATACCGTGTTTTGGTTTTTTTGGAGTGGCGCATCTGCATTATTTGGGTTCCCAAATCCCAGCGCTTTTCCAGTTGTGTAGGTAAGTAAAGATGGACACGGAATGGGTATCGCTTGTTTGGTCACAAGTTTTAAGGCTGTTCCTTGTGTGGTGTCCTCACTTTCCTCCAAGCTTTCGTCTAGACATCGAACCAGTGGGTGGGTCACAGAATTCATTCATTCATTTAACCACCTCCCTAGAAGAACGGTACTCTTACTCGTCATCGTTTTTATGCCCGCTCTCAACTCACATAACCCCTTGAACGTAGAGATGAGTTGATTGGTTTTCTCATAACGCGTAGTTAGAGGTTCTTTACATCTATGGAAATCTCATCCCCGAGTCGACGTAAATATTTGTCTGATTCACGGCTTATAAACAACAGGTTTTACATGAGTTGCATTTTCTTCTGAATTTTACCACCCGAAGGAATGTCGCCAGCCCATTGCGCCTGTTTCTTTTGCTAAAGTGTTCATAGCACTTTATCGTTTGTTGCCAATGCACCGATTAGAAAAGCAAATCGTGCGACAAATCGTACATGAGGATTGGCGGTAATTGTTTGAAAACTTAGAATGGGAACTTCGCAGTTTGTAACAGAGGGCCTTCGTTGAGGAATGGAAGTCGGTTTTCAACTGTCGAAGCAAGAAAGACAAATCCGCGGCTTCTCTTAACGCTACATTTCAACTTGATCGCCCTCTAATGACTGACTCAACAGAAAACAAATGAGGGACTCGGAGAGTCGGTGTTCGAGTAAGAGTTTGACAAATGCAGACAGACTAGTGTCCCAACACCCAAGTTCGGGTTGGCACTGCTCTCAGCTCTCCCGGTTGGAAACACTAATTAATGTTAGTCCGTGTTTGTCAGTTCATTAGATACAGAGTTGCACACAATCTAGCATGTAATAGTCAGGGATGGGCGTCAACCCTGGGTGATCCTGTATGGGGCTCGTTTTCCAAATCAAATCCTCTGCTACCCCGCCGGCAGTTTCGCGAACCCTTCTAAATTAATCTGCGAGCGGCTTCATCCCCTTTTCGGTTTTTGCCCTACCACCTCGAGGGCGAGTTGACTGGTGATTAACTGACGCTAGCGATTTACAGTTCGCTCTTTGGCTCCCTTTTCCATCTAGATGTTCACACCAGCGAACTTATTACTCCGACAGCAGTAATTATAGCTCTGTTAGCTGGCAAAATCAATTCAGTGCTCCGGTATATCGTATTATAGAAACGTACGGTGAGCCAAAGTAACCTTGAAACTATAACAACGATGACTTTTAAGTTGTGTGGGTTGCAGTGCCACGTGTAGTTGTGTTTGGCGATTCACACTTTTAAGACAGCAGTACCGCAAAACTCTGGAACCACTGAATAGTGTCGTGATTACTCTGAGTGGAGCGCCCTCTCAGTATAATTTCAACAATAAGTCCAGAGAGGTTTTACCGTCTGTAAAAGACGTAATTTTTATAGACAGATATTTTGAACCTACAAAACAGTGCATTTTTAATATTTCAGCCTCAAGTTTTGGTTGGTTATTCCTTGAATAATCAACCTATGTTTTCATGCAAAAGTTCAACCTCTCCGATTCGGCTCAAAATTTTTTTCTGGACGTTTCATGGTGTCTAGATCAAAAAACATAGGTTGATTATTCAAGGAATAACCAACCAAAAGGTCAATGTCCGTCCGCCGTCCACGCCGACTTTGGTAGTAGAAATTATTCAAAAAATCTAAAATTTTGGTCAGGGGTCCGTTCATGGCTCTAGCTGGTCCTCGAAGCTTTTCAACCCGACCGGACCAAATTTGGGTGGGTTAGGGGTCAAATGTGAATTTTGAAAAATGGATTTTTGAGATTTTTTGCAATCTAGGTGTGTGGGGTATCATTTTCCACTAAATTTTGGACGCTAAATCCAATGTGATGGGTCCCAGAACGATTGGCACCCGTTGGAAGAGGTTATGGGTCAAAATGGGTATCTATTACCCATTTTGAGTATGTGTTTTCGAGATTTCTGGTACCTTGGCTTGTGGGGTATCTTCTTCCACTGAATTGTGGACCCTCAATCGATTGGAATGGGTCCGGGACCCGTCACACCCACTGTCTCTATTTTTTCCATGTTGAAGAAATGAGTCTCCATGGCCTGGTCCGAGGAATAACCAACCCGTGGGTAAGAATTTGCAGCGTTTTCATTTGAGTCACTTAATTTCACCTTCAACCCCGTGAGTTAAATTACCCCTGCATAGGAAATTTTGGTTAGCCTGATGACCTTCGCAGACTTTACTTGAAAAATAAGCTGAGTAGACACGGCTTCTTTTCATCGAAGACAGGCGTTGACCAGCAGAAATTGTTTAATAGTTAGCATCACCTAAAAGTTGCATCTTCCATAACGTGTCAACAGGCATTAATGGACAATATGCGCCTAGTGAGATGATGGCTCAGATCCACTGGGTCAACCACCCATGTTGACTTCAACCGGTATCGATCAAACTTGCAGGTATAGCGGATCTACAAAAGATAAGAAAAAAAATCCGAAGGAGACAAATGAAAAATGAACATTTTTGCTATTTCATCACGAAACGAAGGCAGCTATTGTTTTCGTACGGCGCCCCCGAGACCATTACTACACCGTTCTTAATTATCTTTTCGGAAGGAGAGGTTAGTTTTTAGTCTAGAGGTCTGTGCCTGGTTTCTGTCATATCCTCGGAGGCCCTCAACCCTAATGGAACGATAGGTCCCTCTTCGTCTACTCCTGAAGCCCGACAAAAACTCCATATGTATAATCTGGAAACGATCTCTTGTAAAAGAGTTTGTTTTAATCCCCAGCTCTTCGTATATCATTCCTCTTCTCGTTTGTCGAACATTTGGGGCACTATGAGCAGGAGGGTGTTTCTTTCTGACAACTGGGTATTTTCTGACTACCTGGGAGGATTGAGATTTTGTCTTCACGGCACGTTGGAATCGGCCCGCGTCGTTTTCGATTCAAAAATCACATCTGATATGAGTATTATTCGAGGTATTATCGAAATGTTAAATGAAGCAAACAACGAAGGTTTTATGAGCAAGCTGGTATTATATTCGACTGTCAGGTCTATGCGTTGGTTTATAATCCGTTACCATTTCAGTTCCACAAAATCAGCCTTTTGGTTTTGTTTATTTGAGCGAAAAGAATCTCCGATCAAAGCCATTGGAATAAAAATACGTTCTTAATAAATCGAAATAACATGCGCTTTCAGGGTCGTGGAGGTCTCGTTACTAAAACGGTAATTAACCCTCTGAATTAGTACTTGATTTTTCAACACAAGAAAGGTGCGCACGTTGGACAAATAGAATGTTCGGAGGGTATTGCCTGGGTTCCATTGCTCGTGGCTGAGCAGTGTCAATGCCATAGAAAAGATCAAAATCAACTTTGGTCAATGAATCGAATGCTAATCCTATGAGGGAACAAGCTATTGTGCAATCACCATTAGAGCCACAAGACAAAAGTGGCGATGGGGGAGTTGGTATTGGTATGAAAAAAATTGTGTCTTTGTTTATCTAATAAGGAACAAACATAATGAGATACGATAGGATTTCATTGGAACAATAAGACCGTGTTATGAGGAGAGGAGCAAGGGGGAAGAGTTCGTGAGGACCTTGGGGCATCAGAAATCCATCTATAATTGTACCATCGTGTTTAGGCTTACTAATTAGCCATTGTTTGCATTTGACAGGATGTTGATTGATCCCTGAGAATGAATGATTCCTTTATTAAGAGGATCCGACTCTATTACGATTCACCTCCTCGCTATTTCAATGTTCGAAGGCACATATTCAATAATCGTCCGTTGATTGGTATGAATTGTGGTTGGGTATTGATGCGTGGAGTAGACTGGGAGGCTGACACTCGTAGGAAGGAACCCATTATATTTGTTAACCAGGAAGTAGTTAGGATTTGAAACTTTTGGTTTTTACCATAAATGATACGTAATATCTCCCCTTCTTCAAATGGCTACGAATTCGTTCGCGAGCACAATTGTCCCTCATAAATCATTAACCAGTTTTGTAGACAGACCCCAAACCAGGAATAGTTTTTTTTAGACTCATGTAGTGCTGCTTCAGCGATTTTCATTCGATCCGTGATGTAAAATTTTGTGTTTCTGGACGACCAAGAAAATTTTCCCACAGTCACTCCAGGGAACGAGTATTCTGAGGCTGGAAGAGAAAAAGGAACGAGAATGTAATTGTCGATTTCCTATACAAGCCGGCAAGAATCATTTAACCACATTTGCAAAATGATTCTTTCACAATCATTAGATAAACCACTCTGAATTATACCCCAGCTAAACGTCATTTATGGAATCCAGGAATGACAGGAGAGGAAAATCCTCTTCAAATGAGGGGAAAAAAATTAACGATATTTAGCTAAATCGTTCCTGCGTTTCCGATTCATGAGAAACTGCCTCCAGCGAGATCTCCTCGCGACCTTGGTTATGATTAACAATTAGGTATTTCAAGGAGTTCAGCGAGTCTAATTATACCTAATCTCGTGGATTGACATCTTGGTTGTTTTTACTTTTGAAGTGCGTTGTAATCCACACCCGCAATCAGTACTGGATATGCATTGAGAGAGAGAGATTGGGATGACAAATCTGACATGTTGATTTATTGCTATTATTAAATTTATGGCTGGCTCTCGTCGTACTGCCATAATTTTTTCTTTACCGAAATCGATTTCTGTTGTGGCCCCCGGTTATCAGCGTCTGAGGTAGCAAAACGGTTCGTCTCGGAAGTTAAAAAAAAAAAGAAAAAAAAACCTACTTGCAGGCAGAGGCGCCTCTGCAGAACATTCATCATGGATCCATTTGGACCTCGAAGGAGTTGTGACTGATGTAAACAGACTCCTCTGAAGGGGCTCTCCAGCTGCGGGACTAACTCAACTCAAGAACAAGAAGCGAAAAGAAAAAAAAGGAGTTGTGGTCCCGTCATCCGCTCTTTCACTATAAATATTCTTTAGAGCAGGTCCGGGGCCGAGATATTCCTTTTACTTCTGTTGAGGACATCATTGACTCTTCAAGTGGCTTTCTTGGGCTCTAGATTGAGTCTTTCAAAAACAAACTTGTGGAATATCCTCTTTTTATCTGGCAAAAGGTTAAGAATTGATTTTTCTAAATAAATTTGGTTACTTATTCATTGCTGAATTTGGCTCAGAATTAGCAGGTCTTCCTACTAAATGGTGAATAATTCCGAAAACACCAAAAACGATTACATTGATCGGAAGTAAAATTGAGAGTTCACCCTCGAAATGTGCGACTACAATAGAAAATTCAACTTCTTTTCAACTTCTTCCCACTGTGATAATTGCGACAATTGGACTGCGAAGGTAATGAGATAAACGATAAATTCACTTCACTACCCATACGTCGTTGGCTAGCTTATCCATTCAAACCTTAGAGTGTGTAGGGTAAGAAGTAACATTTGAATTCCAATGTTTCCTCAAGGCTCGAGATAAAGCTGTAAGTAGTGCCATCAAACGAACTAAGGGTTGAAATTTTCGTCGAAACAGCGATGTAAAGAGGAGGGTTGGGAATCGGGTTTTGTTATTAACATCACCGCAGAGTCTGTTCTGAGGGTAAAGGTTCAGTACCCAAGACAATCCAACAACGGTTAATCTGTGCTTTTCGCCTTCGTTCTCTTACCCGTTTATTCCGTGAGACGTTGCCAGCAGAGGGGACGGGAGGCTTTAATGAAAACTGGCAAAACAAACATCTTACAGACTCGCACTGTCTTTATCCCTTGAGGGGGAGTTTTTAGGTTCAAAATTATAATTAAATTTTGAATTAGTTATAAGACCTTACGGTGCTAAAGGGAGTTAATTAGGAAAGGGTTACTTTTTTGACGTGAAGCCCGGCGGGAATAGAGATCTCACGAATCTTACCTTTTTAAGTCAACTTTCATCCACAGATCTGAGCCCTTTTCTGTCTTTGTTAAGTGCAAATATTCACAATATTCTTCTAATCAGATAGTCGTCGCATTAGTGCCTTCGATAAAATACGAGATTTTCCCGTGAGAAAAAAAAACACACACACACACATACATATTCTGATCATTTAACCACAGTTATTGGTTAGCCAAAAGACTCAATTAGGTACAATTTCAAAATCTGGAATGAGAGGGACCTAAATTAATTACGAAATTCACACCGAAAATCGTCAACTAAATTCGTCAGCGACTAAAAATGAATAAAATAAAGGCTGTTCACGTGATACTGTAAACAACAGCGGTTACGGTGACTGACACCTCTTTCTGGGGTCTATTTTTCTTCGAAGATAATTGCTTCGCAAACATCCTTCTGTCATAACAAGAAAAATTGATGCCCGGAAGAAGTGGGAGGTTATGAAGGATCGGAACATTTAGTTGATTGTCTCGTGTTACTGTTTGAGGAAAGAAATGTGCAATCGAAGTTTCATGTGACGACGAACTCACCAATTCAATTCATGATTTGAATTAATGACATAAACAATTCTTCAGCTAGAGTTAAGAAGAACTTTTATTAAGTGAAAAAAAGATATCTTGATAAAACTAATGAAGCGGTTACAACTGGAAAACGTTCAAGTTCTTGGCTTCTTAAGACAGGAAAAATTTGCAAACGCCTCAAGATCCCTTTCTTCATTAATAATTATAAAAATACTATATAGAATGAACAGTATAAAACGTGGAACGAAACTTCTGGAGAATTTTATCAACATCGTCCTAATTTATTATCGGTACTTCCGAATAGAATGCTATCCATCTCTTATAAACAGTATGGTGAAATGCCCTTTAGTCTACTTGCGTTTCACATGCTTCACATACCATATTTGGTACTATACCTTTCCATAATAACCAATCATTTGGGACATCATAAGAGTCTCTTGTTGACAAAGAGATTCTCGAAAAGAAATGCATCATGTGGATTTCATGACACCTTAAAAACGACAAATTATTTATCTTTCCTTTTTTCCATGTGGCATGTCATTTTTTCGGCATAAGGAAATAGAATAAATGGATCAGAAGGATTTTGTGTACAGACTAGTTTGTTAAAAAAATACTAATAATAATAAATAATTAAAAATAAAAAGAAAAAAACTGAATAACAACTAGGCAAACCGGGCCCACACTCATTGTGGGTTCGTAAATAATACTTAATTTGACATGATCCCAAGATTTCCATGAAAAGCATATTGAAAGACTGATTTGTTGCAGAGGGTGAGAGTGGCTGACTCCTTCAACCTCCGCAGAGAGGGCTCTTTCCATTGACCAGCTAAATACTCAAAATCCTTCTTTCTATTCGTAGATTTGATTTTTATAGTAGCATGATCTTGCTAGTGTGAATGTATCCCTGCTGTTGATTAGGTCATTTTAGTAGCGGTGTTGTTGAAGGTGTGTTCGGGGATTGGTTGGTCAGTTGTTCATTGCATCTAAAATATTTTATTTTGTCCACTTAACAGACAACCAAATTAGTTTTGAGTCCTGCTTTATATTAACGATCCGGCTCCATGGAGTTCAAATGTTTTAGGGACAGTCGTACGTTTACATAGTAGAGTGTTGATGCCTACTCCGAACAACCTGCCATGATTTTTTACCTGGCTATCTTTCAGAAATTTGATATGAGTGGTCGCATGAGAAAATCTTTGAAAATCCTCCAAAGGATGATTTTTTGTAAAATGCTGTGTTCACGTCTTTTCAATATCCTTAACCTTGTGTTGGGCACAAAATTTACCCAATGAGTAGGTATAATATTCCTGTGCGGTGATTTCGGTTTTTTGTGAGTGGAAGTAAACTGAGTGAACGATTCAAGTGAATATTAAGTGAAAGATAGCCATAGTTGGAAACCGAATTAGAACGAATAATAAACCTGTATTAAAGAGGGCAAAACTAGTACGAGAAACAACTTCCACATGCACCAATTCACTACATAGTGCAGCACTCTCTACTAATCTCATAATATTTTATGAAAGCTCTCAACGTCTTTTTTTCTTACTCTCAATTATTTTATCCAAGGATAACTTTAGTTCTTATTTAATAGTGAAGGCCAGTGGGGAAGTTGAGTGAATGATTGAGGAGGTTACACCTCAATGTAAGGATTGCTGCCTCGAGCTTTAGTGATATACCTAAGCCCAAGTTGAGGAAACCCGGAAAAATTTAATAAGGACGGCATCGTATTGCCATGAAAAGAAACTGCAACAACAGTAATATTGCGGCAATTAGGGACCTCAGCAACCCTCTAACAAAGGTGCTTAATATTAATGCATTCGACCCAAGGTGTATTTTATTACTGGATATAACGGCTTCTTCCTTTCTTCGTTTTAATATTAAAAAATAAAGACCTCAAGTTCTTCGCTTCGTCTCGAAATCTAGGGGTACGAGATGGGGAAAAGACGACTGAGGTTGCTAATAACAGCTCGGGGCTACAAAGATTATTCTTCCGTCGGAAGTTGAACAATACCGTAGGTAAACGGGCTACCAAAATTTTCAACTCTTTCCTGAGCTAGGCGATGATTTCAAACTTCTTTTTAGAGGAATAATTCAACGTAGATCCTGTTATTACTGTAACAGTTCGTGTGAAAAATAATCCAATTCAATGACTTTCGAATTCATATAGCCCGATTCACATTTTAAAATTACATGTAACGGGGTTCTAACATGCACCGAACATCGGAAAACACGCGACTGTACATCTTGTATATTTTTGTTATACATGATACATATACCGTGCCTTCGAATTCACCAAATAACCAACCAACCCATCCAACCAAAAAAAAAAAAAAAAAAAAAGCTATGCCGATAATATCGCATATTAAATTTTCATATTATAAAAATTTAATTAATGAATCATTCTTCTACCCACCTACCACTCAAAATTCATTTTCATTGCTAATAAGTACCCACCAAAAAGGAGTGATATGGATTTTCTAGGTCAGCTGAGCCTATGTGACAAGTATTTTAACATCAACTTGTTATTTCTGCTGCAGAACCTTCAAAGTTCGTAACCCAGGTATCATTTTGTTTGTACGCATCGCGTTTCACTGGGAGCCTCAGCCCGAAAACATGATATCCACGTTTTAATCTTCCAACTGCAAACATTTTAATTACGTTTCCCCGAAATCACGCGCGTAGGATGACTAGTAACTTGAAAAATATGAAACCTATACGGGCGCTCCAGAAAATTGAGGCTGGAGAGCCCGTTGGGGTGAAAAGCAATGAAGTTACAATGGATAAGGTGTCATATAGCTGAAAAAAGCTGATTGGGTTGTTGCCATGTTGCGATGAAATACTCGACTGTTTACTAGAGAACAGATGCGTCAATCAGTAACCCGATACGATGGGGTCTTTCATGCCAACTTTTTAACACGCTGCAGTCAGAGAAACAACCCTTTTCCCCTCCGAGCGATCCTCCTCGTTCGCTTTAATAGAAACAGCATAATCGGATGGAAAAATAATACAGTTGCTTCCTCTCACTCGGCGTTCCATACCGAACCCTTCCTCCTGAACTCAGAAGCCGTTTTTTGAAAAGAGTTTTCATCCCTTAAATCAACAAGGGCGCTAGGCTGTGGAACAAAAGCGTATCTTTTGCAGGGGTGCTCACCGTGCTCGCCCTATACTTGTTATGAACTCTGGACAATGTACATTTTGTAATGCGAAGTCTGCGTTATAACCATAATCCGAAAGGCTGGTCCGATTGTTAGCTTGTCAACAGAAATCCATGTTCATATCCGAGCTCCCCATTGTTGGTTGTATTATCAACGAAGATCATCTTTCATAGAGGACGAATGCGTTACAAAGGTAACAGCTAAAAATGAGCAAGAACGGCACCAAAAGTCATATTCACTTACGATACGATGGATCTTAATTTAGTTGAATCAGCTGTTCAGATACATTTTTGTCAGATTCGTTTCTGGGATACTCAATTTGGCGCGAGAAAGTACATTTTACCCTGTGTGGTCCTTTTCCGTTATCTTGTAATGAAATGACAGAACCCTCAGCTTTCGGGCTTTTAGCTTTTAACCCCTCACTTGAAGGGTTGGGACATGTGCTGCGATGTTGTACGTCAAACTGTTTTTTCTCGTACGTCCCTTCATATCGCTGGTTGCGTCATATTGTATATCTGTCAAGGAGGATTGAGTTTGGTTTCTCTTCTCGAAGAAGGATTTTTAGGGAAAACGTTTCAACAGACAAAAAAGTACAGAATACTAGAGTTTTAAAAGACGTATAAACATCCTCGCTAGTATCATGTGAGGCAGAACGGTTGTAGGTCTCCAGAGCTGGGAAAATAAACATGCTGAGTTTTACACATAGGAGAGGCCAAACACGCTCCCTTCACTTCAGCGATAAAATTATTTTATTTGTGAAATCGTTATAATTTAGCTTTAGTCATGTCCATCCCTTTCCGCTCAATCCCTGATTAAAAATCAACGATTCACATTGGCCTTCATTGAAGTTGATACCTACCTGGTTGATTCTCGGTTGGTGAATGCGTACTCCTTCCTTCCTCTTCTCAACCAGCTCACAAGTCTCCTGATATTGGGACTGATTTTTCCCTACAAAAACGCCTTTAACTTCGAGTATTCCGTGTGTTATCGTCTTTTGCCCGATACATAGCGGCTATTACTCGTGTAACCTTCTTACTGTAAGGTCAACCGTAAATATCATTTTATTTCCTGCTTTAGTCCCTAGAAATCGGCTTTTAAGGGTGAACAACTCAAGTTCGCTATTTCCGCGACTCGCTTCGTGAATAGTTAGAACTGGTGATTACATTTTGCATGAACTCCATTAAAACGAAATATAGTAGTTATACAGGAATTTTTCCCCCTTAAGCTCTTAAGGATTGAGACAAAAAGAGATGCAGCTGACAGTTTTGTCTACTTTTGGTTGGTTATTCCTTGAATAATCAATCAACCTATGTTTTCATGCAGAAAGTCAATCTCTCCGATTCGGCCCAAACATTTTTTCTGAGTGTTTCAAGGCGCATAGATCAAAATACGTAAGCAAGTGTCCGTCCGCCGCACGCCGATTTTGGTCGTAGAAAATTTTCTAAAAATCTGAAATTTTGGTCAGGGGGGTTTACGGCTCTAGTTGGTCCTTGAAACTTTTCGGCCCGATCGGACCTAATGGAGGTAGGGGGTTAGGGGTCAATATGTGTATTTCGAAAAATGTATTTTCGAGATTTTCGGCAATTTAGGCGTGTGGGGTATTATTTTCGACTAAATTTTGGACCCTGAATTAGTCTCCACGCTCCTGGTCCGAGGAATAAGCAACCCCTGTGAATGAATTTGCAGCGTTTTATTAATTCAGTTCCAGAATGTTGTCGCCATTGAACTTTTTATCCGAAGGGGTCATTTCTTAAATATCTTCCCATTTCTAGCAAATGATTGCCTTTTACCATACTATCTGCATCCAGCGTATCCGGTTTCGGTGAGAGCACCAATGGGGTGAGAGAGAGGCGCACAAAACGAACGAATTATGCTTAATCTAAATTCAGACCAAGATACGCCACGCGTGACCGGTAGAGCGGCAAAGTGGTCGTGGAAACTGGGAAGAGCAAAAAAATGGTAATATTTTGTTAGGTGCGGGAGATGAGTTCTATCGTTTTATTTGCGCTCATCCCGCTGAATCTCGATCTTCTTTCCACCCAACTCCCTCTTTTGAAGTAATGGATATTTCATGAAATCACATTAGAATTCATGAAAAGAGCGGTGCAATAAACAAAAAAAAAAAAAAAAAAAAAAAAAAGAAACGTAGCGTTACTCTTGTTTAGGAGATGGCGAAGTGAAGGTTAGGAAACCGGTCGAAGAATAACACAATGAAAAAATACGTGGTAATTTCCCAAACAATGCACAAACGTTCTTTCCCTCGGTAGAAAGAGAAAAAATAATTTTCCCCGAACAATGCTTGATGTTATAATTTACCTTGAGGCTTCAGCATTGGCAAAAGGCAGAACGGAGCATTAATTTTTATACGTCTTTAGCCTAAGGGGCTTCTTCAGAGTTGGAACCTGCCGTGCACCCCAAGCCTCAAGTTCGACCCTCCGAGCCGTTCAAATATTCCTCCACCATCGTTTTCTGACGGAATGAAAGAGGAACGAAATTTTGATTTTTCAGCAAAATGAAAATTACAGATATAAAGACTAATCATTATGGTGAGGTAGTCACCCGTTTTAACTCTAGTCTCAGGGCTTTGATGTGCATCCGGGTTGAACAAAGATCTTTGGGAGCTAGACAGGTTCGAGTATCCAAACCGAGTAACGTGTACAAGTACCTGCCAGTTTCGTTGCAACAGACAGGTTCCTAATTTGTATTATTCTCCTAATTGAATTATGCTTCCTAGGAAAGAGTCTCTTAAACTCGTGAAGATTTTACGAATCTGTACAAACAACAACACGAGGAAGGAAAAACACTAAAAACGTCTGTTTCCTTCCAAACTAACTCAAACAAACAGGAACATTAAGAGCAATTAAACGTTTTATTATTTATATCCTCTTGTGCTCCCAGCTTATCTTTTCCTCTCGTAACTTTTTTCGCCCTTTAAAAGCTGTTCCTCTCCCTCAACCATTTTACCCCTTTGTAAACCCTTTACTATGTTTTAATTATTTCCAATGTGAAAAGGGATTAATGCGTCTAAAGGGGATCTCGCGAGAAAAGCAGTAAGATACGGCGTTTCGGAAGGTTCTTCCTTTTCCATTCCTTTCCTTTGGTTCCTTATATCTATAAACAACAAAGTCTTTCGGAGGTCCACTGATCTGGAAAAGCAATACGATTCCCGCGGTTGCTGGTCCAATTTTCTGCCCATTTGAGCGCGTAAACTTCTCCTTTTGCCCTTTGTTCCTTCGATCCTGGTTGGAGGTTGCGGAGGGTGAAAACAGTTCCTTCGACGGAAGAGAATTATCGGCATTTTTTCCATTTCGGTGAGCGGCAGATTCCTTTTGATAAATCGGAACAACAAGAAAGAAATCTAAACCGAACTCAGTCTGATTGTTGTAATTGATATTTCTTGTTGGGCGCTGTTCCGAATCAGTCTTTTGAAGTCAAGATTAAAAACAAGCGTTCGGTTGAAATACAGATAACCACTCGGAAACATTATTTCGGTACTTTTTATCTTGAAAGGATTTCACAACGCTAACTAGGCATAATCGAAAAAGCTGAGAGGGCATAATCAATTCGGTATCATTTTTTACTAAAAAGTCGAGAGATTATTAATTCGAAGAAAGAGGAAAATACCAAGTAATAGTATTTATGCTGACGATTTCGAACTGGAGGAACTTCATGCGGATGCTCAATGTGGAGTTATGTATACGAAATAACATTGATTGAGTGGAAGGATGTCTGTCCGTGAATTATTACTAATGCCGTTCTTGCCGTTTTTTGTCTTTCTACGTGGTCGTTGTGTTGGTTCTGTTCTACCGTGCAGTTGAGTATATGAATACGTGTGGACACTGATATATTCAAACATGATCATTATTAATATATCAATGTGTATCAAAAGTCTGTATCCAGTCAGTATTCATCTTAAATTGCGTCTTACGCAGTTGCTGGCAATAACTACGAGCATTGCAAACATTTCTAATATCCTCATTTTCAATATCTTTCTTCTGCTACAAGGTCCTATTTTGTACTTTTAATTGACACGTGGCCACGATCGAAAACACTTTACCTTCCATGGTTTGAAGAGGAAGCAATTGACGGAATACTACTCAGCTCAAGAGTGACTTGTGACTTCCATCTAGTGGCTTTAGACAATGCATTCGTACATACAAACAATCGCGATTGACTCGAGTGATAATTGAATCGGAAACAATTGGAACGCAGTTCAGCTGCCTGTAGAGCAAATAGTGTGTTGGGGGGAATATCGATGTTAGGCTTTCATGGGGTCTCTCCCCGTTGACTGTTATAATAGGATTTGTGATCTGCGCGCGTTCTAACTGTACTTGAGTTAATGGATCTGCTTGAAGTCCAAAGTAGGAGCGCACATCCAACTCATCTCTGTGTTTATTAGAGTGTCAGAAGATACATATTGATATAAAGCCGAAGATATTCAAAACTTTATATTTGTTCACAAATTCACATTCAGTGTTCTGAATTTTCCTGAAATTGGGATTCGTTCAACCTAAAAATTTTGAGTGAAAAACTGTTATTTCATTAATGTAAGCATATCCATTCTTACGCACTCTTTTTGAAATTTTGCCGGCTCCTTCATTCACGAGTATTACACCATCGCAATCTCTATCGTCGTGTGAGGCAAGAGGAATCGTCGTCAGGGAAGGTTAAAAGTATTCTGACGAAGGGCAGGCCCCGGTGAAACGCCGAGTATATTATGTAGAGTAAGCAATCCCGCCAATTACCACTTGATCATAGAAGATCAAACAATAAAACTATCTGCCAACTGACTATCGTTGCCATGTAATAGTTTTCGATGACTAGTTACAAAATATTTGGTGAATTAATAGCTGAATAAAATTCAAGGTACTAAGCATACTGTCGAATTCTCAAACTAAGGCTGATATAATGGGGTGCGAAGTACGTTGGAGCGATGATAAATTATACCAGAAAATAAAGATGCTACTAACGTAATAGATTTATTTAAAAAGGTGGCATGGAAGTGTTACTCCTCCGATTCTATCTTTAGAGGATGTGCAGCTGCCTTGAGTTCACAGCTCCAGCGAAAGGTTATCTATTGTCAAGCATGTGCTCATATTTATCTACAAAGGAGAACAACAGTAGAGACTCCAATCTTGAGGACGTCTGCAACATTTTTAAACGGCCCTAACCATCCTCCATTTAAACCCGAAAATTCTGTTGGCGCGTATTTCGGAAGTCAGTTCCTTGGTAAATGTCCTTACCAACTTATCAGGTGATCAGAATATCGCAAAATTGTTTCCACCTGCCTCTGATGTTCTTTACTTGTAGCACCGGCAAGATTCCTCTATTGTCTTCGCTAAGTTGTTCAAGTTCAGATGCTCCCAGGATGTAAACTGGGACATGATTTACAGCTTGAGCAAAGATGAGGATGTTGGCTATGCTTTAGCACACACGATCCAATCCTTTTTAATTAGCAAAGTGACAAAGGGGGCATGCCAGTGTGAGTTATTCTTTTTACTTTTCAAATTCGAGAGGTTCAGAAGGGTTGGATGGAGCAAAAACAGTGATAAATCCGCACGGCTTCCTTCGCTATAGTCGGTATAGGTATATCCCCGCTTCGTGAGGCCCCCTCCTCTTCCTCCCACGGTCGGTTGAGAACGAGGTAGGCACTGTGGGCAGCAATTAGGAGAGCAGGACGGACGCGAAGAAGCGTGTCGGAAAGCCCGCTGGCTCTGGGGTTCACCTGACAAAAGCTCGATTGTTTTTGGCCAATCCGTTACGCGTTCCGGATGAGATTCTCTCCTGAAACTAATCGATTCGTTAATTCAACTAATTCCATTGAATCTGACAAACAAGAAGTGCCCGAGATCTGATGGAACTTTTTGTCTGACAGCGTTCCTGTCGAATCAAAGTGACAATAGCTACCACGCACATCCATTATATAATTCCAACAAAATGGTGATCTTATCCCCATTTTAACCGCGATGGATACTTTGATTAAGTAATTCATTTGTTTACTGAGAGCGATCCGCATTGTCTAAGGAATACATTTTAATTGGAGCTCTTTTTTGTATAAGCAATGGAAAGTACCTCTTTACCCATAACTTTTCGGAAGATCAAACTTATTGGTTTTCATGAGCTGATTAGAGAAAATTATTCTCGCCAGGTTATTGTGGAAGTACGGAAGAACAGAATGGAGTCTTATCTGATGACTACCGCGATATTACCCGGAGGATAAGTTGCATGCGGTTGTGCACGGAGCATGAGATGTAAATGCAAGGTTGTTTCCCTAAGAACAATGTCTTCTCTACGTTGCAGGCCTGGCAGACCCCCGAAACGAGCGCCGGTGGGACTCTCGCTCGCAGCTTCTCATCTGTCACAACAGATCAAGAAGCAGAGGATGGACAACGGCGACTACCCCGGATACGAAAATGGACACATATCAGGTAGGAATTCTAATTTGTATTTTTTTAACCATCTATGTACGTATACAGACAAGTCATCAGAAAATTTAAAAGAAATTCAATAGACAGGGCACCATTTCGAACCGGTTGGCGAAATGACAACGTGCAGGATGACCATTCTTAACAATAATTTTTTGTTTTCATCCTTATCCTTATCTTTATCTTACATATATACCCTCGTCTGATCTAGTCGCTCCTTCGTAGGACTCGAATCGATCCCCGATTCAAATCCCTTCTATACTACGTAGAATAGCCTGAACCATAGAAGGGCCTCTAGTTTCATTTGGTGATGACTATTGGGGGGGAGTTGGCCCAAATGTGGATTGTTTCGCAACAACGTTATGAGAAAGGCGAGGCACCGGCCGGTTCCACACAGTTACGAGAAGGGCCTCGTTCGAATGCCGAGTTAATAAAGGGAAACCAGCATGTCGGTCTGTCGGGCATCAAAGCGCCCGAGAAATGTTTGCACGGGAATCAATCGCAAACGACGGAGTTCACCTACGAGGGAAGGTCCTGCAATAATTTATTGATAAGATGTTAAATCACCGACAGTAACAAGGGTGGTTGTTGACCCAGCAGTGTTTGTCTTAGTGTGTTTGTAGCTCCTGTCACCCTTCTCGCGGGGGCGCGCGAGCTGTGACAATGGGCGAGGATAAACTCGGCACCCGTTCCCTCGAGGTGCGGATGCGATAACAATGAAAATGTTTACCAGAGCCACCCACTCCCACGACCTCACTTCGAATCCAGCACTGTAATTATAATCAATTTGAAAAAACTTCCTTTTTCTCATCAAAATGTTGTTTCGCCCATTTTTACCTTTATTTACATCGGCGCCATGATTTTGATTGAAATTGAGTCAACAAGATGTCAAAACCTTTCTAGCCTGGCAGTCAAGAACATCTGAGCAACGTCATCAATTCTCATCGTTACGAGTGACTTTGTTAAACGGGGTAATGGCTGGTTTACCCGTCATTCATTATCTGCCTCGTTCTCTTCCTCATATATTTTCCTTCTGTCGATTCCTAGCTTGACATTACGTTCGCAACGGTTTTGAAGCTTTCCTATATCCTATATATCGAACAATTTGAGATTTAGTTTTGGAAACAAATTGTGGAGTCTTGAAATCAGAAACGCCAACAGTAATGCTCGCTCATTGCACAACAACGCACGCCCAGATGAAGAGCAACTCCAGTCTACTTTAAACTAATTCATTGATCTAACCCAGCTTCAGGATATTACCCTCCCTCCTTCCATGATAAATTTACGCCTCGTGTAAAATGATCAAAGGATGAGAAGATGTTAAAATATATCTGTGATTAAGTAATATGGCTTTTGAAAAAAACTTTTCATCAGCTAGGTGCTCAAGTTTTTCTCATGAAGATAAAAGGCGCACAGAGTATTGGTGGCAAACTCTCACCCAAATCCTTTGTATCGTACCGGAGTTCGGGGCACCATGAAGTGTCCTCACTCGAAAATTTTCGCCTCGTGAGCAAAGGGCGGCACGGCATACGAAAGATTTATTTTAAGTTGACCGGCTGGGTCAGTGAAGTTCGCCAAGTAGGCGAAGCGTTAGGTTCATCATAAAGGAAGGAAAACACGCGCGGGAATAATTATTGACCGATCATTCTCGAGGGCACTGCCCCCTCCACTTGTTTTTGAAGTTCCTAACGCCTCTGTGGAGAAATCATCGGGTCCCTCGTCATCATCGGGTTTAGACACGCTGAATTAGGTAGCAAGACGAGTCAATTCACTGTAAACCAGCAGACCATCCCGAGTACAAAAGCTGTTACACTCGGTGAGGTGATTACGTAATCACAAATTGCTCATTATAAAATAAAACTGTATTATTTTATATATTACTGAGTAGTTTTGTTAATATTATCTGACACCAGACCTTTTTTTTGTATACGAATAAAATTGTTGTGGGTTGTGGAAACCCGTTTCAATAAAAAACAGAGGTATCTAAGGGTAGTCTATTTCTACCAAAAGAAATGAGTACTGGTCATCATCAGTTCATGTTAGTTACTGAAGAAAACCTCACCTTCGAAATCGATTTAATCAATGTACTCATTACTTTTGATGGAAATGGACTATCTCTTGATACCTCCGTTTTTAATATTTTTTATATAGTAACGAATAACGAGGTTATCTAAACGATAATGATGAGGTTAGGTATGTATATACTCCTATCTAAAGATCGTTCGAATGGGGCTATGTCTATTCTCTGCTGTCATTGCCCACGGTGCCGTGTAGGATATCATGAAAGTACGGAGTAGCTATCTAGAATCCACTTCCATAAACCTCATGAGGCGTCAGACCGATTAATTATCCACCCGAAAAACAAAGCAGTTACCCTAACCAAATTAAAAGAATTGAGGGTAATTCGCGTATCAATGGAAACGAGTAGTTAGTTCCTTCAGTCGAACGCGTAGCGCGGGATCCGCACATTCGAATGTAGAACGACACTTATCATCAGATGTTGAGCTCCAAAGATGTTATTAGCCAACCCGTCCCAACAATTATACATAATTGAAGTAAGAAAAACTTTAATTAGGGAAGGCAAGCGCGAGCCTTCGAGGCCTATCTAATTTGCGTATCAGAACCGTTTAATGGGGGTACACACCAGCTCTGGCAACGTTCGGAACAGAGGGAAATATACTTCCGACGAGAGCGTCGACTTTTTTCTTCTTTTTTTTCCATCCTAGCGGTGCCAACAATTATTATTGCTGCAGATCTCACAACATACCTTGGAAGGCCCCCTGAGGAGACGGGATGGCTAATAAATCTTCGGTAACCAACAATTCTTTCCTCTTGGTTGAATAAAAGAATGGTTAAAATACCACTCGCTCTTTTTTTCTCATTTCTTGTGGAACTATTAATTCTGTTCACATACTCGTATCACGTTTGATACGTGAACTTGCTATATTATTCGGAATGGCATGCCTTTGCTCTTTTTAGAGACCGCTGCCCTCCATATCGGAATCAATTTACTTATTAATTTACTCATGTTACTCAGTGGCAGTCGTGGAAACATTGTCTTCACAACCGTACCTCGAGTCTCTTTGCAGATCTGAGGTGTCTCATTTTCAACGGGTATTTTTTCTAGAAGAAAATGGTCTGTCGAAATCGAAATTTAAAATCGTCATGAACAACCCTGAAAAATAATTTTAAATTTTCCTTCATCAAGGAATCGAAAGTAACTCATTCTCGCAGGTTATTCCTATTTCTCTCTCTCTTTCTTGTAACTTTAATACCTATTCAAGTCACAATAATGGAAAATATAAATAGGTTATTACTCCTTAGATCTCTAATAAATTGTTTATGCACATGCACTCTTAAGATCGGTAGGATTTTAATCAAAACGTGAGAATGTAGAGAATTCAGTTTGTGTCCAATGAACATCCCTCTCCACCCGGCATGATAAACTTAATCAAGGATGAATTAGTGAAAAATTATGTTCGATAGTTGTCTGTCAACAAATATTTCAATGTTGATAATAGTGATGATACAAAACGACCGGGTTACGTTTTATGTGAGTAGGGCCATACTTCATGAACAGCAACTAGCGGACGACTATAGAAACATTGATGATGTGCTACTGTCAGCGCTAGCGTTATTGTTGAAGGTTGAATATTTATGGACGTACTCAACACAATGAATGTACACATTCGTGAGTACATTCGCCGATGTACGTTAAGTGTTCTATGGGCAACTGCTATTCTCCAGTTTTGTTGTTGCAATAGTTTGGTTAACCATTATTGGAAATATGTCCTCGATGGAAAGGGTCGAACGGTCAATCGTAACGTTCCGAGAGCAAAATAGCCTGTAGGGTTTCAAGGTCGAGCGGAATTACCCCGTAGTGTTAGAGCAGCGTCGAGCTACAATGGGTATCAGACATCGGCAATTATGTATGCTGCATAATAAACGACGGGGTAGAGCAATTTACTGCGGCACGAGGGAGCTGGGGAGGAGGCACCAGGCAACATAACTGAGAGGATTGACAGTTTGTTATCTGAAGGCGGACAATGGAGGCGGGTGCTATAGGTATTTGCCCCTACCGGCAGCCTAACAATAGGTTCTAGCGTTGTTGAGATATTGGTCAGGTCTGTTTGAACAAGCCTTGTGTATCTATGTGCCTGGGATGGCCCCAGCATCCTGATTACGTTAGTCCGGGTTTGCGCCCCTCTTCCCGGGAACGCTTGCTGATTAGCTTTCCTGCACCTAATCATCACGACTGATTACTGCGCTGTTCGCCTCCCTTCAAAAACCTTATTGTGATGACGCACTGCCTTGTCTGCGGTCATTTCTGCATTATACTACACGCATACATGGGTTGGCAGAGATCACGAGAAGGTGATCAAGCGTCAGATCGCACCAACAATCTACTGACAATTCAGTTCATTTCAAAGATACTTGAAGTTTTTCTGAATTTTCAAATCTAGTTAATCCACACAACTTGTTAAACATAATGTAATTTGTTTCTGAATAAATTGATCTATTACCACTGAAATTACCTTTGGCACATCTAATTAGGTATATTATTATTATAAAAATGCAAGTTGATCTCACTATGATAGACACGATTTGCGACGATTTCAGTTGCTCAAATGTATAGAGAGAGAATCCCCTCTAAAAATGAACTACTTTTTCATGAATGAACCTAGGATTCATATTTCAAAAGCTTCGGGCGATGAGTTAAGTCCTTATGTTCCCCTCAGTTCAATATGGCTGGTCGCCCTTGCTCCACCAAGACGTGTTTGGGTTTTTGACTACTCACCGAGTCGACCAACACGTCTGCTTCAAAAGGAAATCCCCCTTCCTCCCTATTTGGCCCTAAACTCGGGTTTTCCTGTAAGCATTTCTCCGTGGGTTCCTCCATTCTGTATAAACAGCTATTAAAATGCATATTAGAACGGGGTGAAAAGTTGTGGAGAGGAGGTTGCGAAGGGTGGATTGTGCAGCTTCCCTTTGTGGCTGAAACCCCCTTTTAGGCGTTTTAGGTTTACATTTTGCCTGAAAAAAGACCAGGGTAGATTCTTGAGCCATGCCTCTCCTACAACGTGGAAAAATTTTCACTGATGAATGGCCCTTTATAAATAACATTTTCACTGATTGTGAGGAAAACATTGATCAAGAGTGTATTTCTCGAACCTAGAAGATTCCACTCTTCGCTGGTTGAGTTAAGCAGTTGAGCAATTGAGGTGTGCCTCATGCGTGCGCCGCTCACCTCACGCGCGTGCAAGTGATCTCAGGGCAAAAAGTGTATTGTTGCCTCCTTGCCTTGTGTCGATTGAGTATAATCTGGTATGTAGCACAGGATCATCTTACAATGCGTATTCAATCGCACCGGTGATCGGTTGACACAACAATGCTGCTCTCATCCAGGCAGGTGGTCGTTGACTTACGATTTGTACCTATTCAGTACCACGGCTACTGCCTCTTGGCAGAGGTGTTGATTACCGAATAACAGGCGCTTGACACGTTAGAAATATGCCAGCTGGAAGTTCGTTCGTATTTTTGCTTTTGCAAAAATGAGGGATGATTGTTTGCAGTAACAATCAGCCAACTGATATGTCTATGTCTAATGGGTGTAAAATGGCTTCCTAGTGCATCACCGACGGTCTCTCTAGCTGGGCTGCAGGTGTAGACCGAGAGTAGATATTCTCGGAGGTTGCACCTCCTACTAGATACCGTTCAATTCAAAGATGCAAATCGACACAAACATCACTTGTCGTATTGACCGGATGGCCCGTAAGAGGTGAGTTGCATAACTGCGATACGAGGACAATTGGCCCCAATGAGTTGTGACAGTGTAGTTTAAACTGTACGGAAACGTTTTGTCTACGTGGTGGTAAGGGCTGATAGCCTCGCACATATAAATTGGAGAAGGTTAGTTCAATTGCTAAACTCCCCGCTTCGTCCTCTTCTCCTTCCCTTCTGGTCGGATTGCCGATTGAATTCGAAGCGAGTCCCCTGCAAAACGCCCTACCTCGTGAGGGCTGCGAGTCGGAAGTGAGCAGTTAGAGCCAATCTGACAGTGGAGAGGTGGGAGAGCCCCTCTGCACTACTTCCGCCGTGGCCTCACCTGAGATACCTCGTGCCCTACAAACACAGGTGCGTCTGTGTCTGCCACGGTATCTTAATAAATATGAAACGGAAAGGCCTTTGTTTCTCTGAATGCACACCATTGTCGAAAACGATGGGCACGATGGTGATACCCCTACATCAAAGGTTAACAACCAGTCCTCTCAACAAAGATAGAGAAAAAAAGTAATCGACCACATATTCACCGCATACCCGACGGAACAGATGCTAAGTAAATAAAAGCTTTTGAATACAAATTAAAAAAAAAAAAAAAAAAAAAAAAAAAAAAAACTTACTTGCTTTAATTAATTTCTGTACCAGTTAATTTCATTTTTTTGCAGAATATTCTTGGTCCATTTAATTCAATTATGTACTAGAATTTTCAGCCAGCAAACGTGATTGAATGAATGTTTTAGATTCTTGGGAGGGACGTAACTCGAGAAGGAAATTCAAATTGAGAGATACGGGTATTACTAGCGCTCTTGTATGCCCAAATATGCCCTAATACATCGGCTTTTTTCGGAGGCTCATGCGTAAGAAGGGTATGGCAGCTAAGATAATTTTGGAAGAAAATTATAATTTCCGAAATAGGGGGACGTGAGGCCAATTAAAGCAAAAAATGAAATTTCCTGAAGGAAGCCAGTAGCTTAACGAGTATAATTCTGGAATCCATTCGAAGCTCTCATCAAGTATTTGTTCATCTCAATCACATCCTAGTTTCTCTGTCAATCAGGTAAAAAATGTATGCATGGGAGAGAACACTCAGGAAAAGAGGTTCCTTCAGGTGTTGCATCTGGGAACTTCAGCCGGCGTATGCAAATGACGCTATCATCTCTCGGTCCCGACCTGATATACAGTCATCTTGCAAGACGAATAACCTCATAGCTCCTTCCTATCTTGAGGTGATGTTTTCTACCGCCTGTGCGTTCACATTGTTAGTATTATTTGGCCCTCTCAATTGTTAAAACACGCGCCAACTTCTGAGCTTCTCTACAAGCGTCTATCTCTCGTTTGAATCAAAGAAAAGTAATCGTAAAGCTCATTGATTGTGATAGAAGTATCTGTAGTCCCCTGCCATGCCACTTCGGGAATCCAACCACTCTGGCTTTTGTTGAATCTCTGTAGCTGAGAGATTAAGGTTATACACTATAAATGGCGGGTGGGTGTCAAGGAAGACAACTGGAAACCGATGGACCGAACGTTTTCACAAGTTGGATTGACATAGAGCGCGTGTTTAACGTGGTCATCAAGATAAACCCACAAGGAATTGATCGCTTGAAGAATTTGAATTAAGAAAAAGAACTTGTCATCTAGAGAGCGTTTGTTGAGAGGCTAAGGATTGTAATAACGACAGAAACGAGCTCGTAGAAAGAATACGTTGAAAAATATTTGACTAAAAGGTGATACTGATCGATGGTATGTCTGTCAACCTGTCTGGACTATTGTCTTACTCCCACGTCCGTGCATTAGATAAATTAAATTCATTGGAAACGATGATGAGGGGAGGAAGGTAGATGGAACGTGGATGATAAACCTATCGATGTTGACCACTCCAATAAGCGCCTGTAGGCTCGTCTCATCGTGAAATCCTTGACAGTTCTTCGGCAAGTAAGCGGGGAAATAAACTACTTAGTGTACTTTCAAAAATCATTGCGGACGAAAACATTTTCACTCGTCAATGGTACCTTGATTGTTCCCATTCGCTGCATCGGAGCAGGAGCGTGCATATGTTGAAAAACATTCATGAACACGTTCATCTATAAAAAACTTGAGGCTATTAAAGACACTTGCGGGCGTAGAGAGATGAGTATTTCTAATTTTACGATAAGGAGTCAAACTATGTGAACTTGATATACTCACTCAATGCCTAATTGACGAATCTTATACGCCTGGATTTCCTCGAATAAACCTACTACTATTAATATACGGGTTGAAGATTTTTAGATCGTCAGAATACACTCATCAAAGGGAGGCGAGTGAATTCAAAAATTATTACAATTAATTCATCATAACCGCTATCCGGTCTTTCTGTCAAAACGCTAGATGCGCACTAACAAGGCAGTGGGACTAATTTGCAGCTTGGAGGCGGAATAATATCGCCGCTAATTATTATTATTTCTTGGCTGAGAGTTCTTCTTTTCTCGCTTTTTCATTAAATAAGAAACGACTCAAGGTTTAATAAAGTTTTTGTGTATATCTATTGCATATAAATTGTAGGCAATCCTTCCTTTTTCTGCCAAACGAGGTAGTTTAAGATCCTCCATTTTTGTTAGCCCCGTTTCTCTGACTTCTCATCTCTTCGTTTCATATCAGTCACTAATTACATACATCTCAGGGAAGACGCGTTCTCACGAGACTCACATCATTCCTGGAGAAAATCATTTTCAATAACGAAGCTATTCTTCAGCCTCTACTTCCAATTATGCAAGCAAACTGTTAACTGATTTCATTTCTATCGGGCCCCCCCAAAATCCTATTAATTCAAAACATTTTAGCTATTGAAGACACTGTTGATTTTTTTCTCTTAAATAATTGAAAAGTGTTGTAAATTTATTTGGTGAATATCTCACGGGCTCAATTGAGGTCAGCTGTATTTCCAGAGAAGAGGAATTTTATTAATGGCTGGTTTGGTAATTAGGGGTAAAAAAGAGAGGACAAAAAGCCAAAGGGTCATCAAGGCTGATTCTCAACTTGCGTGCAAGCACTGTGATGAAAAAAGTACCTAGTATGTTTACATCTATCTTCTAATCATTGTAATTAATTATGTGCCTCTTTATACTTCTAAGTGAAATACCTTGTCGCAGGGAGAGTTATGAAACTTATTTTCCTACGCGTTTTTGAAAGTAATGGTTTTAACCAGGTAACCTATACCTACGCGCTTCTAATTTATCATCAACCAGCTTCTGCTTTTTTAATTTTCACTATTTTACGTGGTTTGGAGATTTCACGATGAGGCAACATAGATAGCGGCGGGTATCGATCATAGATATGAATCTCGGTCAACATGTGATTATGATTATGAATACGGTCATGACGATGACTATGACATTCATCTTTTAGTTGCAATTTTGTCCAAAATGAATGAATAAGATTAATTTTTGTACAAAATTTAATTTTGTAGAAAGTCGTTGAAAAAATTAATGATTTTGGGGAAAATTGCAACATGAGTGCAATAAAAATAAAATTATATATTATTCACCGTAATCACGATCTTAAAATGTCCACTTATGAAAATCCGTAAATCTAAACCCACGCGATACATGGTGCTCAAAAGATATACGAGGTGTGGAGCGCGATTCAAACGGTAGAAACCTATAAATGGGAGGAGTCACTGAAGGCCTTTACGCTGAACTCATCCCTGAGCCCTTTTGGGTTTAGTTGTAATAAACCTCGTGTTCTCGATCGAAACCGTTTCCGTAATCAGATGACGTCAGTTGGTTGAACTTTGTTCATCAAACGCTCTCCTTTCCCACTTTGTTTCCAAGTCTCAAGATGCTCTACCCTGAAACGACCAGCCGACCTTTTGATTGGCCCGTAAAGGTAGATGAAGGAGAGGAGGAAATCGAGCAATTACATTTGATGTGAGGTCTTTGAGCGATTTTATGTGGCAGTCAAATATTTGCGAAGGTGTCAATCTCGAGTGTATATTGGTTATGGGGCTGAACTGAAGCGTGTTAGAGTGTTCGTAGGGTCTAGTCTAGAGGTATATACCTAATGCACTGTTTTATGTTGAACCGAACCAATCAGGGCGTGATGGGGTCTCGAGGAGTTTACCTTCACTCCGAGGAACGTGACAAGAATTTTGTCTATAGCGCATCCATAACATCTGTCTATAATCTCCCTTTCATCACATCGTGTTCATTTTTATTTCTCCCAATCTTCTCACATGACTCCTCTCTTTGGTTATCAACTGTGGCATGCGTACAATAAACATTCCTGATCATAAAACATGGGGTTGTTCTTTGTGAAAATTGGTGCTGTTGAAATGTTATCATTTTTTGAAGCCATTCCTCTCCTCATTACCTAAAATCAAGCTCACTTTTTATGGTTGGTAGCTCGAATGTTTTTTCCCACAATTTGAGCCGGGGAAGGCTTATAAATTATTTATCGCGAATCCAGTAGTCGACAATTATCAACCAACTCTTCAGCCGAACTCGAAATGTTATTCGGCTCGCTCATTGAAATGAATAACAATGAGAACATTTAATTTCCTTCTCAATCATGATACGCGACAGCCAAATTACCACGTGATCATTTCAAGAGGTCGTATTATTAGACAAGATCACAACCGTACGCTTGCGCTGGTTACCGTACCGCATAATATTAATATCCTTTATGCCTGTGGAAGTGGCTAATTGAGGACCAGCATTGTTCTTAAACGATTCCTAAGGACTCCTCGCACCCCTTTTATCTGGAAAGATCTAGTGTGAAAATCTTCCTCGCACAGTACACATGTGTTAAACGTCCTTACCGCTATGAAGTGGCTGGAAGCATTCAGACGAACCATGGCGAATTCGCAGTTAAACAACGGAGCAGAAACTGGGTTTTGATTACGCCATGATAATTGGAGGCGCCGTCAATTAGCCCTAGGCTTCTTTTGATTGAGTTTCGATTCAACTTATACATGCTCGATAGCCACCTGCTTCGTCATGCGTCTGAGTAGAATTACGTCATTTATCGAGGCGAGCCGTAGAGGCAACTAGTTAATGGGCAGTGGCAGGGCCTCTCCAGTTGAAAATTCTACTAGGCATTAAATTGCAGGAGAATATAACAGGACGTGCTAAATGCCACATGCCTTACAATTTCGAACATACTTGGGGGTGTAATTAATGAGCAATGAAATGATAATTATTTAGGTATTCGAATGAATGGATGTGGTGCTAGGTGTGAGATCTCGGCTTCTTCCTGATTCGATGTATTCTTTAGCGACTAATTCCTGTCTTGAAACGCTTGTCTACTTCTTCGAGATAGGTAAGCGGTGAAAAAAGCTGCCATGATATTTCTTCTTCCGATATTTCCTTGATCACGGTTTCCGTATGACAAGTAGTTCTAAAAATAATCATAAGTTCAGGAGTCTTTCCGTTCATTTGTAATTGGGTGCGTTCAGATCCAACTTTGGAGTTTTCTGACAATATTCTCGATTACAAACTGGAAACTAACCTCTCATCTTGTGCTAAGCGCATTGACTAATAGAACTCTCTCGAGAGAAAAAAATCAGTGAACCGACGGAGCCCTCCTCCTGAGTGCATCAGAAATTGAAGGCAACGCTATTTGTCTGAAGGCGGTTGGGCCCCCATGGTTTTGTATTGTCATCACGTTCCGAGCAACATTTGTCACTCTGGGCTCTCAGCTCGTCCTCCCCTTGCCTCATACCAACCTCATCCTTCTAATTCCTCACATTACACTACCATCTATTTATTGGCTCAGTCAATAGCGGTCTTTCTCTTTGTGAATACCAACTAGCATCGGCTCCCTTTTTCCTCTTTAATTTTATCGTCCCTTCCTTTCACGTATTTTGGGCGAATATTTCATCGATGTGAGTGCTCGTAAGTAGGCGGTTTAGTTTCATTTGGTTGTTCCACTTAAGACGGACGTTGTATTACAATAATTCACAATATAACTATTCAGAATTAGAGAACCTTCATCGGAGAAACCCCCTTAGGGAGCGGATAAAGAGCTTGATTACCTATACCTTACACATTTAGTGGGCATTATTTAGGCTTTTTAGCCGACACGCGATCGCTTTTTGTTCATATCAGAGCACTACTAGGCGCATGGCTCTTTAAAAAATGACCAAATGGTTTCACAATTTTACATCTATAGCTACGTACATTCTCATTACTTTTTTTACTCCATTTCCCCGAATGTTGGATTAATTTTGATTCTATTCATTTTCATACTACTTTTTTCCACATAAAAGATAGGTAAAGGGCAAATGAGAAGTCGCAGATAAGTATTCTATTGCCGTTGAAATGGTTTATTATCCTGGGTACCTAGATACCACTTGAGTGGGTTAGGACGTACCGATTTTGACTCATTTTTGAAATCTCCCTTTCTTGACCCATTATTACACTCTTCCGGCGTGCGTACATTTTTACTGAGCCCATCTCACTCGACTTAGCTTTCACAGTTTATTGAAAATAATACCCAACACGTCTAGGTCCCCAAAAATCTCGAAATCCCATTTCAATAATGTCCAATTTCACCCGTACCCTACTTCCGTTCATGGTGACAGGTCCAAAACCCATCTCGATCGTTTGAACGTCCAAAAAGCTTATGGAAATGATACCCCAAAAGTCTAGGTTGGCCGACCTACATCATTGTCATAGTAAAAGTTGTCACCCGTCCTATTTCCATTTAGAGCGATTGGGCCTAAAGGAGTCAGGCACTAGAAATTTAATGATGCAAAGCGTTTTGAAGAGCATAAAAACGGCGAATCGTGGTTTTTGGTTTACTCAGTGAAACGTACGAGAAAAAAGATAAGGTGGCTGGCCTTTTTACAAATACAAAGAGTATTATTCAGAACACATTGATTACAAATAAGTTACTATCAAAAAGCTGACATTTTTCTTCCTTTGAGTGAACCATAAATAATTACTATCTCACTGAACCCCATCAATTACTCCTGGACATCCGCCAACAATTTTTGATCGCTGACCAACTGTCAGTGTCATAACGTAACATCCCGACTCGCCTACTCCGTAATTCTGGAGACCCGAAACGAAACCGTTCACAAAGTCTTGAGAACACAAATAAAAACACGTCAAGTGAAGACTATTTTAGTATTATTACTTTTTCTGAAAACATTCACTCATGATCGTTTAACTGAGTCTATTCTACTTTTCACTCCTCTCGCCCTTTCATTATAGGGATGTATATCACTGCTGGACACTATCATTAGTTTGAAAAGGGAATAGGAGCGAAATTATATCATTGAGATGCCCTGTACGCCCTCAACAAAGGAAAACTGGAACGAATAAATCAACTGACCCTGACGCGCCTCGGTCGGTCCAGGAGATGCAAGGGGTTTTGGATGCCGACCTGGCGAGAGTCTCGAGGGTTGTTGTACAGACGCCAAAACATAAAACCCCACCTTCCACCATTGTCGGAAATTGGGGTTCGGCTTCCATTTCAACAACGCTAATTATTTCATCCGAATGAAATGCAGGGATTGTTAAATGTAGACTGCTTCGCAAGTTTATCGGTTATTTTGGTTCTTTTCGATCGATAGTTATTTACTATTTAGGTGTTTAGTGATATTGTATCCAATAAGAAATGTTTTCGTCTATTCTCAGCATGTGGAGCCCCATAACGTCAAAGACAGAGTCTTCGGAATGTTTTTCATATTCCCACCAACCCCAAAAACCACTTTGGGAAAATGTTATATACGTCAGAATGACTGTATTTAGAGTCATTTCAAGACAAATTAAAAAAACTCCACACGTAGAATCATGTTTTGAGGATTATTCTTTGACTCTTCCAACAACGTTCCTTTTTTTTATGATTTGGGTTTTCAAAAACTTAATTAAGCTCAGGAAACGAATAACCTTATCGACCACAGCAGAAGTGACTGCGACGTTCAAGTTTCGAAGGAATACGATAATTATCACTATCTTCAATACAAGGCGCACATATTGCCTTTAATTAAGAGCTCTCGAGGCTTTAAGGTTGAATTGAATTCAACTACGGAAAATTTTTCCTGCTTCGGATGAAGATTACTTTTTGAAATGATCACTGAATACCGATGTTGATTAGAGGATCTCTCGAGGCCTTGAAGAGCGCACGTATCATCAAACTTACAGCATCAGAGTTCATAATATGAATATTATGAATCATGACCATTTACCGGTACCAAAGTTTTAATAATTTACCGCTCATCGTTCAAGATTCAATATAGAGGTTCCTGCCAAAATGCAAGTGTCGACCTCGACTGATCAAGGCTTAAAGTTTGTGCGTTTTATGTGTATAATAATATAGTATATTCAATACTTTTTTTTTACTACTTTAAACGCAATATTTATATACAATTATTTTCCGTTCTTCACTCAATTTTTTCACTATTCGTGTTTTATATTGTTCGGCCTCCCATTGTATCAAAATGATCTTTGTTCTCATTTATCGTAGGAGAATAACGTGTGGAGAATTAGGATGTTGGATCATACTTTCATTCAGAATTAGACTAACCATGAGAATTGTTAGTTATATGTCTGTTAGTTACCAGTTGATGTAAGGTGGTTCCAGTTGATTGGGCAGTGTGGTGAGCGTTGTTTTCCCCATTTCTCAGAGCCTTACGTTACAATGCGCGTTCCACATTCGAATCACGGACGATAGAGGAGGTAAACGCAAAAATAAAAGTTGTATCTCGTTGTAAAAGAAAAAAAAACCAAGGAAGCAGAGAAGAGGCGGTTTTTGATATTATGGTTTTAAATTAAGTTCTGTTTCGAAGATGAGAGTTGGAAGTCATCAGCATCAGAAATCGGGATCGCTCGTGTTGAAGCTCACATTTCCGAGAGATCCGGACTCACGATTTTACCTAACACGTTCCCCGGTTCGTAGCGGACGCCAACCTTTTTAAAAAAAAAAAAAAACGGATAATAAGCGGGTTTTACACGAGTTCATTGCGGACCGGTCTTTGAGGTTTTCGTATTTGATACTGAACTGACTCTTATAGGCTCTAAAACCGCAATAGATCTTCTTTAACAAGCCAATTTCTGTATTGGTTCATTTTCAAGATGTGAATGTGTTGTCCCTGGTTGTGGAATATTGCCTCTCAGCAATGATGGTTATTGGTTGAGTAATTGATTTTTCCCAACATTCTATGGAGTGGTTCTTCAGTTACCTACATCGCTAATATTTCTAAGTTCTTCATATTTTAGCAGTAAATGCCAGGGAAAATGACAGAAAAAAGGTCAGACTACCATTGTAAAGTGGCGTCAGGGATGTCAACGCTAAGAGAGCGTTGAGATCAGTTGTTTCGATGGAGGATAATGGACGTACGGAAAAATAAAAGGTATGATAGTAATAAAAATATCATTGGGAGAAAAAAAACAGAACATTTTCTAAAATATAGAAAAATTACTTGTGGAATCGCAAGAACGTACTTCCTTGAATAAATTACATCCACGTTTTCTCTCAAATTATGAGAACACACCGCTCTCAAATCACTCTGATACACACCCCTTTGCAAAGCGAGCTGTTTTCCGACCGGTTCTTTGAGTGCCATAATATTCATACAACGAGATGCTAATTCAAACCTGCATCATTTAATGTTCTAATCTAATAAGAAAGCATCAGAAAAACATGGACTAACTCAGAAAACTTCCCAGATCTCGAAGGCGTGTTCGGAAGCAGGTGTAAACGAGAGTCCCGGCTAGAGTAAATTACCGCCCATCCTACGCTGACCACACAATACTGACGCATTCATTACATATTCACGTAAACCTTTTTATCTGTTTCCACATCTCACAACGGTTTTTTTTTCTATAACAATACCAGAAGGGGTCGTTTTGTAATTTTCGGAGTTTACTTTTTTGCTCAGAACGTGGGAGAAAGCGACACGCGATTATTTCTGTACAATTTTCTCAACAAAAAGCGTACTTACTGATTTGTACTACATGTGTGCTTTTATGTTCCGAACAAAAATCCGGATAGGAGGGAAATGGAAACTTTTTCTTTTAAAGGTCAGCTGCGTGGTTGTGTCTTCACCTAAAAACTTTTTGAACAGAAAATCCGGTGTTCACTACCTGTTGACGCCTTCGTAGGAAGATTATTCTCAATACGGTTTTCCACCCTTTATTTCCTTTTTCTCACTTGTTCTTTGAGAAGATTTCGGAAAGTGCACCTGTTCAATGCACCCTCATCATTTGAACTATCTTCACCCTGGCCATGCATCATCACTTTTGCCTGAGACTTTTGACGGCTTCAGATGAGGCAAATTCCACCCATTCATACGAATCGTAGGAGATTATTCATCGATTATTCTTCAGCGCCTCCAGGATCAAATGATTTCCTCGTTCCAATGAATATTGATTTAAACTCTGATCATCGTGCGGTTAGGAGGGAAATCTCGAAATCTATCTAGGGGTGATTCTCCTTTAACTTAATTTCTCCATGAGCACCTTCCCATTATCATTCCCTCACGCTATACCTAGTATGCTAATGTCCTAGTTAATGTCTAATCCTGAGGCCACGTTTAAGAAAAACGCTAACCTTTGTGATGCCCAACTTATTTACATTGATTGAAAAATATTTCGTCACTTGACCTTTTCTGAATCTTCGAAATTGTTAGGTAATCTCTTATGTGCACTCTTAACTTTGTGTTTTTTTTAATAATTGCTTTCAAAAAGCGTCGCGTTTCCATTTTAATTAAAACCAGAGTTTGCTCAAGTACAAACGTTGAATTTCGTTTGAAAAATGGCACAAAAAACATTTTGTGTGGCCTGAAAGCTTTGCGTATTGATGACATGGGGAAACTTTCCCCTTCTTCATCTTATCTGGTAACTGTCTCACAGGTGACACTTCCATTATCCAAATCCTTGGCTATCAGAGTATCATAGTTGTGCCTTGGCGTTTGCCAAGATTTCGCCAACCTTTGAAAAAAACTTTTGACCAAATCGGATACAGGAAATTCATCTTTGAGAATATCTCCTGCTTCATTTTTTCCCTCTTTTCAATTCAAAAAAAGGGTGGGCATAATCCGAACGAAGTATGACCGAGAGAGTCCTTGGAAGGGTGAGCAATTATACAGTGGTAAAGCGAGATAAGGGAACGTAGCGCATGCCAAGTCACGGAGAGCAAACACAGCCCTCGCTGACAGCATCTGCTGACGGATGGGAACCAGCTCGCATCAGTCACTGTCAACCCAATCCAAGAAAACCTTAGGATATGCAAATCCAGTCCTTCCAACCCCTCTCAACATGGATAATTGCCAGTTCCTCTTGGGACTACCCGTTACACTTCCCTCGAGTGCACGTTTGAGTGATTTCTCCTACTTTTCGCCACCGTTGTTCCGCTTTTTTTTACCTTTTTCCGCACGACAACTTTTTGCTTTGTCACGATTAAAATTTCAGCTACATTTCAACAAACGGTGGGTTCTTACAAGTCGCTTCATATCCTCTCACTAGTCCAATCTACTGAACACCTATCATTTGAACGGACCACTTTGTTGGTCTGCAGATGTTTTGGGTGCACTTCATCTAGAATAAAACACCCAATGCGAACTATTTTAAGGTAACCGTCAAAAATTGTCAAAATAAGAAAGCTTCGAGACTCAGGCAAACTGAAAACGGCCATGGATTTTTCGCGCCTCACCGAACCTAGAGGAGACTCAGTGAACGCCCCGGAGGGAGTATTCAGACGTCACAATTACAGACATTACAAGGTCTTGTTATTTACAACTTGAACAATTAGGGGTGCTGCATAAGTTATGCGGCTCTCGCAGAGAAGTAAGAGAAGTAGGTAAGTTACCTTTAGCCCGGAGGAAAGGAACAGCGAAGTGGGATTCTCGAGTTATGACCACTTGGTGAGGTTCGTTCCTTCGGGATGGGGCAACGTCATACGTGTATTTATAGTCTTGAGAGTGTGTACTTACTGGGCAAACTTACGTTCTTCGATGTAGGGAATTGAATATCCATTTCTGAGGGACTAGGTACCTATTCATAACAAAATATGTAGAAATACTTCCTCCTGCGCCCATTTGCCACCAGTATACTATACATAACACTGAAATACCAGATTCAAGACCCCTTTGTGTCGATTAAGTTTATGTCCCATGCGAAGCAATATAATTTAAAAAAATAATGATAAGGGATGTATCTTTTTCCGCGATTGTGTGGGAAAATGGTGGTGAACGAACACATTCAAGCAGTCAACGACTGGTTTTTGTAAAAATATAACATTCAGGAGTAATGAGACGACGTGAACAAAAAACTAAGGAAACCTATGTGAACTATTTACTATAAGGATGAATTCAGATCCCGTGGTTAGAGATGATCATAATTGTGCAATTTGAACTCGACCATGTCACATATAGAAAACTATTCAATGAAACCGGAAGCTGTCAGATCCGACACCTATGCATTACTTTAAGGAGTTAGTTAGGCGGTAAAAGAATTGCACTCATTAGGGCATGCGGGTCTAATTGCTACTGTACTTATCAAGTTCCTTGTTGGTTTTACTAACATGTGTTAACTCCTTATCGAGGTAATTAAGAACCATTTGGAGATAGAAGTCGCCGGAAAAACTTTCGAAACAACAATAGAAAATACAATGGGAGAACAGTTTAGCGGTTCATTTGAAATTTGCATAGCCGAGGCCGGCTTAATTCATTGTGGGTCATTACTAGTGCAAATTAGTTCTTCAAAAGTGTTTATCTCATTGAGTTGGAGTCGTTGAATTTTACCCGTGCATGTGGTCACAATAATGTTAGTGACATTTCTAGACAGTAGATCGATAAAATAAGGATCGCTTTCTAGGTGGTACTGCCTGTGTAGCTGATGAAGATGGCATCGATAGTTTTGGACCCAATGACGATTGCATATTTACATCTTTGCTGAAGGGAGACTATAGATTGTTGTGTGCAACATTTGAGCAGGTAAATAATTTTTAATAGTCGAACTACACTCGACAAAGATTCAGTGAGTACTCAGTGGAAGGAATTCGGTTCACGCGATAGACTCATATGAAAATAATGCAAATCAGAAACAAAAACGGGGTGTATGTATATTTCTCCCGTTTCACCCAATGGTATGTGCTCTATAGAGCAGATTTTAATTATATACCATGAATTCAAAACCATGATGCAGCAGTGGAGCTCTTTGGGATCGCTGAACAATAAATAACATTGCCACGTCTGTTCTGCGGTCTGAAGGTAGAAAGGGCCATTTGTGGAAGTCGGGCTTCAGGCCCATTTCACCTATGGAAAATTAATATTCATAATTAGGGGAGCTGGCTCGAGGGAGGAGAAGGGGATGCGGAAGATGTGGGTAAATAGGAGAAGGCATCTCATCCACGTCGAAAACACCCTAATCATCCGGCACGGTTTCACCAGCTAAGGTGTTTAATGCGATAATTTCCATTTTGCGGTTATGGATGGTGAGCACCTTTCCTCTTAGGTTAAGGAATTCACACATAGTAAGGCCAGTCTGTTGTTTGGAGGCTTTCAAAACGAATCGTAGCCTATACAAGACGGTTGTATTGTATTGTTACGCGTGAAACCCTTTAGGGGCCTTTTCGAAGGGCTATCTTTGGTATTCGGGAACGGGCTGACCACCGGCGCATATGCCCTTTTCCCTCTCGTCCATCTGATCACTATAATTACTTAACCCAAGTTCAGTACACTTGACGTAAACAACAACTGTAACACACGCGCAGGGTCTGTTCCGGAGATAAACATCAGTAATTAGCTTGACGGGTTCGGATCACCGTCTGTCACCTTTTGAATTCTTTTCTGGCTGTGTTTTTTTGTTTTAATTTAATTCGAAACCCTTTTTCTCGGTCTGTAGTTACCACTTCTCTGAATATTTAATGAACTCAGAATTCAGTTCCTATTACTTTCTGAAATCTTAGGATTACCTACTAGATTAAAACTCGGACAAAATAAAGAGAAAACGTTTCATTAGTATGCGTTCAGTCTAATTATTCGAACAGAGAAATTAATTGTAGCCACCGAATCTTACTAATCAACATTGTTCTGCTCTACACGTGGAAAATGGGGAACCCTTCTGTCCAAGACTGATATTATTTCAACTTCTACATCGTAACTTGGTTGTATGTATTCATTGTTGGAGTTCAACCTGATTCTTGTTTCTCGTATCGATTCACCGGTTTTTAGACCCTTGCCAAGACCACGGCCAGTGTGTAGAGTATTAATTTTCCATGACGCAAGAAGTTACATTCAACTTCGGTGGTTCTACGCAGAAGCAGAGTGTCTCTTTTATCAGCGAATTACAATAATGCCAAATGCCAGAAATGCCAAAATACGTACGATTAAAGAAACACCTCAAATTGTTGGAAGGAACGAGATTCAAATCGACAGCCAAAGTCAGGGCTTTAGTTATAAACAATGCTTATCGTGTTCGGCTTAAAAAACCAAAATAAATAATCAGTGCCTTCTAATCATTTGTTGCAGATGGACCCCGAATGGAAAAGAGCCCCCTTCTCGCCAACGGGTACAATCACCCACCCACTCACCTGAACCACATGCAGTTCATGGGTGGGATGCACCCCGGTTCAGGCCACACAGCCATCCTCAATCCCGGGTTGCAGCATCACCTCATCAAACCCCCACCACCCATCGAAGCTCTCTCCAGGTCAGTATCACGATTTTTCTTTCTGTTTCTTCCCAGTGTTGCTCTTATCCGGAAAATCGCTCCTCCTTCAAAACCCTCTATGGACTTTACAGTAATGTGTATTTGACTTCTCGTTGTTAGCCAGGATTGTTATTATACAGCCTTTTAATTCGTTAATTTATTCGCTCCCTCCCCCGTCGCCCCCCATTAAAATATTCAAACCCCAGTTAGTAATGCGATCGGGCAATCTTCATTTAGTTTCAAACTTTCATTCTACCACAATTAAACTAATAGAGAAGAAAGCCGTTCAATTTCGGGCTCCGTTGGGTCGGCAATAGACAGACCTGGTTACAGCCAATGAGCGGTCAACCGGACCGAGAAACATCCGTCCGTCATGACAATTGAATCGGGAGTATTGAGTGAACACAGACTAATCAACCGAGTGATCCGATTGTGCCAGCGACGTCTCCAGAGGGTGCCTCTTGTCAAAAAGCCCTTTTAAAAGTTTATTATGAACAGAATAACTCTAGTTATGAGTATCCCGTATCAAAACGTGAATCCTTCCGAGTTTGAATAAATATACCAAGTTCTGTGTCTGCTACTATATTTAAGAAATTTAAATTTATTTCTTACCACGCTTATATTTACTAACCAGTATAGATTCGTAATACGGCATCTTAGGTTATATTGATACGTGAAGTTAATTTGCGGGAATAAACATTAATTTGCACGTGGAGGTTGTGGATATTCTTTATAATTTCAAGTTTCATTAAACATCGCGGAATTTTAAGATTTGATTATAACATCACGAGTATCGATACCTTTTTTTTTTTTTTTTTTTTAAATTTGTATCGGTGCGTTGATAACCTATCTCACAGACAAAGCCTCTAACTCAACGCTCTACCGAGATGGTTGTCGACTGAGTTTAGAAGGGTTGATTTGAATTCAAACGTCATCACCGACCCTCCACAAAGCTGCCCCGAATGGAATTATTTGCATTTTAATTAGCGATTGAGGTGTTTGATGTTATGCCGCTTTGCATACCCTTCCGCAATGAGGGATGTTGCCTATAATACAGATTCTCAACTCGGAAGTTATCTATAGCATGCAAATGTGACAGGTTTCATATTACTTTTTTTCTTTGGTATAACACTACTTTTGGCACCACTTTTAACAATTGTTATCATTTTTCAACGTGGCCACATTAAGGGTTAATTATAGATTTGCGCTCAAGGCGTGGAACCGATAACTGGTAAAACTAGTGGACTTTAGCCGGGACGAAATAGTCCCGCGGTTGGACTAGATAGTCGGGGATAGCGGCTTTTGGTTTAATCAAATAGTTTTGCCAGAAACAACTGCGCTCAAGCCGGCTTGTCGTAAATTACCCTAGTTCGTATGGGCGATCGTGTTGCGGTCGCCAGGTCTCTAAGAGCACTAAATCTGCAATCGTACAGTGCGAGGCCCGCGGGCGCCGCATCTGGTCGGCCCGAAACCACTGAGCTTTTAACCCGGGAAAACACACCAGCTCAATTATTGACCCGCGGTTTTGACCGGAATGGACTCTAGGGTTGATTTTAGCGAGGGGAATGGGATTTCGAAGTGTCGTGAAAAAATTCGGTTAGTGATGGAAAAAATGCCATTTCCCATCCCCTCTCTCTCGCGCCTGTAGCGGCTACGTTAAAATGAACTACACACCGGGGGTCGAAAATTGACTGGGGCCGTTAGCGAGCCAGACTTGTTCTCAACTACGCTGAAACAGACCGGGTTAAACTCTCAGCCCCTCGCCATGGCCAGCGCTCTCTGGTGAACTTAAGGGGGGTTTTTCATAATTGCGTCATTACAACTACACACCAATAACGGCCAATTAAACATCGCCATTAATATTAATTACCTTCTCGAGAAATTAATTATTATTGAACTCACCGTTCCTGCTCAGGGTAATTGCTTAATGTTAAATTGTAACTTCCCTGTTATAAATAAGGTACCGGCATCGGGAAAACACCGTCACGTACAAGATTTTCTGCACACATTTTATACTTTACGCTGCACTCTACTTCAATGCAGGCACACCGTTTTTCGCTCGTGTTGCTCTAAAAACCATTATGGCGTTACTTATTGCTCAATATACACGTGGGACGCCGCTGTTATTCTGCTGGGCCTTGTATTGAGATATAAAATTGATCTGACATAATGGATTGCATACATACATTTACAATTTGCCAACAACCCTTCGATTACTGAGAGTTGGTCAACATTTTTGTATTACAGTTTTAGGTAGCTCGATTGTAGAAGTTTTGAGGACATAAAGTACGTCGGATTTCGCAATAGTCATCCATTCTGACCAGTCAACTCCATTCCTCGATCTGTTTTGCTACACATATACTGTTCTACTCGTTCTGTTAGTTATATTTCGTGTAGTAGATTGTGGTTCAATAGTTTTTGTCAATATTTGACTCTTCAAACAGATCTTTGCGTTCACATGTGTATACGGCTTTGAGAGCGGATCAAAAGGAAAGGTTGGCGGACGTAATTGAATTGAAAATTGTTCGGTACCCTCCGCAAAACCAATTTGGCACTTACTAGTAGAATAAGTGGATGATCGAAGTCTGTCCACCTGTTTCTCTTACTTATCGTATAAATGATCCCAATCACTTCGAATAATATCCCACTTTCTTAAAATTGTCTTTGTAGGTATCCCAGAAGCTCTTTGAAAGAAAGGGACTTACGAAACATCCAATTAATGAAGGATTAAATTTGTTTATTATGAATTATCGTTCCTCAACTTTCTTCCTCTCTTTTTGCTCCCCTCTTTCCAATAATGGGAGTCGCATTAATATTAAAATAGGTACATCATTTGTGCGTTTCTCTCCATCGGAAAAATGCAGGAGAGCTTGGAAGGAAGGGCTTTTCCCATTAATTTCAGTCCCCCAGCTTCCCCCCTCACCCCGTAGGACGCCGTTGCATCATATTTTCCAGCTTGTCAGGGTTTCCGAGAGGTGGTCTGATTCTTGCAGACAGAATAAACACGGGAGGAAAGATGATTGTCAAAGGTTCTTAATAATCAATTCGCTCTTGATTGGACTCGAACCCGCTGAGAGGATAAGATCTAAGTGAAGTGGTGACAACATCACTGATTGCTGCAATTTTATTTATCATTTTTATGCTCAAATGAAAAGCATCTGGTAAAATGACTGAAATGAAGATTTTTTTTTCTAACTACATTCCTTTGAAAATTAAGGTGCATGAACTCAAAAAAACGAAAATCATGACGGATCTACCTACTTAATTCACTTCCTGCTTCTTCCTAACCCGTTCCACTCTTCAATTTCGATGTAATAACTGATTTCTATGTTTAACAAGTTGAAACGTCACCGCATGCTAAATCGTACTGCACCGTAACAAAACGAATGTCCTTTCTTCAAGAATATTTGTGAATGGTTGTCAGATATGTACCGATTTCGTGCCTCGTTTGTTGGTTATCTTGAAACTATTGGTTCGAACCAGCGCCTCTTTCGATCCTTGGGACTTGAAGAAGTCAGTATTTGTTCCCTATCGCATTATTTGTGTAGTTTTCGATCAGAAATTCATATCTTGTGGTCTGGTTTCTGGTGAAGTTGTTTCTCTAATTTTCTCCCTTACATTGAAGCGTCTAATAGAGATGCGTAAGTGTGCTCCCCCTCGCCCCCAAACCCAGATAGCATTACCCTATTATGAACCAATCGTTTTGCCTGCCTGTTTCTTTCTGAATGATACAATTCAAAATTCGCAAAAATGTGGTTTATATTCAAGTTATGGTTGTCTTTTGGTGTAAAAAATTCGTAATTGGTGGTTGTATGGCTCGCCGGATATTTCAATTTCCCATTTAGTTGAACTTCGGAGATGTTCTAGCCGCCATGCAGCATCTCCCAATATATTATTAACAATTAGTTCGATCAAATGAATACCCTGCTTAATCAGCTTGTAAGAGATAAGACTTTTTTAATGACGGGCTTCAATTGAAACCTGCAGGTTTGAGTCTACAGTTCATTTCCTCTTATAGCATAATATTTTCCTGATAAGAGCAACTCTTGACATTTCAGCTCAAAAACAAATTTATATTGCGAAGAGTGAAAGAGAATCTGAACATTCACGTTTTCTGGCACAGGTCCGGTATTTGGGAGAACTGCAGGGCGGCATATGAGGACATCGTGAAGCACTTAGAAAGGTAAAAAGACATACTGAATAATATCGTGTGAATAGCCTAAAAATAGAATATGAGTGACAATTTTTCTCTTATAAATCCCAGAATGCTACACATTTTAACATAGTGCTATTGGAAGAACGTACTTAATGCATGAAATCGTCTGCCCGAGGGAATTTTCAGCATGAGAAGTAAATTTTACAACAAAAACACGAATCATGAACCCTCATTCGTCATTTGTATCATTTTGTACAGTCTTTTAATTTTCGCAATTTCCTGAAGTTTATCTAGAAGTAATGTAACTTGTGCGAAACACGTTCTGGGATATGGAGAGCTACAAGCGAGCAGATACCTATTATTCGACCAAGAATCGCTGTCCAAAAGGTGGTGTAGGAAGTCGTACTCTGAGTTTTGTACTAAGTTATTGGGAGCCCTAGTCGAATGCTCATCGTCGATCGATGATATCGATCCAGCAACATTTATTTGCTTGTTCAAGTTGCAGTCACGCGAACCATCTGCTCTAACGTACTATTCGCTGAGCAAGAAGCGTTGAATACGTTCCTGCATTATTCACATCCAGTTGTGTACGAGCTGTTAGATGGTGATATGTGAATTGGTCATTGTGTGATATCTATGATGCAGACTATCTTTAATGCGGAATAGTAAATCTCTGGGTCAATGTTTGAAAATGACATCACATTTCCACGTTAAAACCCAGTCAAAATCAAATCCTTTGCAGATAGATTTGCTTTAATGAAACATGTCACACCTGATAATGGGAGGAATGTATTGAAATTTCCTTTTTTTAATTCGGGATCAGAGAAGGTACCTCATGTGAAATTAAAACCAAAAAAGAAGCTTGGATTCGCTAAGATGCGCCACGCGAGTGTTAAAAGATGACGCTTCGAAGGAATTGAGTTTTGAAAAACGAGCAACAATCTCTCCCTCCATCCCCACCCCTATAGCTCATGCTAAAAATGGGGTTTGAAAGATGAATTGTCATTTGTCAGCACTCCCTATTCTCTTGATACCGCGGAAATGATGATGTTTCTTATGTAAAGCGGTTGCAGCCGAGCCAGCTGCTACATCCTTCTATTATGGAAAACTCAGTTTTGTACATTTAAAGGAGCTCGAAGAAACAAAACGCGTAATCTTATTACTTTTTTTCGTCTTCTTTGCTCCCTTTGTGGCCTCTAGACTTGATTTTGTGAGTTTTCCTTCCCACCTCTGACCTCGGGCTGTCGTTTCATGAAGCGGAAGTGTCATTCGAGGAAATCTTCTTATTACGATCTCTACTGGAATGAACTTTTCTCAGAGGTTCGTATCTCCGTTGTTGAAAAATTTGCCTGAAGGGGTTTCTGTTTATTTTTATTTCAAGTCAAGAATAATCTTCTCATTCCGTTGGTTATACGCTGTTTTCTTTGAACTCAATTTTTTTTACTGGATTAGGGTGCAAGCGGGAAAATGAGAGTAAATCTAATGTTCATGAGTTCATGTTATGAGACTGGCGCAGTACAACCATAGATTCGCCCCTCCACGTTCAACACGCTCATGGCGTTACATATGACTCCACTACGAGTGCAATGTGGATAAACCATCAATTTTTTGGGTGAAAAACCATGTCTAGTTACTCTTGCTTATTTATATGAGAGTAGTTACGTGATAGTAGACACAACCCTAATTAGGTATACGTACGTTATTATTATGACGACTTGTTGATAAAGATAACTTGTTGCGGTTATTTTATTTCGATTTTTTAGACCAGAGATTGTAACAATAGAAGCCTTCGTTTACCTAAGCGTTCAAGCGGACCATGTCGTTATTGTTTCAATGTAAAATATTTGTTCGAAAAACAAGATTAGATCGTGAGATCTTGAACAACTGTTGATGATTACACAAAAATGCGTAAGAGTGGAACATTTTAGAAAATTTCAAAGCATTCACGTTGTTAGTACGTTCAACCTAGCTAAATTTTGAGTTTGCCAGTTTCCATTATGCTTGCAGTGTGTGGGTATGATAACTTAATAGTGTTTTCTAGAGACTTTTCTCACACGCACACAAAAAATTGTATCAATTTTCGGGTCGATGGCCTTCGTCCATCTAAATTTATTGATTCTTCTGTATCCATCGACGTCTCAAAATTTTCTCCGATCATAATTAATAAAGAAAATGTAGGAACAACGACGTATATCTCTTCTATCTGAAAAGATGGTGAATCTCCTGTGGAAAATGTTTTTGCCACATTCATCCACCCAAAACTGTCACAATATCGTTCCGTAAGTTAAGTAGAAAATTATAATTAAAATTATGAGTAAATTCGAAGATTAGAATCTCACCAATACAATTTGAAACTTGAAAATTTGAAAAATCAAAAATTGTCTTTCACCAGGTTTAACTTTTGCTACTTAACCTGACTACCTGACTCCAAATGTATGTAAATCAGTTACCACTTACCAATCAGTATTGTACATTCACAAAAGTTAAAATTATGGGTTAACAGGTTCCGGGGTGCACAAACATGTTCTGGATTCACGAAATTGTTTGGAGAGAATAATGTTTGTTCCTAATTCGCGAACTTTTGGGCTGAAGGGGTGATGTTTGTATCCGTGAGTGACCCTCGATCATGTTGGCTATTCCACTATGACTCATTCCTTTGCGAAGTTAGTTTGAACTCTGAACAGTGAGCGAAATGAGGTGCTCGTGTTGAAGCATAGGCCTTTGAGTCGACCACTGAAAAGCATTTGATGTGTTAATTCTAACAAGGCGCTATAACACGCTCGTGCTGCTGACCCCTGCGATTGTTTCATTTGCTATCCTCAAATGGCAAAAAGCGTCATTTGAGGGTGACTCTAAGGGTTGCTTTTGATTTGAAATAGCTTCAGCGATCCCTTTGATGTCCGATCGCAGTCCCCCTCTTGACGCATTTGATTATATTGTCAATTCCAGGGGTGTTAGGTTATGTAGATACTGACGTAAAAATCGGATTTTAAAACAAATCTTTGAAATCGCAAACGGAAAATGCAAAAGGTTTTGTCTTTTTTCTCATAAAAGTCAGTTACTCAGTGACCCCTTTTTGTTTTTTCATCTTTATTCCGGTTTACTAAGTACTTATAGTTGCTTCCTGAAATCAGGTGATCAAGTGAATCTGACCTATTTTATACAAAGGGGTAAAACAGTTGCAATCCACCTAAGCCAAGTTAGTTTTAGTGGCAATCCTCAAGATTGATACGGGCGTTTCCATTCGTCGTCTTACTCGTCTAGTTGGATAAAAATATTGTTTTCGAGAATTTTTTAGTTGAGTTCGTTCTACATAATAATGAACACCGCCCTGCATGTCAAACCACATAATATATGGTTCTCAATCTCAGGAGACAGCCACCCCTCACTCTAACGAGAGAGGGTTGGGTGAAACTCCCGTTTCGCGTGATTTTTCCATCCGTGAAAGGATTCGAATTTCACGAAAAGGTTTTATTGTGAGACCGCCGTTGAGTGGTTCTCTTAAACGAACCACCCTCAGACAGCTGTGACCCTTGGATGGAATCCCAGGGCCGCAATGTTCGTTCAAAATGTCGACATTCGTGTGTCCTGCAGTTCACACGACGACGCGCAGTTTGCTGCGTCTTTCATCGACCCACGAGCCAAGTGATCCGCCGCTCAGGGTAATCATGTTACTCGATACGAAATTATCGCATCAAGAATTGTTGATGATATGTTGAGATCCCCACGGCTCTCTCCTCACCGGGTGTCTTGGGTAGCCCGACAATCCAGAGGCTCTCGGATTTTAGTCATACTCCACCAACCAGCTCGCGTCTCCATCGATCCCCGGCGCCTTTACTCCCTTCCCGTGAATACAGGGGTACTCAATCTCATGGTTGAGAATATAATAATTGTAGTTTCAAGTCATAATATGGCTCAAGTTTCCAAATATAGTTAACGTTATTATAAAGGTCCATCCTGAAAAACACATACAAACCTGGCCATTATCATGTTGTGTCCTAACAAAGTTCCAAGAGAGTTCATTTCAATCTTGTGCTTTAGCTTTAAGGACGAAGCTGCTGCTTATAAGGATGCCACTTTTTTCAACAAACAATACTGAAGTAATTGCCTAGAATCCGTTGAGGTATTTCCTCATTCGCTGCGTGGAGGTAACCTTGATAGGGTTAAACGTAGTTCTTGAAAAGGTCTCATTTGGACGAAAGACGAAGAAGAAACGAAGAATGCCATTTGATTGGGAGAAGCTCGCTGACTACAGAGAGATACGAGTATAACTGTTTCCAGATGACAAGCTTCGATGAATGCGGGAAAGAGTAATTAAGGACAAGAGTGAAGGGAAGGGAGGGATTCCGTGAAAAGCAAATTACTCATCAAGCAAGGTCTTCATGAACAAGAGAACGGAATTAGGTGGGTTTTCACTTGAGAATCCTCGCCAGATTATTATACCTACCACGTCACCAACTCTCAGTGTCAAATTATATGGGCATCCTTTCGTCAATTTAACCCTTCTCGTAATTATCAACTCGTCGAGCATTGCTGTTGATATTTTATTAACTCCCTGCCTCTCCTTGATGTCTGATGTGTATGAAATCGTTTTGATTGTCACTCGGTTGAATACTTTTTTATTAAGTAGTATTTTGGAACTTTCCAATCCCACAAATGCCACAACACAGACAAATTTTTATTATAAATATTATTCCTCGACATTTTATGGGTATGTTTTTGGTCCTATTCATGTTTCCCCAATTAATCGGGTGAACTGTACATTTTTAAATCTGATTCATATTGGTACGTTTACATTTGTTTAATATGCTAGTTCGTCTACTTCTAGTTAATTCATCTCAACTTCGGTGGAAATTAATGGTAACTAAAGACTGATCATTTTCAAGTGATAATTTGCCTGCATAGGCAAAGATATTATCTGGGCAAGGATATTATATGCATCAAAAACATATTCGGGACGTGAAATTTTACGATGCCAGCCTGTTCGAAGTCGAATTGTAATTACACCAGTACCGAGTGAGAAACATATGAAAGAACCATCAACTCGCGAAAAAAAGTCAATTTTTTTAATAAAAAGGAATATCATCGATCATTTGGAGTCGGAGAGTCGTAAATCATGACAATTTCCAACCTGGTAGCTCTTCGAGTATTTTCATTTTCCCGACTCCTGCCTTCATCTGAAAGACCACTCGATCCTGAGAGCTGTCCACTTTATATTACCTTCAGGACGAAATCCGGAGGGAAAAAACGGACTTGTCGAATGAATCAAGTTCATTTGGGGGCCCCTAAATCGTTTGGTGGGAATTGGACGAGGGGCTGGAAAAGACGAGTCACGGGCTCCCGCTCGAAATGAACCGAATGACAAATTAATGTTCGGAAACCTCAGCGCCAGAAGTCGGTTCCCGCTTTTTATATTTTTATTTTTTATATTGCTTCAGAAGGGAACGCCGGGTGTCTCTGACAAATGTCTTGCGGAGGAACAGGGAATCAAACGCTCGTCACAAGTTATTGAGCTCACGCGTTTGAGAGAAAACTCTTTTACGACGGAAGAACTTTCTTTGTTTTGTCTTGTTAGTGAGTTCTCTCCTTCGAATGCCAAGTAGCTCGCTGGTCCTAGGGATACAATTTCAGAAAACTTTTCCCCTCTATGCTCAAAACATCTTAAATAATATGAGACCGGTAGAGATTCTGTTTGGGAGCATGCATATCTTTTCTATTCTTTTGAAGTCTAAATGGACAGAATACATGTTTATCATACAGTCTCAAGAGGTGATGGCTCGAGTCAGTGATATAGTTTTGAAACCGTATACAGGTAGACATTGGGCTTCACATATGCTGAATTAGTGCCCTAGAACGGGCTATTATTCACCGAAGAACTGTGAGCATAGCATTTAGTTACATCAGTAGGTACTCTGCATCACACATGTCGTGGTTTGGTTTCTGCGAATAAGCACGTTGATGACGCTTCAACTGGTGAGCTGCTGATGAAAGTGAGCTGAAAGACCATCTGAAGACATCAGGTTGAAAAGCACAGAAGGTCTCAGAGGAAACCAGCTTTTTTTTGTCCTCTCCGTTAGAAACTCTATGCATTTTAAACACGGTCTCTTTATACCTTGTGTCAATAGCAATCTACCGAGGCTTGCAATATGCAAAGTTGTTTCCAAGACCTTTCTCCATATCGTAGCTTCCTTTTTTTCAGTCGACCAGTGATATTAAATCCACCTTTATTGTGCTACGGAGAAGAAACTTTTAAAATACCATTGGAAAGAAGGGCCCCGTCTTTGTCTCGCCTTTCCCATTCGCCTAATATTAAAAATGTACGGGTTTTCCTCGCGGAAAATGGCCTCGCTTAAGAATTCAGAAGAAACTCGGAAACAGAGCGAAAAACGGAAAGGAACTTAGGTATTAAGGGCGTCTCTTGAAGGCTAACGAGAAATTCTTATAACAGAAAGAATTGGGAATGTTCCTGTGGCACTTTCATGTGTCTCTTGAGTACGGCCTACATTGGCATACTTGAGGATATTGAAGGAATATTGCTGAGGAGTCAAGTGTGGCTACACGCATGCAAACCGTATTTTTCAAGCTTTGTCAGGATGTTCTCAGGACGAGAGAAAATTCCAGTTTATACGGCAAAATTCTAGACCTGTCGAATAGTTTTGGCAACTCTTCTTTTGCCGAAGGTGTCACTGAATGCAAAGAACTCGAATTTCTGATATTTTGAATTTAAATTTCCAGATTCAAATTGTGGACCCTTCAACCCTTTCTGAAACTCACCTTCCTTAGTCGCACAGATCTTTCATTTCTTCCCTTGCTGGTTCCACCTTGGCACTTACCATTTCCAGGGGGATTTTTATCCCAACGAACTCCCTCGTCTTTCCCTTCATTATGCAATAATTAGAGAATAATTAGTAAAAGTCTACAACCTTTATTAAATAACTTCCCTGGAATCCTCAACCCCTTTAGCATGGTCTCTTTGAGGAAAGATAGCAGCGAACGGTTTACAGTTTCATCCCCTCTTTCTCGACAAGGGTTCGTTTCGTCGTGTTCAAGTGTCGGATTTCTCCGTAGGTGGCGATTGGAGGCCTTGTTATAATTATCATCTTTCTTTTTGTGAGACCTGAAGTTTTTTTTCTGCCGGATTTCCGGGAGGGCATTGGAATGATAGAGGGGATCAATTCCTCGGAACTTATGACCCCTCCATTACATCATCTCTTATACTTATTCCGCGGCCTTTACAAGAGAAACCAATATCCATATTTTTCTTATCCTCTCGGAATGACCTCTAAAACTCCTATTATGCAAGGGAAGAAAGAGATCACAAAGGCAACCCCTAATCCTCCCCCCAACTCTACTGCCCTCTCCTTTCGTCTTCGAGTATAATAAAACGTACAAATTACGAGTAAAGCGAAGGGAAGAATGAAGGGAGAAAACGTATAAATTTCAATGAGTTGGAGGATTTTGGGCACAGGAATAAAGGGAATAAAAAAGGTCGGAAAATTCTTCGTATTGTTCTGCCTTGCTGCTCGTCGCGATATCTTTTGTCGGAAGCAATGATTTAATTTGGCAAGGAAATAATTCCTCGGAGATCAAAGCCTTCGAGACAACCTACGCTTACAACCCCAAGAGGAAGAGGCTGGAGAGGAGTAAACAATAACTGTAGCTCCCGAAATGGAAGAAGGGGATGGGATTTAATTGAACGGAATAAGGCAAGGAGGGTAGGATGGGCCTTTCCCTTTGGGCTTCGGTGAAAGATGTGTAGCTACACGTATCACTGCTTTCCCCATCCAAGCTTAAAAACACATCTTCCTTCTTCAGATCGTCTCTTCTGAGCTGAGATAATCTTAAGACGTTCATGATAATCTGCGTCGAATTTTCATTCGCTAACTGATGTTCCTCAATTATAATCGTTGCCATCGGTGCAACGTGGCCACGAACTCACTTCCGAATTGCATTCTGTTCTCCAGCTTTTTATGTTACAATTGAACGCGGAGTAACTATTATTTTGTTAGTCTCCTCACAATAGTCCCTTGCCATTTGCGCCGTGTTGAATTAATTCTGCCTGTGTTCGAAGATCCTCAGCTTGGTTTTCATTCTTGAAATCGACGAAGCAGACACCGTTCGGCCATCCTCAACGTTGTGGAAACCCAAGATGCAATTAGTCATATTTAATCTACAGGAAGGCGGACAGGCGGGGGAAGTAGAATACTAGGTACTGGAGGCCCTCGCGGAAGGAAAGATAATTGGCGAAGTGGGACGTGGGTATTAATAATCATATACACTCAAGGAGGTAACTCTAGAGCTGGAGTGAGGGTGCGGAACGCTCTACCAGAGATTCGAAAACTCATAAGTACGAAAGGCTGGTAGGACGAAGGGTGAGACGGAAGATGGAAAGGAATTAACGAGCGGAGGGAATTAACAAAGTTTACATTGACTTGCCGGTAAGAAAGTTTGACATGCCCGCTCCTCCTTCCTTGATGCAAATTGAATCTCAAAATCTCCTTGCGCCTAGGACTCGAGGCTTTCTGATGGGAGATTTACGCCATTACGAGTATATCCTTTACTAATGGAGAGCGCGGTAATGATTTGCGACAGCCACCCCTACTCCACCAACTGTTCTGATTCAATCAGATTTATCTCTGTTCTGGCTGAGGAAGATCTTTGGTTCAGTAGGATACGTTTCAATGTAAATGAGGAAGCGAAAAATACAAGTGATGAATCTCAGTATACCATTAACCTTCACGAAGACTGCAATGATTTTGCAAGGTCTGTATCGTACCTACCTTGTCGAGAATAAAAATGATGCAAGAAGAAAGTCCGTTTCTATTGTGGGTGAGGTCCTGATGAAATATTTTACCATTAACGGCTCCGCTTGGAAGAAAGGAAACCTCCATAAATGATAATTTGGATGAAACGAAAGAAGCTCAGAAGTAAAAATAAGACAAAAACGACTCCAATTTTTGTAGAAGCGAGGGCGAAAAAAGGTGGTAAAGAAAAGAGCGGAAGGAAGCAGCAAAACTCGGGAAGTTTTGTCTTGGATATAATAATTACGTTATTACCCCCACCATTTCCCAAGCCCTTTCGATCTCTCAATAAAGAAACGCATTAGTGGCGCGAAAAGGGAGGAGGACTGTAGAAAGCCGGGAAAAGCGGCGTTAAAAGCATTTTCTCATTATAAGCGAAATGTCTTTATTTCCCGTATAATAGCCTCTAAGTCCCCCCAAAAGTTGGTTGCATTGACGTGTGCTACCTATTTCACCCCTCACCTCGAGTCAACCAAAAAAGACAATAAAAAAAAAAATCGTGTATCAATGAGAGTGGGGGTGTTTTTTCGTCTGCGTACAGCAACCTTCGTTTTAATACCATCTGTTTTTCATTGCCATTAAATCCCCCCTCTAATGTAACCATTTTCAATAACGATCCTGATTTCCTTAACGCGTGGGGGAATAAGATAGTGTAGCTTCAACCTCTTCCTATTATTACGTGAGCTTCGCAGCTACGCCAGAATAAGGACATTATTCAACCGCACAATGTTTCCAATAAATTTGGAAAAAAACTACTGTCAGATAATAGTTGATTGTTCTTTTAAAACTCCCTGAATCGGAAGGGTGCCTTTTTCTCATTGCAAAATCCATAGTGGTCACCTCTTCCCCTCGAAATTCCTCTTTTCAATCTATCTGCTCCTTCATCCGTAGCGATTGTTTGAAGCCTTTTATTGGTGTTTGCTTTTATTCTTTGGTTGGCAAAGGAAGAGCCTCAATTACTTGGCGATTTGATGGAAGAGACGTTACCCACCTTTCACGGTATCTTCTCTCGGCTTTTCATACAGGGCCTTTACCACATTCAGGACTCGCTTGAAATTTTTACTGAACGTTCTAAAGCCCCGTCGTGGACCCCTAATTTCTGGAAATGGGTTTTTAATTGAAGCCGTACTTGAATAAGCATTAACAAACGTTTCATTTTTGGGCGTCTTCTCGTAGCTCTTCTTTAATTGAAATGTTTGTTAAAAAATCAAGTTGAGCTCCTTTTAGAAAATGTCGATGAATGATGTGGTTCCTGTGTCGGTTTACCATCGCGAAAAACCACGATGAACTTAGGAAATTGATTCGGGATTTCTCGACAAGCCTAAGCCCCAAACCTCAGGTCAAAGTTGTTCTTAGCTTATTCCAAAATAATTCCTTTCGAAGATGTGAAATGCTGATGAAAATTTATCGTCTCACCAAGTTTATGAGTTTGCTGCGGTCTCCAGCGTCAATATTTCTCGCCAACTAATTTGTTGCTGGAGCTGGAGAAGGAGGAGGGTTTGCTAATAAGGGGGCCTTCGGTGTTGTATGTCTGGAGGGTTGGTTCTAGTTCTCAAGACAATATTATATTCTCAGGGCGAAGACTCAGATCTCCATCCATCTTACATCAGTTATGGCTTCTAATTGAGGCAAACTGCTAATTAATCAACAAACCTTCGTAGTCCCCTGAGGCTTCTCTTCACCCCGCTCTTTCCCTATTAAATATTGATGTTCCTTCTTATCCCTCCCCTCCACGACCCCCTTTCACGAGACTTCCCACCCCTTTGCGTCTTTCCATCCGAGTTTCTAAAAATTACTTCCCCCTGATGGACAGACAGTAGGGACCTGTTTATGATGTCTGACTTCCCCTTCAGGAAACCCCTCGCTCCGGTATAACTCTGATTGATGGTCTGTCTTCACTTCTAATACCATTATTTACCATTTCTCTCTCACAACATGCAAATCACTAAAGTAGAAGAATATCTTTCTGCTCTCGCCTTTTGCCCGCAAACCAAGAATTATTGTTCTGCTTTACCTTCCACGTCATCCCGCAACCATCTGTGCGTTCTTCTTTTCGATAAAAACGTCAGAAGCAAGATGAAGCACCTCATCGTTCCACATTGGTACATATAAAAGCATCTTCGGGAAGCGCTGAGTCAAACTCCATTCAAAACTTGGAAAACATCTGCACTTTTCCAATGCCTTGCCTGAATGACTGCATGTAAACTAGTCAATATTTGATGACAAACCCTGATTACCTCATGGATTGATATGGTTTTGCTCTTCGAAAGCTTGTGTTAGATTTTATCAGGAGTAAAAAAAAGGCACAACATGTAAAAATAATACAATCGGGAATCGCGTCAATATATGATTTGATTTTGAATGTTCAATATTTTTATAATTCAATTCATAATATCCTCTTCATTTCGAGGCTATTTATTGGGCTACTCTCATGATTTTTTTAAAAACTACAAACATGTTGTATATTAGTTTTGTGATACGACATTCAATAGGTGGCGCCTAGCTCGTCAATAATGCTCGCTCCTTGCTATATCTGTCAGCATGAACACCGACATATGTTACCTCTCGAAAAACAGGTGCTAGATAACGCAAAACAAATCTTCAACCTACCACTTCTTATCTGGATTCCCCGTTAATCCACGGTAGCGCACGTGGAGATAACCACTCGGTTTGCCCTAATAGTTTGATCGCGTTGTGCTATTGTCACAGATAACATCCAGTCTCTTTTTGAGCGACTCGCCCTCGGTCTCCTCTCGCTTTTTGTAATAAAGAAACGAACAAACAGTGAAGCTTGAGCAAACAGGCACTATATTTCGGTGTAGCGCGATAAAGTCAAAAGAAACACGTCGGTAGCCATACAAACACTCAACACAAACAGCTGTCACTTTACCGATTATCACGTTCCACTACGTTGAAAGGGGATAGGTAGTACCTATTTATCTGATGATGACATTCGTGAGCACAACCTGTTCTAGATATGTAGCGTCCATGATAAAACATGACTTGAACATTCCCATATCTGCATATTATGTACCTATACTAATAAGCTGCACGAGACATTTACATAGGTTCCGTTTCAAATCCCACCTATGTGTATTGTTGTCCCGGAGTTCATTTCAATATAATCATCTTCGGGGGATAAACAAATATTGATTGACAATAGGTGGTTTTGAATATTTCTGTTATTAACGTTGTATGGGTTTTGGTTCACTGATGAAAATATCTGATTGATGTAAGAAGGTCAATAGTGATCTAGAGGATTAATTCTTCAAGTTTACAGTTGTGTAGAGGATAGGAAAAACCGATAATGTTGACCTCAGTAATTCCTGCCTAATATACCTACCTGAAGTCGGTCCCTCGAATTCCTTGTGCTCACTGATGACAAATTTTCGCTGAATCATATTTTTGTCAAATACAAAGTACAAATGCTTTCGAAAAATGAAACGTTCACCCTTATTATGATGAACCATTTGTTCAACCAATGAACAGAGATGAGAAGCTGTTAAGAGGACAAGACTTGTTGAAGTCGGCCGCTTCGAGTTCCCCTATCGTTCCTCGTCCTCTCCTCTGCTAAACAGTTTGAGGGGGATACTGTGAATGATGAGATCCCGCGGGAGTTCTTGGTGAAGAGGGGGGGAATAGGCTGGCTACTGTTACAACTGACTCCTATCGCTCAATCACGAACCCGGAAATAATTGGTTCACAATACCATCTCTTCTTTCATTTGGGGGAAGACCTGGAAATATGAGATAGGCATGAGTTGCCAAAATTTTTATTCGAAATGTCTGTGGGGGTTTTGAGAACCCGTACGAACATTGCTTTTTGTGCATTTTGCAGTTCAATTGACCAATTTATTTCGGTCCCAGGATAGTAGATTTCATGCATTTCTTGTTCCAGGAAATATATTTTTGCCTTAAATAGTGGGTATGCGGTTTTATAATCTATGAGTTATTGCTTCTGTTGAGTTAATGCTCCTTAACAGTTAATGCTTCTATTACGTAAAGATCTCGGATCGAGATAATTGTGGAGCTTTCAATTTTGTTCATCCGTCCATCCAACCCAAGTTGTTCCCAGCGATTACAGAAACTGATACTTCACTTGCACTTATACATAGCACCAAGCGCAACAACTCCAACAAAATGTTACAGCTCAATTCAACAAACCAAATTAGTCTCTCTATCGGTGTTTTGTAATTACATTCAAGAGATCCTGATGGTTTACAAATTGGAAAATGCAGGAGCCTCCAATGTCCCCAGTAAATATTAAAGGAGTCTTGAGGCCAAGATTACAGGTTTCTATAGCAGACAAGTAATTAATTCCGAACAACCGCTTGCTTCTCCCTGGTGGCATATCGCCTTACTTCATTAGGTGGGTCCACCTACCTAACGAGACGTCCCCGCTCTCCTACGGCGTGTCCTTGATTAGAAACTCTATCTCTCACATTTGTCACTATTTTCACGAACGCTTACCCCTTTCTGCCCCTTTCCTGTTACTCCTACTCAGTCACAGTTGGGGGAGTCTGACGTGTGATTGGTCATGCAGCCCCTGCGACCGCTACTTGAGACCAATGTATAATCCGAAACTGTAAAATAAGTGATCTCCAATCCTAGACAAGACCAAATGGCGAGTTCGTATTTAATATGAAGTACCCTCAGGCTTACTATTTTACGGGCTTGATTTGTACTAACGCTAACCTAACTGCTAGGTACTCACGAGTTGATGATTCCTACTGAAGTCAACGCCATTGGCAGCTATGCTATTGTAGTACATCTATGTGTCCTCATAATAATTATGAAGGTTTGTAGGGAATTTACGAAAACAGAGAAACGTAATGCGGGAATGAATCGCTCGCAACTTGTGAGAAATTCTCTGATCTTGTTGTGAGAAGTGCATTAGACAATCTGCAAGTTGCGGATAACAAAGGTAGTTGGTTTACTTAATGATAGACCTCGGCCCTACGAACAATCGCTGTCATGCTTGAGATGAGCCCAGCATTTGGTTGGAACCTTTCCAGCGGCTATCGCCCCGTAATAATGGGGCGGAGCGCTACAAATGTCGACTCGGGCGATGATTGTGTTGTTTATGCTTTTGAGATGTGTTACATTACCCCCAACAACTCTACATTTTCCTGCGGGATGTACAGATTTATTCGTAAGACACTCTATTTGGCTTGAGGTGGGCGAACGTATCGAGTTTAGACATCTCTTTTCGAAGAACCCGTCACTCACGATCGACTTCTAGTCCATGTAGAATAGCAGCTTTCCGCAAGCAGTTTCATAATAGGGGAATAGTCAGTTAGAGGAAGCAGAGAGCAATTGGTTTATGATTCGTATTATTATAATCCGTATACTCTTCCTCAACTATTATTTCATATTATCAGTGTGTAGCTTCAAAATCTGAAATGTGTCTGTACCTTGGCTGAAAAAGGAAATCTGAATTTTCGCTCAGGTGGACCTCTTTTGGGTCCTTGTTGTGCCTAACTCTTTTTTAGTTATATCTTTGCAATGGAGACGGTGTGGTCTCAAAAGTGGTTTTTTGATATTTTCCGTGTCCAAATGTTAGGGTACTTTGATTCAAAGCGGTGGCGGACCTGTTAATGCAGTATTTTAGAAAATAAAAATTATTAATAGATTTTTTAAATTATCTACATTGGTGGACCTCTAAAAATAATGGGATTTTCCACTTAAATGAAATACACATACAATAATCAACTATTTTGTAGTAATTTTGAAGCGATGTATTGAAAATCTCAATTTTCATCTTCACACATATCAATGCTTATTGCATTGTTTTTTTTTTACAAACTTAAAAGCGATTGATAGACCGACTAACCATGATTAGTTCATTCTGTTCCAGACTGAGAGACGAACGGGGTGACACCGAACGAGCCTTAGCCCTCGATCAGAAACCTCGGGATCTGAGTTCGCACAACGGTAATCATTTTTATAGTACGTGACTCCTTGAAAATCCATTCTGAAAGTTACTACTTACCATATAAAGCCTCGTTTTCAATGGGTAATGGTTGACTGGTTCTATTGCAGGCTCTTCAAATGGCCAAAGCCCCGTACTTAACCTTAGTAAGAGTGGAGGCGACCAAAGTTGTAGCGAGGGGGCGCAGACCGGTGCCGAAGACGAGGATGAAGAAGACGACAACCCATCTGACCCTGAAGATGACGAAGAAGACAAAGACCAAGGTAGGAAAATAGAACTACTACGCTAGAGTCTGCTTGTCTACAAACAGAATATTTTCTTCAATTTGGAAACCGAGGCGGGCAATCAAACACTTCACTCATCGCACCAATAAGCTGAAGAATATTGGGAATTAACTAATTGAATTAATAGGATTTTAGTTTAATAGTTACTAATTAAATGTAGAATTGCATACAATCCTCCTCAGACAGTGGCACATCAAATCTTGAAGGATGGTCTCTATGTTGGAGCTCATCGTACGTAAATGTGCTCTTCTGGATTAAGAGGACAAGAAACCTTCCTCGCCATTCTTCATTCAAATGGTGTAAACTCTCTGAGCCTGCTACATGGGAGAGTGGAAGGATAAACGATGAACAGAATGGAAGGCTATCTCGTACATATTGATACTGCAGAGGTTCGCGACTCGGTAAAGGAAAACAAAAATACGGCCGCGTTCGAACACAGCGTTAGGGGACAGCGGAGGTTCGAGGAGGGATCTTGCATCGGGAATGAGCCACCCAAGCAAAATCCATGTTCTCCTTCGAAGTGAGGACTTATCCTTCCGATGCTCTCGTTGAGGACGATCGGCGGCCTCCCACCACGGGTGTCCCAGACTTGCTCCAACTACTCGATTGTTCCTTTTTTGAGACCAAAGACTTCGAGAGTCTTATCACGACATCCTTCCCTAACCGATTAGGTTCACACTTCTCGTTTATAAGGAGGCATTTGTGCCATTTAACAAGGACCGACCATCGGTGGGCTGACCCGAAGCGGGGAAGTTCTGAGAAGCTATTATGTCGTAGAACCTGCTCGTATTAATTATGTGAAGCCAGTATGGTCAATGAAAAACGTAATGGTCTCACTAGTTATATAGAAGGTCCTTAACTCCAACCAACTCGACCATGCCGCAGAACCAAAGTCTACGGAGGAGTGCTTTTCAATTTAGAGCCGATTGTGGTGGTTTTTTTCTGCAAATAGTTATCAATTTTGTGGTTGCCCTGAAACACATTTCAAATGCCTTTTCAAACGTCTCATCCCTAGGGAAGAACATGAACAAATTTCCATTTATATTCGGAGGTAGCTTGGGTATCTGTAAAGACTAGTGTTTACCATATTTTGAACCATACGTGTAGTTACCACATCCATCGAATTGGTTTTGCCGCCAGTACTTTGAACAGATTTCACATAAATAATCAAATTTAAAGAACCTAGCTGGACGAACAGATATACCGTTTGATTTCCGTCGTGTCGTTTCATAATGAACCATCCAATATGAGATGATGTCATTTGACTACACCTAACATGACATCACCCGTTGAAGCACGAGGATATCGATTATGAACGGAATTAGGCCGAGAATGAATTATGATTTATAGTGAGCGAGACTCTTCGTAATGCAGTTGACTAATAGATAAGACCGGAGCGTATTCTTGAGCGATCATTCACGACTCGAGTTGCGAAGGTTGAATGTTTTGTTGTCTTCGGTAAGTATTTCAACAAAAAACTCGACAACAATGTAGGTAGATTACTGTGATGATCCAGACATGACAAATAGGAAAGAAAGTGGATCGCAGAGTGAAACCTGTTAAGGGAGGGTTGATGAACACGGATTTAAAATTAATTTTTGACGTGAACGGAGACGTGTCAGTAAAACTGTTGAAAAGTGTTTTGATGAGTACACCGATTGGTCTGGAGCAAAAAAAGGTTATGATGTTGTCACTGTTTGTCTTTGTTAGGCCCTTGGAGGGGAAAATGAAGGCACATTCACAATTTTACTTACTGGTGGATGCTACTAATGTTAATTATACTCCCTCGGAGTTTTAAGGCTATCGTTTTCCTAGTAAACTACGTCTCTCTTCAAAACACTACCCTTCATATTTTCGACCTAACTCCGAGAACTTGTCATGTCTAATATGGAATCGCAATTGGCAATAAATCCAACGCATAAAACGGCATTTAAAACTGCCCACGTTCGGAACGCAGTTTCACTGAACGCCTACCTAGATATCAGATAAAAGCTTGTGAAACGTCCTTCTGTCAAGAGCGTTCGTTCCTGTTATCACTCAAACATGTTCGCGTTTTGCATTCAGCGTTATACCTTATTTTTTCTTCACTATCAATCAATTTTCAATCGCAATCGTTTTCCTACTCGACGTTGTTGGACATGGAACGATCTACGACCACTACGGGTGTTTGAAAAATTCCTCTGTTTACTGGGAAATTCAGAATAAACTAAAAAGTGGAAATTAAAACAACGCTTTTTTTCTTTGAAATACTGACACATCATTTTTGATGTGAAATTGAGACAAATTCGTCGACACCACATTTTCCCTAACAAGGAAGTGTTGGAGATTGGTTATGGATTTCTTGCTATACTCACCTCACTTACATACTTTGCCTTTGTTCATTCTAGTGCCACCTGGCTCCTGAACCTTCACCAATTTCTGCCAATGCACATATAATGGTTAATTATACCTCAGTAAATCTTGCTCCAGGAGGAAATTTCGTCCAAAGCCATGTAGGCGTTGATGCTTATTTTGTATTTATCTGCCCAATGAAGTCCCCTCATCGGATCATTGTCCAATGGTGTTCCTTTGGATTGCTTGAGGATTGAATCGATGCCGCTTGTGCGCGACCGACGATTTTCAACCAAATACCAAATAGTCATAAGCAGTTAGAAGATAAATCCTCAGACACACCCAGATTATTCCTTGAAAATCAACCTATGTTTTCACACCAGTGATAACCTCTCCGATTTGCCTCCAAACTTAACAGTTAGCTTTTCAAGATGTCTGGATCGGAAAACTGAAATGTCCGTCTGACGTCCACGCCGTTTTTGGTAGTAGACAATTTTCTAAATGGGGAGGGTATGGGTAAAAATGTATTTTTGATAAATTTATTTTGGGAACTAGAATATATTTACTCTTTTTTGGACGCTGAATCCATTGAAATCGGTCCCCGTACTCTTACTCCATGAAATAATGTACCATCGTGGAAGAATGTGCAGCGTTTTGATTGAGATGAAATCAGGAATTGAACTTTCCCTGAATGAAAATTCGAGAGATGAAGGTTGTGGTTAGGGGAGACCATCCCTTCTCTACACAATGTCGGGCCGGTTTGATTCCTCTACATCCGTCTCTAGGTATTATACTATGAGATTCAGGAACATCATTTAAAACAGTAACTAATCTACAAAATAAAAAATGTTGGCTGTCTAAAAATGTATGTATTTTTGTCGTTAATTCGCAGATTTGTCTGACGCGGAACAAGGGGTTACCTCCCCGGGAGCCGTGTCCCCACACGCTCTCAATTACTCCGCCGCTCTGGGGGCGGCCGGCGGCGGTCCGACTGCTCCCACGTCAGACCCAACCATCTCCTCGACGGAAACTCTCCTGAGGAATATCCAAGGCCTTCTGAAGGTGGCAGCGGACAACGCGAGGCAGCAGGAGCGGCAAATAAACTACGAAAAAGGTATGTTGGGCACTCTCAGTTCCGTTCAAATCTAGAATAAGAAGAAGAAGAAGAAAAAGGAGGTGGCGATGACAAAGAAAGCTTTTCTCACAAAAGGAAAAAAAGTGTTTATTGCACCAAACAAACAACTTATACGAAATAACAGCCTGATACTATGAACAATAAATAGATAAAACTAGATAGATAGATACTTGATTGAGCTATCACACATGGCAATGTTGCGCATTGCGCAGTTTGTCCAGTCCTATTCACCCATGAGCTGATGATCAGCGTTCCAAAACCAGTGAGGCTATAAAGCAGAAACCTATTTTTTTCCTCTTACAAGTTAAATGGCTCCTGTAGCTTTTCATTGGAACGGAATCACACTATCAGTGAGGGGTGACAAAAAGAAAAAAAATTACCTTGGGTGTAAAAATTGCACGCTTCAGCGGTTTCAATGAGAAATGAATAAAAACTGGCTTCGGTCGATTGTTCGCTGTAATGATACCGCGTATCTGGGTTCAAAAAAACGCCTATCGTCATTCGAGTCTTATTTTGCACACCGGGAATGGACTTTCGAAATCGCAGGATCTGTAAAGAAGGTCAAACTCAGAAAGCCGTTGTTTTATGAAAGAATGGACAATACATTTTTTCTGTACCCTCTATACGAGAAAACCGTTGTAGAAAGTATCTGGAGAATTTAGCCAACTTGATCCATCGTGCATGATGTGTGAATCATGTCCCGAAGTCTTACGTTTCCGATAACACAAATCATGTTCACGGAGTAAGCCCACTACTCCAACAGATATAAATCGTACTCAACACGGGAAAAAAGCTCGAATAATTAGATTGTAGAAAGGTTCAGCAGGCAGACGTGTTCGGGTCTCGGTGGGTCGTGTGGTGTGATCAGATCGCTATCGGATCGCCAAGTTCACGACTCTTAGGGCCCCACTCTTCCACCCGTGTTCTGAGTCCAGCTCCAAATCTCTTCTCGAACCCAGATGACTATCTCTGAGGTGGTTTAGAGCAAAAAAGACACGTGTAATGGAGACATTAACCTCTTAATTACGGGAGTACACCCTATTGTATTGTTCGCTGCCGTTTCCCGATCTCGCATCTCACTAATTAAATCAGATAGATAAACTTACCGTCCGTATCTTAGTTGGATTTCTTAGTCCTACCCCCTACTATATGCCTCCCTTACAGACGAGCGTTTGGCGCCCAGTGTTTTCGAACCGCTGGATTTACATACGTAAATTGTCACTACCCCGGTACTACTTTAAGCCTATTATCTCAACTCCATGAATGCTTCACAGAATATTACCCTACTAAAGTGCGACGCGACAGGCGAAAACGGGAAGGAGTTGAATGAAACTTATTGTCTCCATCTTATTAGCACTCCGTTGAGATCCACTTATTGCTCACCGTGCCGTCTCAACTAGCGGGGTTCCTTGATTAAACCCGGGTCATACGATGTAAATGAAGAGATCGTGTCCTCGAAACTGGTGCCTTAAATCCTATTGAGATAAACCCGAATGGGAGCGGCTAACGTTTGTTTTCCACTCTCCTGTCTACAACAATAAATTTGATCAACTTCGGGACTTGCTCGAAAACCGTTAAGCAGTCTGATCAGAATGGCCACCCTCAAATACTAATTCTTTTAACTGAATCGTTCTTCGGGGACATTAATCTCGAGGGTAATCATTAAAATGTTGTTAGCAAGCGACTATTGTAAGTCTTCCTTACCACCATGGCATCCGAACCCCGTTTATGAGTGGTACCCACGGACCAAAAAGAACATTTATTTTAAAAAATAATATTTTTTTTGAAAAAGAAAAATAATTATCATTCTTTCTCTTTTTCAATTGTCAGATAGAAAAAACATCAAAGAAACCCCTTCCCACTCAAGATCTACATAGAATTTTGTGATGTTTGAGTTCCAGAAAAACTTATCAGGATTATAATGTTCTGCTTCAACTTAAATCTCTACCATTCTTGTGGGTGATAGGCAGACTCATTATTTCAGTTATACTCGGGCTGGGAAGAAGCCATTGCGAGGAACCTGTTATCGTAAAAGATAAAGTTAGAGATGTCCAATAAGGAGGATTCCAGTGGTTTTCAAGTAAAATGGAATTATCGAGAGTGTTTAGAGGAGGACCCTTGTCAATATGAAAGGAGTTGACAACATCGATCCTCACCCGTAGCGTTCAATGTTTTCCTCCGATTCTTGTTGAGGCCACCACATTAGGAATCCAAAAACCTTTTATTTTATTGAAATGGTTTGAGAGGAGCTAAAACGGAGCATAAATCCGAGTTCAACCCAAAACGCCTTGTCGGTTCACAGTTTATTTGACCAGTGTTAGACGCCGGAGTCTACAAAAAACACCACTTAGCCTCGACGACCCCCGAGAGGATGTGGCCTTTATCAGAGTCGCGCCATCCTTCGATTTCTTCCTACCCATACTCCCTACAGCTCGCGAGCCCCTCTGAAATGTTTATAGAGCTTCAATGAGTGCCAATACTGCGCGCTCTTGCAGATTATAGCGCACCCACACTGTGTTTTAAGAGATAAAACAAGGTTTGTCGCCGCGTTGTTGTAAGTACCTTTCCACGTTACCTCTATTCCTCTTCGCAGCCTCGGCTGAACTTGTTCTGTACCTTCATCACTACCTTTTCCTTTACGAGACTGCGTTTACAACAGATTAGAGCTAAATCTTGTGGTAATGTACTCTTGGCCTCTTCTCTCTTTTACCCATAAGCCCTTCATTCTGTCTTTGGTTTAATGAGAACCTGTAAGAATGGTGGAAAAGTAATGACGTTGAACACCTCGCCTCTCAGAATATTCTCGAGGTTCTAAGTTGGTTATTGAGCTTTTCCCATTTGCTATAAGTGACCGTGAACCCTCTTCCTTAACTTTTAATCAGCCCACGACGTGGGGAGAAAATGTAATTTTTTCCTTAAAACATCATAAACTGATACATTGAAAATTCACACCAATGTTGTACGTGTGTATTCCTGCTTAGAAGGAAGAAAATACGCGTGAAAATAAAACAAACCAATCTCGTCTGTGGTCCTTCCATCCCCTATATTTTCAAACAGCTCCGTTCCCTTTATTCTGGCTGATTGGATGAAATCTCGTTTTGGTACTCCAATTTTGAAAACCTCATTCAAGTTCCGCATCCTCCTTTAGTAGGATGTCTACTGAACTGTAATCAGTGGACGGTAGTAATTTCACTCTTGTCATTTATTACAAAACGGGGCTAAATTCAACAAGTTACCAAATGGTAAACCGTTGGAGAAGAACGTCACGTCAAACCATCTGAACGTAATGAAACCGCTCGTTTCCGAATTCCTTCGATCCTGATAGGAAATAAACGTTCCTCGCACCGATTCACTGATGCTGGTCCAAATGATTATAATTATCTGTTGAAATCCGAGATCAAAAGGAAAAAAAAAAATCTCGAAAAAACAAGGCGTCATAGGAAAGGACTGGTTGATTGTCTGAATGAAACGAGATGTATGCAAAACGCTTTGCTCTCAATTCAAAAAAGGCTCTGGTCAAAATGTCGCCTAATTACAGATATCGGGGAACCGCATTATGCTAATCGGAGTTCGTTTTCCTTATACAGTCTTATTGAATCTCGCCCTTATGAGCTATTATCGACGGACCCATCGGGTTTGTATATATGTTAATAATATATGAACACCCTGTACAATGAGGGGGCGATCAAAAGGTTCGTGGGATATTATTATTGTCACAAATTCTATTTAAAAAAAAAAAAAAAAAAACACTGTTTTGTTGTTTGATGAGAAAACGAACGTGAGAAAACTGTTCTCATACAAAAACGGTATTTTAGAGGTTCAGCCTTTTCCAGTTTTCCCTTTATTTAGTCAAACATCCAGATTATTTCGAGTCTGGCGATATATGAATCAGAGTAACCTAAGGGGAAATACATAAAAATTCGAATCAGTAACTAAATCTGAAGAGAAAAATATACTGGATCGACGGATATACCCATTTTTTTCAATACCTATGACACGATTTCACAATTATTTTTTTACCCTTTCCTTCCAGTTGTCATTTTTCATTGCTATTTTCGCATCCATTTCCAACTCGGGACTCCAAGAGTGCTTCGTAATTCAATATCTTTACACGTGGTAACCATCTGTTGTGGTCTACAGATATCATTAATTGAGCAAAGCATTTGAAGGCTCCATTCCAGACCATTAGGACAAAGCGCGCAATAACAACTCCAAACTATTATAAATCTTCGGATTTTGCAACCCCCAAGTTATGTTTTTATCGTGAATTTACGACTCAAGGGCTCCCGCCAAACTACCTGGCGTGGGACGTAGGAATGGGAGTTCTCCGACATGGTAAGCACTCGAACACCACAGACAAAGATACAATGTAAGTCTACCTCTCTAAGGAAGCCTCAAAACACAATGAAGCTGCAAAAACCTCTTAAAATATTATTTATCATCTCTGGAAAAGATATTTAATTACACGGCAAGTTGTTGGTTGTAAATAACCCGGTTGTTTACCCTGGCTGCGAAAGGGCCAAGGGAAAAGGAAGGTGGTGGGATGCTTCTTTTTATTATTAGCAAACAGACAAAGTTGTAAATTGTTGACCAGAGAAGGTTTACGTGTATCGTATTGCTCTTGTTATTTACTGCTCTGGCTTGAACAAATGAGAAGGAAAGGTCTGCACAATCAAAAGAAGGGGGCCCCTTTTATACGGCCACAAGTCGTAAAATATCTCTTTATACAGTTTTCAATACCTTCACTCCCTACGGCTTCAACAATCAACTCTTCACAATTTGAACATTGTTTAATCATAGCCTCGAAACTGATTTACGATTCAGCGATTTGTCCGTGTCCTTATGGCTTCAGGAGGCTGGTAATTATTTAATGAGGACGGCGCTGAAGAAAATGTGCTGTGCTTGCGAAATCCGCTAATAAGAAAGGGAGATCATCAAGATCATCACGGATCCCTTGTCAGCTTCAACTTCTTAGGTGCCCCATTCTTGGGAGAAAAAGATTGATCAAAAAATGTGTTCAATCGTGTAATGCTACGGATAGGCTGAATTCTGTTCGGAACAGCCATAAGGACACCTCGAATCGGAAAGTTTGGTAATACCTAATTTAATACTGAGTTGAGAGTACTTCCTCATTCAAATCGCAATTTTTTATTTATTCATTTTTTAACGATTTGAGGGAGAGTTTACAGCGTGCTGTCAATAGTGACGACCTGGTTCGAAAGAATTTGAGATGGTACCCAGTTGGATTGTGAGAACGCACCGATCAATCGGTTCCGGGGCACGAGGTGAGTTCGGATCACTTCGTTTAATAGGAGATGGAAACGGAATGAAATGAGCGGGTTTCTACGGGTGAAGGACTCATTTCGAACCCTTGAATCTCAGAAGATTACAGTGTTCTCCTCCGACCGGACCTCGCGAGGCGAGCAGTGAGAACTGGTATTGTACACAGATCTGAATCCGAATCGAAGTTACTATTCCGACAGTGACAGCCGGTGATTAAATTGGATTTTTCTGTTGGCCTCTTTCGGTTCGTTCTTCGAGAAATTCCCGCGAGAACCGCCCAAGACCGACTCCTTGCTGGTGGGGATTTTGATTAAACGTCTAAAAGCGGTCACGTTCACCTCTTGATTATACATCACAGGTCCATCAACTATTTACTCACCGAGCTTCGAACCGTTTGGGCTTTTTGTTTAGGTTTGCCGGTTTTTTTTTTTTTTTTTTTCCTAGTTTCTTTTTCTCATTTTATCATTCATCTCTTTCCAAAACGACTTCTCCTTTTCTTACCGGAATCTACTCCAATCGCTCACGTATCAATTCTGATAAATAGGTACCCATGATCAAAGGACATCTCCTGTCCAAAGAACAATATGAATGGACTCGCAGTTCATCTCTTCTTTCTCCTGTAGTAGGTATAGTTTTTTAAATGTAATTGGCCCTTCATGAGACATAACAAGGTAATGAGAATCCTCACGAATAGGAGAAAAAGAAATAAGAACATGTTTTTCGTGACTGGACCTGCACTGGTCTCCATATACACATTTTCATATAATATTATATGTTTCCCTGTAAAAACTCTGCGAATTTTTGGACGATATAGAGCGACGTAAAGATGGAAACAGTATCCAACCCATCAGGATTCCTGCTTATGACGAATCAAATGACTACAATTTCACCCTCTGAACCATTTTATATATTATTCCTAGTGTGCTGGTCAATAAAGCTCAACTTCCAGGACCCATTGATTGTTGTTCGTAATATTGCACAGAACCTTTCAATAAACCGGTACATTCCATGAAAAAAATTCGACTGATTCATTAATCATGTGTAACAATCGTGTTTCTGACTAAACTACTTTAAACAAGAATAAAAGTAAGAATATTGTAATTTACACATACGTACACGTACAATTTACGGTGGTATCTCATGATTTTTTACAAATTTCTTTTGTTATTTTACCTCAGTATTAGTGGAAGAAGAGCTCTCTAACATTGCATGCCGCATATTTTGACTCCCTTAGTACTTATTTGACGGAAATTCTTTTGGGGAGCCTTCACCCATCAAAAACTAAAAAAATACGAAGTCATCAAGGAGAAAGCGCTGGTTCAATTACAAATTTTGAGAGTTAATGTGAACATTTGGGGCTTGTTACTCTTCTGGCAATGGGTCAAAGGTTAAAAGATCGTGCGATGAAGGCTTCGTGGGGGAGCGCACGGTTCCAATCTATTTTTCCTCCAGACGTAGAGTGAAAAGTTCCCTTGTAGGAGCAAGATTGGCACGATCTACCAAATATGCATCTTGCAGATTAACATGATTTAGAAATCCTGGAACTGGACAGAAATGAACGAATACCTAACTGTAGTTATTCATTTTTCCCTGGTAAGTTGTTCGTCGGGACCTTTCGTTCCGAGAGTTCCTGTACCTCAACTGACGGAAATTCGACTATCTTCAAATAAAATTATTTATACATAAGGCTTGGGAACATTTTTTTTTTTTTTTTTTTTTTTTACCCATACCGAACCGAACTGTCTTCTCTGAGGCTAAACTGTTCTGAGGTTCGCCGGAAGAGTAAACAACCTCGTCTACAATTATCGCTCGAGTGACCCGATCGTCAGACTAATATTACGTGATTGGGTGCAGTGTGATTGAGAACCAGTATGGGTTTGAGACGCGAATTCATTCCCCTTCTGTTTGCCTCAAAACCCCCGATCGGAACGTATTCAACTAGTAGAGCAAATTTTGAGCCCCTCTCTCCTCTCTTCCACCTTTACCTCTTCTGCTAAGACAAACAGAAACTAGAAACTAGTAAACAAGCTACGACTATTTAGCAAATCTAGTGTTTCCAACTTTGCATGAACACACACATAGTGCGGGTAAACTTTGGTTGGAACTCACTGATGGACAGCCGAGCCTATTTATTTATTTATTTACTGAGAAGCGATAATAGAACTACCATTCCTCAAACTGCACCTACCCATTCAGTAGGGGAGTTTAATTATCATTTCATTGGGATTGTAGAATTGAGGGTCGTTGTTTCGATTTCGATTTTATATACCTATAGTAGGTGGATGATGTTTTGTAGTGTTTCCCTGCCTGTTCTCTCAGCTACATTGTCTAGGCCGGCCAAAACATGTTTGCCTTGAGAATCACTCGCACGAACGTATTTTTTCGTTCGAAATTTGAGCTATTACTTGCAAGTGTGTAGTTCCAGCCCCTTCGGTTGAAGCTCGTGGGATTCCATTCCAGAACGTTATTGCTCATAACCAACCCGTATCAGACCATCAGTACGAACGAGGTTAAAGTGATCGAATGTGATTGCCATCTTGAAAACGAATTCCGCGGTACCGCCCTCTGATTGTAGGTAAAATGAAATGAGGCAACACCTCGATACCTCGCCGCGGTATGATTGCTCTCTCCCTTCCGAGCTCCTACTTCCCTGATGAAGTACTAATTGGACAGATTCAATTCGAGAGACTCGGTTAAATTCGTCGTCCTTCTCAAATGAGTTAGCCTCTTTAATTGTTTTCAATTAACAATTACGATTTAATTACTCTTCGGGCGATCATCCACTGGTTAACTCTTCATCAATTTCATTAATACGCGGAGCTTTCTTGTGTTTTGGATCTTAAAGGCTGAAAACCATTAAAATCCTTCTAATACAATATTCTCAGTTAGTGGCTCAATTAAATATTGTTAACGTGCTTAGTCAACTCGGAATTAGTTTTAGAATAATCTGCTACTGCTAGTCAAATTCTTCCAAAACATTTGCACCTCGTCAAATATGTACCATAATACCTGTTGTTACCAGAGCCCGCGTCCTGTTTAAATAAACCGCGCCAAATCATATTTAGCGGGCATTTTTTGTGTTCCATATCGTCAATTACTCCATCATTAGTTGTGATCGAGTGAAAACAGGAATTCAGTTGGTAAGTTGAAAAACTAATCGAGAATTTTCTCTTAGGAGAAACCAGTGGGTACTTACCGAAAAGCAGGCGCTCCATGCTAGATTTATCATAGAGTGGGTGAAGGAGAAATAACATCTTCCCTTATCTCCTGACGGCTATAAAAGAACGTGAATATTATTTTTTGGGGTCCATTAGGGATTAAAGCCACTCGTCGCGAGAAAAAGAAATGGCCTTGTGGAAAAGAATGATCAGTCGCCCCCCAGAGATGCCAGTAGGGAGGATGCAATCTCATTAAAATTGTAAAGGAAGACGATCTCAGGTGCTGAACCTTAGACTTGATTACTCGAAGTATTAAAAAAATTGTCGACGGAACGGCCGTGGGGTTACCGCACCATTACAGACTAATGGCGAATATAAAACATGCACATCCCTTGTTGGAATTACTTTTAAGTGTTTTTCTTGTTTGGTTGGAGAGGAAGGGAGTAGGTGGCAGCGATGGTAGAAGAGGGAACGTCTTGAATAGTTAATGAAACATCCGCGGAGAGATTGGTCGCGCCACTTCGCAGGGTCATCTCTTTTTTGCTTGGAAGGAGGAGCGCCACCTTGCATTCTTGCATTGCTCCTTTCTTTCTAATTGCTCATCCCCTCTTCGAGTTCAAGTCGCTCGAGGCGATACTTCTCCCGGGACTGGTAGGCAGTTGAAGTCCGTTAGAGGTGCACCAGACGAGGCTGGCCCGACTTCTCTGAGTCTTACGACCGGCATTCTGTTTTGCATACCGACCTCCCCCTACTGCTCGTTCCTGAGACACAAAAGCCCTACACCTGCGAGAATGAGCTCGACAAGCTCGGATCATCGTGGGGAAGCACAACGTCCATGTTGACTCAAAAGAAAGGGAATGACCTGGAAGGTTTTTCGACCGATAAAAGTGATTCCAAGTCGGAAGAATAAAACCATTTCAGGTGCTCCACAAAAAATGTCGTCAAACTACATAGCATCAACAGTTGCCTTACACCTTGAGCTCAACGACTACCGTCGCACAAAAGCGAAGGAGCGCAGTAGTTGCCCCTAGAAATATTCACAGATATGAAGCCCAGTTTTCCACTCATACTCCCAAGGCGCATATTGTCACTTGTCCAGTTACTATCTCAGAACTGTTACGGTTCAGTAATGTTATTTACACCTATTGATTATTCATCGGCCCTTAAAAGGGGGTACACCGAGCCACATTGTGGACCGCCCACCTTCATACTGGCTTCCTTCGAAGGATGTCCTAATACGGGAGATAAAGTCGTCTTTCACTTTGCTCAAAATTTTTCAGGCAAGGACCATTTCAAAAGATTATCAAACACTTCTTGAGGGGATCAAAGGTTTGATTTCTGAGGTCATGGTTCGATGGTTTCGGGTCACCGTTGCTTACCGACAGCCTATCCAGTAATAGGTTTAGTGGGACAGGATAGAACCTCGTATCCTTCATAGGATTTTCGGATCGTACGCCCTTTGCGCACTTCGCAAATCAGTGATCACGACGGGTTAAATCGAATCGTGGCCTGCGGAGGGCACGGTCAATTTATCACAACCTCCAACCTTCCCCTCGTCTTCCCGCCATTTCTGGATCGGAGGATGTAAATGCAATAACGGAAGCGACCTTCTAATTCAATTAGATCTTACTTAATGGGGTTTATGGCACTAATTATGCTTGCTGTTCTCCCCTACTCTTGCCTCTTGGGAGGCTTCATCCTTCACATGGGCTTTTCTTATTCTCCATTCTAACCTTTGGGCTTTGTAAAAATAATAGTTTAGCGTTTATAATCTAATCGCTCTTTGCATTGGACAGATAATATACAAGCTCATCTCCTGCGGGTAGTTTCTCACAAGTTACAATAGCAAGTTCTTCTTGATGTTCTAATTGAAGCATACTCCAAGAGCTTTACTAAAAACCTGTTTTGCACATTCACGATTATAGAAAATCGAGACTTTTTTGAGGTACTTTTCATTTTCGACATGCTCAGTGAGTTTTGATGAAGAAATTTAATAAGTTTTGTTCTGACGAAGAAAGTAATAACCGTGATCAGGGAATAACATTGAGAAGGAAATAACACTTTTATTCAGTCATCACCTCAGTGTACTTTTTCATTACTGTTTACCGACAGAATATACTGTGAAAACCGCTGCAAATTCTTTCATAGGGGTTGGTCATTCCTCGGACCAGGAGCATGGGATAAATGGGGGAAACAGTGACTGTTGAGTATCCCGGACCCATTCCAATGGATTCAGCGTCCAAAATCAAGTGGAAAATAATACCCTACACGCCTGGATTTCCAAAAATCTCAAACCCCTATTTTCGGAAAACACATTTTGACATTAAGATTGAAGAAATAAAAAGTGTTGTCGACCATCGTTGACGCAACCGCTTATGATCGGACACATGATGGAAGGGAATACCCACACAGTTGTGGTAGGCAACATTGGGTCAGTCGTTGGATGGGATAAAAGCTTCTATTGGGTTCGGGAATCAAGGGATAAAGATCCTGAATATCGAAAAATAATATTTCTAGAAAAAATTGAATTCTTGCATAAATGGTTAGGGATACGCTGTTTCAATTCTTGAATTCTGAAAAATATGTGAGAATCATGGGTGATTTCAGCTGAAAACTGGACAGTTACGATAGTCGAATTATGTTCCTTAGCATTAATCGAACGAAAGAAACGATTCTGAAACACGATGAATTGGAGGATGTTTTTGTTAAGCAGTAGTAAGGTAAGCGGTTTGCGTAATATTTTATAGCCCATAACCCAGCCACCCATGAATCACTCCCAAAAACGGCTCAACTACATTAAGATCCCTCGGATTGAAACATCACACTCGTAGAAACGTGTTCCACAAGCCAAGTGGAATGTTTGGTTCTTGAGAGCACGGCGGCTCCAAATGATAAACTACCCATGAGAGCCTACCGTTCGCAAATTAAAACACTCGTAGTTCCCGAATAGGAAATGAAATATTTGTTCGGCGGAATAGGAAAAAAAAGAGGCCGGACAGAAAAACTTTCTATAAGAATCAACATAAAAAATGATTAACGGGCAAGACACAACCAGACTACCATTAGAAATATCATGTCGACCTCTGGTTTGATGCAGCGAGCGTATAATTTGATTTGAATCGAAACCATTAAAGGCTTTGGGTTGGAAGCAATATTTCATGATTGTTAATCATTTGTTCATATTGCGCATGTAGCTACTAGCTGAAAGATAATAACACTGGTGAGATATAAAGTTATAAATCTCGCATGTCCTTTAGAAAGAACAAGGTGGTTGGCCATTTATTGAATTTCTACTAATTAGAAAGTAACGGATAAGAAGGAGACACGCCTCGGTTGTGTCTATAAAATGATATACGCGGAGCTTTACGTGCCTGCTTTTGATTCCCATAACATTGTATCAGTCAGTCATATCGCTGAACATTAAGAGATGATACGGTCTTTTCTCACTGACGTTTCTGATGATGCGGCCCGCGTACGTATTATGATCATCCCTTCAACGTATGACATTAGCTCGCCTCCTAACAGATCGTGATGCCTCGATGGATACACTATTATTAGATTAGTTGCCCGTTTCGGACTTGTGGACGCCCAACTCTGAACCAGGGGGAGGGAACGAAATCGAGTGAAATGTTCGTAGATTTTAACTGGCTTCGAAAAGGTTTTCTGTTCAACGTGTATAATGATTTCCTTCGAAGATCTTCATTGCTACGCCGACGATGACGTTAATTATTGAATTTTCTCTCATTATTCGTCATTGGTACTCATGTCCTCCACTTACATCAGGCTGCCATTAGAAAAAACATTAATAATATATCAAGATTAGAACAAATCAGAATTCTTTGAAAGATGATTCCTTCAGGTGTCAGGATAGTTCTCTAAACATTACCGGTTAAACACAAAATTATTTTTATCTTACAAATTTTAAAGTGAAATACATGATCAGAGAACTTTGCACATTCAAGTAAATTTTATCCAGCCTCCTTCGCCAACGAATGTTGTTTGGGGGTAAGGGTCCTTGATTCAAAGATGACGACAAGTACTTATTTTACCAGTGTAGCTCACCTCCACTTAATCAACATTTGAGTAGATCAGGATTACTGTAATACTGACAAATGAGTCTGCTTATTGATTAACTACAAAAACAATCTGGTCAAAAGTGGGAACAAATTCATTGGGGAGGAAGAATTGTGAAACTAAGGAAACATGGGCGAGCTTCAGATGTAATTCCAGCTGAGGGGACGTGAGAAGTAATAAACGAGTTCTAAATAGAACATGAATATTTAAGGGTGCCGTGGATCAAACCCCTAAAACTGGGTGAATTATTCAAACTGGGAGCTGATGGCCATTCGAGTTGTAATATTACTTTGGAGCAAGAGCGACTGATGAAGGAATAATAAATTTGAACTTAAAGTTGGGCTTGCGATAGGTAAATGATTTAAAACAGGAAAGACAATTTTCAGAGTCAATGTGGATTAGCAAAATTCATGTTACAACTTGTGAGCTGTCGGATTCGTTGATTTTGGGTGAATGAGAGAATGAATGCATCTATACAAAGTAAGATATTTGATAAATTTGATAAATATTTAATTTCTGGACACCCTCGTCGAGCGCTACAACTAAATACATCCCCGCTGTCTCAAAATTTTTTTCTGGACGTTTCATGATGTCCTGATCAAAAAAGGTCAATGTCCGTCCGCCGTACGCCGTACGCCGTACGCCGTACATTGTACGCCGTACGTTGTACGCCGTACGCCGTCCATGTTCCGCGCCGTTTTTGGTAGTAGAAAATTTTCTAAAAATCTGAAATTTGGGTCAGGGGTCTGTTCCCAGCCGAGATGGGTCCTCGAAACTTTTCAACCCGATCGGACCAAATTTGGAGGGGGTAGGGGTCAAAATGTGTTTTTTGAAAAATGGATTTTCGAGATTTTGGGTGATTTAGGCGAGTAGGGTGTCATTTTCCTCTAAATTTTGGACGCTGAATCCAATAAAATGGGTCCCAGAACAATTGGCACCCACTGGAAGAAGTAATGGGTCAAATTGGGTATTTATTACCCATTTTGAATATGTGTTTTCGGGATTTCCGCTACCTAGGCGAGTAGGGTGTCATTTTCCACTAAATTTTGGACGCTGAATCCAATTAAATGGGTCCCAGAACAATTGGCACCCACTGGAAGAAGTTACGGGTCAAATTGGGTATTTATTACCCAATTTGATTATGTGTTTTTGGGATTTCTGCTACCTAGGCGTGTGGAGTATCATTTTCCACTTAATTTTGGACGCTGAATTCAATGATGTGTGTCCCAGAACGTTTGGCACCCACCGGAAGAAGTTATGGGTCAAAATGGGTATGTATCCACCCATTTTGTATGTGTCAGGATTTCTGGTGCCTAGGCGTGTGGGGTATCATATTCCACTAAATTTTGGACCCTGAATCGATTGGAATGGGTCTGAGACCCGCCACACCCACTGTTTCCCCCATTCGAGGAATAACCAACCCGTGTGTAAGAATTTGCAGATTTTTTTCCTGATTTTGGTTGGTTATTCCTTGAATAATCAACCTATGTTTTCATGATAATGGTCAACCTCTCCGATTCGGCTCAAAATTTTTTTCTGGACGTTTCATGATGTCCTGATCAAAAAAGGTCGATGTCCGTCCGCCGTACGCCGTACGCCGTCCATCGTCCGCGCCCTTTTTGGTAGTAGACAAATTTCTAAAAATCTGAAATTTGGGTTAGGTGTCTGTTCCCAGCCGAGACGGGTCCTCGAAACTTTTCAGCCCGATCGGACCAAATTTGGGGGGGGTAGGGGTCAAAATGTGTTTTTTGAAAAATGGATTTTCGAGATTTTGGGCGATCTAGGCGTGTGGGGTATAGTTTTCCACTAAATTTTGGACGCTGAATCCAATTAAATGGGTCCCAGAACGATCGGCACCCACTGGAAGAAGTTATGGGTCAAATTGGGTATATATTACCCATTTTGAATATGTGTTTTTGGGATTTCTGCTACCTAGGCGTGTGGGGTATCATATTCCACTAAATTTTGGACCCTGAATCGATTGGAATGGGTCTGGGACCCGCCACACCCACTGTTTCCCCCATTCGAGGAATAACCAACCCGTGTGTAAGAATTTGCAGATTTTTCGTTAACGTCGAACTAGTGAACAGTTGGGATCAGGTAGTACACGCTACTACACACTACACACCTGCTCCTTTTCGATGAATCCTCCTCGGCTCATGCCCCTTTTGGGTGGGGAGAACGATCTCGGTTATTATCACTCACACGCGGATTCCATTTACGATACCTACACAAAGGTCGACACGTGCCTATTCCGATGCTTTCACGGCATCTTCCTTTCGCCTTGTCCATATCTCTTACAAGTGTAGGAAAACAATGGTTTTGTCTTGGGCTCCGTTTGTTTAGGCGCAAGTTCGCTCCCGGAGGGGTATATCCAACCGTTATGTTGTCGATTCGACATGGTCCCTTTAGAAACTTCCAATCGATAACCCTGCCCCATCAGCTCATCTCGATCGTTAATTGAGTTCGTCGTGATGTAAAACTCTTTGATTCTTTTGCAATATTTCGCCTTCTCATTTCATTGTTTGTTCAAGGAGTCTCGACTCTATAATGAAAGTTTTGAACGTGGGTTCTATTGAGACTGATTTCTTTTCTTCGTTTACAAAAAATAAATTGGATTCTTTAGTCCTCCTTGTAAGTTATCTGACCAAAAGGATTTCTCATTCCTTTCGCACAAGTAAGTAAGTACGCTGTCGTAGGCACTTAGAGCCTGAATGAAATAAATTGTCAAAAATGTCACTCGCCACATTGCTTATGAATCAATTGAAAATTTTTAAACCTACGACTGAATTCGGCCTTACCCGTTTTCAACGCTCCTAGTTCGTACAGGAACTGGTGTAAGAGGCAATATTTTTTTGTACGAATCGGAAAGGAATCCCAAAGGCCTCGCAATTATTCTTTGGCGGCACAAGTGAAAGCATCATGACGGTCGATAGGGTTCATCTTGAAACTCGATGCCGCAGGGTTTGAGTGATTGCCTGCGTTTAACCATTATGCTTATCCTTACATGAACGGCCATTTCAATTACCTCGACGCTTCTCCGTTCACCAATAACGAGAACCATCAGCTATAAAACTGGTCAGTACCGCTGTAGGTCACCCTCCCTTATTCTTCATCCTCTTTGTCTCGCGGCTTCTCATTTATCGGCATGAGCAGAATCACGAGTCAAGGAATCTTTTCTGAAGATGGCCCGAAAATCCCTCGGGAGATCGTAACGCCACCGCAATAACCATCTCATAAAATCGCAATCTCAGTTTCCTACCACCATCCTCCATGGCACAGCCGAGCTCTTATTATAAAACACTGTAAAAATTCGAGATTGATCTTTAAGTGTCCTGGGAGGGGCAATTTTAAAGAATAACTGTTCATAAAATTGGTCTTTTGACAGTTTTTGCACCCTTAAAATGCGATAACAGCCTTTTTGTGGAGGTTGCCACTTCATAAAGAAAAATGTGAGAAATGTCGGTTTTATTTGTCAAATTATGGGGCAGCTCCTGAATTCATTTTGAGATCAGCAGATATAATTAATTCCTTATGAAATTTTATACTGCCGAGTTAGGCATTTCACAATACTAGCAAAATGAAAAACTGTAGTTTATGGAAAAAATTAATTACATTTTAGCAATTGCTTTTACAAATTGTACTCCGGTTTGTTTCATCCGCATGCATAATGCATAATGCTGCAGTTGGTAGTGTCAAGTAGGCGGTAGTGTTTAAGCAATCTGTCGGCGATACCCTTATCTGGAAAGCTGTGGCTTCTCGGATCAAACTCTGATCTAATAATAACAGCCACTTGTTTGTTGACGGTTCAGGGCGACAAGGGCCTTCGAAGATACAACTAATTAACCATTTCTCGGATTAGGGGAACAGGACACAGGCGCTATGGTCGGCCGCAACTCCCCGGTTGCAAGGGGATTCACGACCTATCTATACAAGGGCCCCAACAACAATGAGCTGACCCTCCTCTAAACCAGAGCGGAATATCTTAGCTGGATCGACTAGCTAGCTTGGGTCACCGGTATTATGTTTGTAAATAGTGCTTGGTATTAATGGAATAATGATTACGCTATCTCGGATCATTGCGGACTATCGACATAAGACCCCTCCCTACTCCTGGGGACCTTTCAACCACTGCGATTCTTCATTTCTACTTCGCACATCACTAGTTCCGAAAAAAAAAAAATGAATTCTGAATTTCACCCTAACTACTTCTAGGGAACAGGTGTCCATCCTTTTAATGGGTCGGAAATAAAGATTTAGAATAAGCAGAATGAAGCCGCCATTACATACCATTGGGTATGCAATGGTGGCATGACTTTCGATCAAAGTGGAATAAAGATTACATTCCAGCTATTGTCACATTTTTAAATGATCAATTCTGAAGGGATACAGCAAAAGCTGAAGGGTCACAAAAATTCACTTATGAATCAGATTTCGTTGGAATGCTCAGAATTTGGTCCTTCTTGCATCCTATAGCCTCTCCTCCCTGACGGAGAGAGTTCGAACAAAGATGAGATCGATGGGTACAGGACGAATTTCCTTCGGTGAAACCAGGCAGAGCCACTTCCGAGCTCTCATATGTATAGCCAGGACATGCAAACATGCCTCCATCATTTATAGGTAGTAAAGCCAACCTAATATGATAGACGTTGAAAAGGGAAACGCTCATGCTTGGAAGCCCTTGTGTATGCGTGTACGAGATATTTAGCATTTTGCGCTTGCAAGGTTGAAGGCGGAGGCCTGGGTTTGTTTCTAAGCCCTTAGGGATGAGGTAGGTGCCTATCATCTTATCAAAATATCGCGTCCCTTCCCTTCCTCACCCTTCTTCATTCCTTCCGTCAGAACACCTGAATATATTAGCAACACGGGTTGCCGCCCCAAGGCATCTAATGCTTCCCCCAACTTCATCAAGATATGGAAATCCCCGCCACCCCCACAAACCATATCTCTCTTTCTCACCCATTGCAATGATTCGATATGTTAATATCGCCTTTGGCTACATATACAAAACTACCAACTTAACTTAGGGGTACAACAACAACACTTCGAATATTTCAACAACCCTGTTCATTTCTTTGAAAACAGATAGATTACTACTTATTTGGTATTTCCGGTAAAATAACACCCGAGCTTCGACCAGAGACCTGATACGTAGTTTTTCACTGCACGATGTTGTTTGAGTCAACCTCAGAAAAAATACATTTTTCTGATTCCTCCCCAAACAGAGTTTGTTGGTCGACCAGAGTTCAAATTTGCCTCCAATCAAATTCATTCACTTCATTTCATTCGGCTTCAGAAACAGTTCTGAGGAATTCGTAGCTCGTACATTCCCTCAAACTTCATGACCACTTCCTGGCATCACCCACTTAATCTGTTTCTCGAATTAACACCAAATTCATCGGACAAAATAGTTTTTGTTAGCTAGTAGAAAGATCTGTCAGTCTTGAAGGAACTCAAGGAAAAATATTCTTCTCCAGTCGGCAAGTGATTGGAGGACTTAAGGGGGATGTGAGGAAAAGCTCGAACGAAAATATATCCGGATGAAGCGTTGATAACAAAACACTCGGAACATCAACCTCTTCAGGGCACCTCTCAAGGAGGGAAATGTAATCGAAAACCCATTCAAATCTAACCTCGGGAAAAACCTTTCGTAAACAGAAAAGCTTCTGGAATTAAAAGAAAATTGTCCGTCTGTTTTGACAACGGAGGTGCGGACTATGCAAATATTAATGGAGATGACGTTGTGAGAGGTCCTTACTGTTTCGAGAACGCCGTCAAGGAAGGGAAGGTCTGCGTAAAAACAAGAAGGGTGAGAAACCCCGAGCTACTTGACATTGCCCGAAAACTGTAGAAGAGAAGGGTCGGTTGAGTACACAAAGGCATCGACGATCTTTTCTCCGGGATCATCGCTGCTTTTTTCATTCTATCCCTCCAGTATTTTTTCTCATTTCGGTAAGATCTCCCCTCGGCTTTCCAGGGTTTTATCCGTTGAAATGAGAGGAGAGTGAGCGGATCTGATTCGAACTTATCGACTTAATACTATTCTGCGCACTCATTTTATGCTCACACAAAGAACACATATTTTATTCAGGAAAAAAAAAACATAAGAACGTTTAGCCGTCCCACCAGCCATGTTAGTCCATTCTCAGCGTTCAAAGTATTACAGACAAGTTGTTTGAAATCACCAGTACTTTTGCTTATAACTGCGTAGCAGAAGAGCGGTAGACGTATGTAGACTTCACATGTGGGATCTTATATCTGTCAGCCATTATCACGCTCCCCTTTTCGCATTGATGTGATAACACAAATAATTACCCGATAACGCTTTAAAAAGAAATAACGAAAGGAATGGATCTTTCATTGTTACCTTTTCATCCTAGAAAATAATCTTCAACAAAGGACGTTGGACTGTACAATACTCCTTAGCGAACAATTTTCCATTGTTATTCACGAGTCCAATTTATACCCGCGTTTCATAAAGAATACCTAATTCTTCTTAAACTATAATAAAAATCCCTCAGCCTTCGGCTGTTGGTCAAATTGACAAATATTGCTCACATCAGCTCGACCTGATTATTGTGACCTGGCTTCGCAGTGTCTGTTCGATGATGAACAATTTCTTGTCCTACTCACAATGAACCCATAGAACTACAGACGACGTTACAGCATTATTGACAAACCGACCTAACTTGATCGAGCCTATTCATATTCATCCAACAAAATAAAACTCTATTAGACTTTTGAACAGCTGAGGGATATTAGGAACCTATTTACTTGAAGAACTGAGGTAGAATCCGACTCAGGAGTAATACCCGGTTTTAATAATGAAACTCATCAATGAAACAACTCTTATTGAAACTCGGTTATGGGAAAGGGGTTGTTTTTGCCCTCCCCTTCGAGATCAGAGCGTAGAAGGGTTCTCCCCATTAAAGGAGTACTTGTGTAGAATCTTGTGAAGAGGTACTTCAAGAAGCTACTTTGTTAACATTACCTGTGTTTGTGTTGCACAATGGCCCGTAAGGGTTAAACAATTGAAGGGGTTTTCTGTATAGGTTTTAGAACAGTTCTGAGCTCCTTGGGATCCCTTTAATTTTAATATCGTTCCAAATTTGGAATCTTCCTAATTTTCACTATTTAGTGGCCCTGTTGTCTTCATTTTGATATAATTCAAATTCGGTGTCCTTAGCTGCACTATGGTCAGCTTGAGCAATATTTCTTCCTCAAATGTTTCAACCAAAAACTTTCTTTTTTTCCTATGTGTGTTCGTGCACTTGAAAACGTACCTCAATATTAATACAGAGGAAACCTTTTCATTGAAAAACCTGTCTTCACTTTCGTTGTTGCTCTAGACGAATTTAATTCATTTATATCGATGACTTTCGATGTTTTGAGCAACAGCAATCTTCCGCAGTGAAGGGGAGAGTATCGATTCGTATTTAAGGGTAGAAAAATCAATAAAAGGGGATGTTGGATGTATGTTAGTGGGTAACGGTGCCCAGGAGCAAGAGGGTGAGAGAGGATTTAGAAGGGCAAGGAGATGAGCCAAATTGAAAGCGCAGTCCCTCGCGACCCCCTCTTGTAATCTCCACCGCCATTGGAGCCTCCCGACGAAAGCTGCGTTTGATAATATAGAAGGGTATCATACCGGGCTAAAAGCATGAGAATGAGTCTCGTACGTTCGTAATTTCAAACCTGCAACACAACACTTGTGTATGGGGATAAAGAGTCTTCACTTCCCGAACTTGACCGTTCAAGTTTTTTGTTTCGTGACTGCCACTGCAAACGGAAAGGTTCTACTGGCAAACTCCGGTTGCTGGAGTTCAGTGAAATTGCATTGCAGTCGTGTGTTGGCTTGGCGGCCCGGCTATCACGCATTACACTCGTGCTCCCCTCAGGGCATAACCTGCGCCCAGCTCCTGAGCTCCCGTGTTAACTGCTTCGTGTCGCGGATCATTCTCACCATATCAAATTACAAATTTATAAGGAATTAATTCCGACACCCTTCTATGCATACGGACGTCTAAGAACACTGAGGCAAAGGCTAAATTTGCAAAGATGTGGTGAGGCAATCGTTTGGTGGAATATTTTCCGACAATCCACAAAGCGTGAGTGCTCCGTGTTCATGAAACATTGACGAAAAATCATCTTTCTCACAATAAATTTTTTCTGCAAATACATACTTCGAGTATTCTGAGTTTTTAAGTTTTTAGTTTTAATATTCCGATTAGGACTCATGTAATAAATACGACAAAATATGACAAACATTTTGATAGCGCTTCTCGAGAGCATAGGTATGCGCATTACACATAATAAACCTCCTATGTCAGCTTAATGGATTGAACAATACAATCAATAGATGAATATTGTATAATTACCCCAACAATCCAAATGCAATGCAATGATGCATATAACTAAGTAAGGGATCATTCTGTTGCAGCTGAACTGAAGATGGATGTTCTTCGGGAGAGAGAAGTGAAAGACAGCTACGAAAGACAGTTCATGGACGAACAAAAATTGCGAGGTACGTAAAACTGTTTTTTTTTTTTAATTAAAGTGGTTTGGATACGACAATATTTTTATTACTATTTAGCCGCCTCAGAACTATTGATCTGTTCGAGAACGTTTCGACGATCTCCCTGATAAGAAGTCATTTTAAAAGCGATGCAGTATACCAGTCCGTTAAAATAAACGCAATTGGCCTTTGTAATGTTGTTATAGTAAGTTTGCTCTGCTTTTACTTTAAAGGACACTAGACAATGATCCTTCCCCTTTATTGCCACAGCGCCCTTTACAAATGCCAAGACATCTAACTCGGTGTGTATTTCTCTAATGATGGCCTCCTCGCAGCCCATCTTACTTTTGCGACGCCACCTACCCCCTAAATACCCTCAGACTGGGTCTCCTTGCTCGAATGAAAATAGGAGTATAGAATAATTGTAATGAATTTATGAACCAAATGACATTAGAAGTTCTGAAAGGCCGTCCTGCAACCCTTGTTTCTTGAAGAACCTATCTGGAAATTCAATAAACTGCGTCGATAATTCATTTGTTTTAACAAAGGATGGGGGAGTTGATATTCAATTTGATGAATTGATTTCATCACAAGGTGTGCACTGGAGTTTCCTCTGGTCTCAATATTTCATTCGGTGAAGGTGATAACTCAACAAAGTAATACGTACCGTACCTAGCAGATGAAATACCTCCACACCAGAAACCTGAAATTGCGCTTATCAAATCGATCAAACACTCCCACGTATTGTTTGTAAATGTTCGATAAATAATATTATGAGTCACAGAATATTTCGTAGGCTTAGCAATACACCCAGATGCCTCCGCGTTCGATAATGCTCGTATTGTGCTAATTTGATCACATATTGTGAGCCAACGTTCTGCCTCCGGTCCGTCTCAAATCGCGCATACGTTTACATAAGAATGCCTGAAAGGAATATCTCTTCGAAAGGTCATGCGTACGGTTTCGCCTGCGAGATTCTTTCTATTTCAAGTGACAAGGTGTATTTCTACATCATTACGTTGAGGAGTGGCACAGGAGGCGGTTGAAATGTTATCGAAGGATGCTGAAAATGCTGACGAACTCCAAATTTACTAGTACGATGTGACATAAATATTCGTTATTTGACAGTCAAATTTCGTCAAAAGTCCGGTCCAATATATTGTATATACAGGTCTCCATACGTACTAACCGAAATCTCACGTTTGGTCAAAATTAAAATAATCTCACAGACATCAAATCAGATTACATCCCAAAACGAATTTTCCATGCGCTTTAAGTATGTTTTGAATTTCCGAATGTTTTGGTTAACATCGTTTTGGGTTAGTTACGTGAAAAATTTTCCTAAAACCGCCAACATGACTTTTGAAAACACTGAATGGAGAGTATTTTTTTCTTTTGGAGCCCCAAGGAAAACTACTTGTGTGTGAGGCACAAGTATTATAGGTACTAAACGTACCTAAACCTTTCAAGTCTATCAGCCAGACGATTATGGAAATTATATTAGCTAACCGTCGTAATTCTTAGGAACATCGTTTCTGGAAGGAGTAAGCATTGTCCTCGTTGTTATTCAATGTAACCGTTCAGTATACTGACGTCTGAATGTTCGAGACAGGAGTCGATAAAACCGTAAAACTTCGAAATAAACGTTCAAGTGTTTACGCTCGCTGCCGGAGAAGGACGTTCTAACGAGGTTTACACTCAGATGTTTACAAACTTGGATTAAAATCAATAATCATTCAGAGGCTACTGTTCGGTTGTTTAGTTTTTTCTATTGTGATTTCCTGTGTTCACCCCTCCGTTTGGAACAAATTCAATTTTCCGTATTGAATTTCAAACATTTTTCGAAAGCTCGGTATATTTAATTATTCAGGTGGAGCCGTAGTTTTATTGTATTCACAAATAACAAATAACAACGGATTGTTTGGTTCACTTTGGCCCTGGTACTTCCCTAATAGGTGGCCCATTCAGCCCAAGGAAGCTAGGAAGAATTCATTAGTTTTTTTTTTTTTTTTTAACATTGAGAATAGTTTATGTACAATTTCATTAAAAGGAAATCAATGCCTGTGTGCAATCAAATGAAGTACTTCATTCAAATCAGCACCAAAAATACCTTATAGACTTGTAGAAAATGCCCGTATGGCTTAAAAACCTTCAGTACCCAAAACTAGTCTGAGTGTCAAGTATTTTGAGCAGAATTGAAAAATTGTTAGTTGAGATGATGAGGGTGTGAATGCAACCACTTGGCAACCGATTACAAAAAATATGTAAGGGAAATTAAGGCGGAATATTTGCTTGTGCTGTCTCGGATTACGATGTCACTTCGCATTTTCAAGCGTCGAAGGGTGAACGCTGCACTTCCAACCCCATCGGCCACTTGCTGTCTGGATCACATGTACCCGAAGAGTCAACTGTAAAAAGGCCCACCCATCTGGGCCGATCCGATTTCGTTCCGAATGTTCCTTTCGTGCGGGGCCCCGCGGATGGTGGCATTGTTTGCCGATAACTGATATTGGATGAGGGAATGGGTTTTTCGTCGAACAAAAAAGAATTAATATAAAAAAAAACTCAAGCAGCAACGAAGGGTCGGGGCGCTCGTCACTTGACACCGCTTCAATGCCACAGGTTTACACTGAAGCCCTACAAAACAAGGGCCAGGCCCTGCAGGTCTCTGGGTGGGCGAGTTTGCGAATAATTGTTCCGAAATAGAATAACGTGACGAATGGGAAGACGTAAGAAGACATCCACTGAAAAAGGTGTAACTGCTTTTATTTTTGCGCAATGGCAAATGTAAACGTCAGCGTTCTTCATAAAGTCTTTTGCTGCGAGGGAAGGCGACGAAGCCATACAGATTTTACTTTTGCTAACGGTATTGAACGTTCTCTTTCATTCCACGACAAACACGATGTTATTGGTTTGCTCTCAGTTTTCGGTATGAAACCGTCGATTTCAGGTGGAAAGTGATACCTACTTAATTTGTTTAAATTGTGTTAAACTTTTCTGACCGGAATAAAGTCAACTTTACAAATCGTTGCCATTATACGTACAACGTGGAATCAAGGAATAAACGGCAGGAAACAACCTGGAAGAACTGATTAACTTGGGCATTTCAGCTGAAGACAGTTCTGCTTGATGAAGGCTGCTTGTGGTTGATAAGAGCAAGGCAAAACAGATAGCCCACATTCAATCCTCACGAACTGCGCATTAGCATTCGAGTGGGTCAGCAGATAACATTTTCAGGGAGTCCTACAAATGGTGAGGAATCCGTCTCAGGAGCTGACTCAAACGTTGTGGTCAAGCTTTTGCAATCTGATCCTTCCCTCCCTTAATGTACATTTATTGTCCGGTTATATTTGTCTTCACTTATCTCGTGTTTGCTCCGGATATTTGCCACCGGTATATGATTCATGAAGGGGGAAGAAAGGCTTTCCGAGGGTCGGCCTTGTTCATATTCTCTTGGCCAACCGCAAGCGTTTTCGACGTTATCACAAATCAAAATGACCTTTAAATGACACTTTCTATTAGGGCCACCGCTTTATACGTTGAGATAAGTAAACTCGAAACCCAATACCTGGCAGCTTTTCCGCAGAGGTTATATTGGTACGTATAAAAGCAGGCGGAAATCATTCTCCGCCATTTATCGCTGTTCGGGAGTACTTAGCCATTAACAAAAGCCAATTTGTACTGCAAATGTCGCAAATTTTTGAGGTCGCTCCCTGAGACAAATGGGAAAAAATGAACAGTTACACAAGAAATTACAGCTTTTGGGAAGGTTTATAGAAATCATACATCATGTTTAAATGGTGTTGTGTTTCTCAGAACTGTAAGGGAGGATCAATTAATAATTGTTATGCTCAAAACATTTACATGAGTGAAAAAAATGGCTACCAAATGACGGCAACACGATCATCAAAATCCCCGCACGGCTATTGTGATCCAATAATTGACGAATCATTCAGTTTAAGAAATAATGCGGTTTACTCGCAATCTAGGACGGACATAACCCGAGATGACGGCAAAGTGACCAATAAGATGAGTCGTGAAGTGAGACCACATTAAGGAACAAAGTCGGAGATAGAGGGTCGTCCAGAAAGGGGATATCAAATGACCAAGATAATAGATGAAGTGTGTGAACAAAGGGACCTACTATTAGGTACTAGTGGCCAGTGTAATGTGTCCCCAGCCTGAATAACAAGGATATTCTCTTACAACCGACCACCTCAAAGGTACAACTACTAGAGAATTAAAACGTAGTTTTGTCCTTTCAAGGCTTCCGAAACTTCTGTTTCAATGGGGAGAGAGCGAGAGAGAGCCTATCACGAATTCCCTACACAATCCATACTATGAGACATTTCCAGATTGACCGTTAGAATTGATAATCATTACTTTGGAGACCTTATTATTTTTCTCTTCCCCTCAAGTAGAAAACACGGGAAAGTCCGTTTGCCAGGAAGACTCCTTGTTCAAGATTACTGGAATTCTGCTCATTTAGCGATAATCGGTGTCGTTAGGAAAATGACTACGGGAAATTACATTGAATAACAGGTGGAGAACTAACGGAGGAACCTCTTTAGTTCTGACTTGAAAAAGGCCGTAACCAATGAGGCAACTGATGCCTGACTACAATGCCTCCCAGACAAATTGAATGTTTTCTTTATAACCTTCAGCATTTCTGTTTGTTTACCACCTTTGATCTGAGTCGATTAATCTCCTTCTGGCCACGAGAAGAAAAAGTCCAGTGTAAACTTCACGGATCGGCTTTTTTTATGACGCTTTACTATCAATTTCGTTCGCTTTTGTTCCTTTGTGCTTACAAACAAAAGATCCTTAGCTAATTCCGATTTTCACAACAGCGTTTGCATCAAAAATGTTAGAAGGGGTTATTGACATTTCATGAGTTGAAAGCGAGTAAATATAATTTTTCACGATTATAACAATAAAGCCACCTACCTACATTGTATTATGTTCGGTCAGTTCCGGGTCGACGATAATGGATTTTTAGATGTGTTGTATTCTGAGGCAGACGAAAGCAGTAGATGTTACTGTATACTGGTATTGTGGAACTCAACCAAGAACACGATGATTCTCTCTAGCAAGGGGTAGTTTAATGAAATTATCACATCGACGCTGTGCTCGCTGGTATTAATAGTATTATTATCGTCGTCTGTCGGGTCGTCAACTGAAATTCCTCCGTTCGAACTCAAACTGTGGTTTAGATATTAATGCAAACTATCTTAGAAACCCTCTACGTCAAGCCAAGAAGAGCATTTCGAAGGGAAGGCACAAGGATGCCAATGGCGGGGGTTTCAGGTTGAAGCTGAGAATTAAGATATGAACGCTCCTCCCCAAGGCGATCACCCTTCCCAACTCCAAGACGCGTTATCAGAAACAGCGAAGCTCGGGAATGCATGTATTAGTCTTGCAACATCTAAAGGACATACTTGACGTTGGTATGTCTTGGCATAGTTATCGAAAAGCCCTTCCGTTATCCCAACAATTTAACTATGCTCAAAGGACCGCCGAAACCCTAACGAGGAGACCCTTCTGTGTTTCTCTGCAACTCCGACCTCTCAAACCGACACCCCACCCATACGAGCTCTAGGAAAAAATGTTCTCCCCAAGTTTATCTCCTTTCCTACGCTTTGGTGGTTCGGTAAAATGTGAGAGGGATTTCACCTCCCGTTGGCTCGTTGATTCTATGAGCAATAATAATGCTGGTCTGGTTTTCACGACGATCACGGGCTCATAAACTTCTAAATTCATTCATGTTTATGAATCGGATATATATGTACGAGTAGGTAGTTGGTGAACACCTTCGATGCTCCTGAATTTGTACATTCTGCATTGGTTTCTGATATTTGTTTGCTTCTAACCTAGCCGAATATATTATAAAGTCAAATGATCTCGCAGAATCACTAAAATTTGTTTAAATTTAACACAATCAAGCTAGAGCATTCAATGACGAAAATAGGTTCAAATTGTATACAGGACTAGAATTGAAATCTCCATTTGATCGTGATGGACTAAAGCATTGTCAGTTGGGGATGACCCGTTTATGTAAGCGAGTATCTTGAGAGGATGGGTGAGATTGCCATTGTGGGATGGCTTGAATGGAAACAGTGGAAATCATAATCTGATTTAACTCACGTCCCACTCCCATCGACAAAGGGGGTAAGCTCTGCTAGAATCTACACCAATTTCAGTTGTAGCGAGAGTAGTTAGAAACCCTTCCGTACACCAGGTCCCTACATCAATTGAGTCAGATAATTCGATCTGGTGCACAACGGCCTCTGGAGACCTCGTGCTTAGTGCTCCGGCACTGTTTGTATAATTGAGAAAGGTGTCGAAGGGGCTATTGATTCTCGAGCCAAAGTGGGGACTCCAGGGCTTTCCAGATCAAAGGACAAAGTTAAGTGTCAAAAGCACACTGTCCACAACATTGCCTAATTGTCCGCTCATTATGGGAAGGGACGCGAAGGGACTCGTGTTATTGCATAGTGGACTTCCAATTTAACTAAAGGGAGGGCCCTTTGTCTTGAACCTTTGAAACTCCCTTTGGACTTGGTCGACTCAGTAGAAGTGAGCGGGTGAGGAAGGGCGGTTGGGCAAAAAATTGAATCCAAAAGAATTAATACGGCTTTGTGTTCAACATCTGAGGGTTTGCCGAGCGAGAAAAGGTTTTTCGGTATTTGTTGAATGTTCCCTTTTCTTCCTCATGTGACAAAATTCAAATATGAAAATAAGTTTGAAGTGAAAGGGGAGCGTGTTCAACCAGAGTTGCCCAGTCAGTGGATATGCGAACAATGGATGTCAAGCTTTCTGGTCCTGACGATTTTAATTTCACCATGCCCAGCTCCACCTCTTGTTCAGACAACAGAATTTGTTTGCCCATTACGCTACTCTGGCTTCAAGGTTTAAGATATGTAAAATGCAATTTTCGAGCGGTTAAAACGTCTCAACCATGAAATTCTGTTCGAAACATGGACTATGCTAAACAATGCGCAGACTTCTCGACATGGGAAGCGCTCACAATCATTGGAATTTAATTTCATGTGAATACAGTATAAGTACTCATGAAAGATGGAATTAATAGTCTTGCTATCCACCAACCAACAGTAGCGTTGGGGACTAAATTGATAAGAACATTTCTGCGTTCCCAATAGACGCTTTGGAGAGTTTTCCCATTATTCGGGTACTGCTTTTCGGAGGGCAAATTATACTCGTCAACCCCTGCAATCATTTTTCCTCAGAGCATGACAGAAACCTCTTGTGAATACAAAATCAAAACTAAATAATTATGAAATATCTAGGTTATTAAGAAACAATTAGCGAACAATTTACGGAGCGGATTACAATGCAAGCAAGGTAGAGTTATACACATCAGGGATACCAAACGCGAGTTGTCCCAGCAAGGCTGCTGGTATGGAGGTCTTATGAATACAATATGAATCTGAAGGCCCGCATTACACCAATATTAGTTGTTGAAGTGCTTGCCACTCAAGATGTGAGGAGAGCAAAAGCTCATTCCAGCGACCGGCTGATTGAAACCATAAAGGAGAGATTGTCCCCTCCTTCAGACGCTACTTCCAGCGTTTATAGGTATAATAGGGAAGAAGGGTGAGGGAGAGCGAACCTTCCTAACAATAAACAGTAGGTTTGCTTAGGTCGGACCTTTGTTACTGGACCTAAACTTTATAGGCAGCTTTCTGGGACGCTCCCAGTCTTGTTATTACCATCTTTCATTTCATATCTCCGGCTCCCGTCGTAATGAAAACCCAGGGTGGTCTCCACGATGAGCATCGGCTGAGGGTAGTAAGCCTCGTGAGATCTGAGTGGTGGCCATCAGGCCGTTCTTACCGGGGCACCAATGATGTCAAACTAAATTGGAATTTTTCATCAAAAGACTCGCTTTTGACGAGGAGGCTGATTGTAGCTGATGTTGTATTGTAGCGAAGGCATTTCACTACCTCGTTTCGGTGAGATTTTCTTCGAATCTGATCTCGTGAGAATCTCTCCTTCAGGCCTATGATTTATCGATTGATTGATCTAGGCACTCTCTCCCTGGTCTTTCTGTCGAATTCGTCCTATCCTAGACTCATCGTGCTACAGAAAGCCTCTGTGGCTCGGCTCCGTGCTACAGAAAGCCTAGAGTCTGTCGCTCGGCTCTAGAAGTGACAACCGATAGATCTGAAGACTCAGCGCTGACGTCGAGCCTCAGCATTCGCTTGGCCCGAAAAAATGAGCAAACTCAATTATTGATCCTCCCCACAGCAATAACCTTTAAAGTCATCTCGGTTGTAATCAGTTGAAATTCCATAGTGTTTGTTTTGAAGTGGGTAGGGTTTCATCAGGTCGATATGACTTCATTTCACCGTTTTGACAGATGCTGGCCTCTCATCAGGAACCAGCAACGGTTCTCCAATGTCCTAACGGATGGTTTTCGTATTATTTGTCAGCACTGCTGTTCTTGGTTCGTGATGATGCCAGACGAGGACTGGGCGAAACTTTGTCGAAAAATGGGTGAAATGAAGACAAGTCGACCCAAATCAAACCCTACCCACATCGGAACCAATCTTAATATGATTTGAACTTCACTACTACCTCATCCGCAACGTCTAACTATCTCCGTGATAATTATGTACCTCTCGGTTTAACCATCACATCTGCATAAGTATACGGCTGGGCATCAAGTTTGTAGATATTGCACTTGTATATCGGACGAATAATATTTTCATTGGTGAAAAAATCGCTTGTCTTTCAACAGCGCTTTATTATAACAAAGCGGCACTTTTTTCGATGTTCTATGGAGGGCCATTTATTAATCAAAGGCAATCTAATTTAGAGGTGTACCTATATATCTGTCCTGTGTAGGTATATTGATTGCCAGATGCTGGTTCGTTGCCGCATGTGAGTAGGAAACGAACGGAGGGATATTGGAAATAGAAGTGAGAGAGGAAAAGAGATGTTTTACGGCCAATATAGGACCTGGGAGTAAATAACCCGATTAACTCGGTAGCGTTGCTTGGGACGTCGGTAATAAAACAAGATTAACAGAGGACAAGCAGTACTCCCGGCCAGCGTTCCTAAAGTTGGGGGAACCCCATGAGTGGGGGAATGGGAGGTGTGTTTGAAACCTTTCCGAAGGTGTCCGCTTGACTTGTGGGCAAAATCCCGGAAAAACCGCCCTTCGTGAAGTCCAACAGCTTCCAACGTATCCCTAGCGAGATTTCACGATTTTCCAGGTCTTTTTTCCCTGATAGGGTCGAGTCTCTTCTGACCCTCGACCGTTTAGCCTGCCAGAGGGGAGAAAGAGGGAAACTCGACAAATCGTTCTCGAGATGCGATCCGATCAGTCGAAATGATCTTCAGTTGGGCTTTTTTCCACCTCTTCCCCGCTTTGATAATGTTCCCCCTGCCAGGCTGACGCCCGGGTGAAACGGAATCACACCCCTAGTGAAAATCAATCGAGCCCTCTGTCTGACCACTGTGTCCCTTCATTTTTAATTGTAGACTCTCAGTAAAGGAGGGCACAAGGGATAATGGAGCAGTGAAATTAATTTCGAGATTATAAACTGTATAATACGGTACAATCGTCTTATTTAGGTGTTGTGATTTCATAATAAAGTTTTCAAACTATTTCCAGCGAAATTAACCATTGCATACGTTATTTCATTAAAATCTCCTTCGGGGTAAAATATTGTTGCAACATTTGAGATTTCATGACAAAAGACGGTAAGCATCATGAATTGGTCATATTTATAGTGTGACACTAAGGTCGCAAAAATTATCAATATACAGTAATATAAAATACAGTAGTAATGCCCGAACGATGATGAGAAAAGATCACTATATGATGCTACAACTTTTTTTTCTTTTCCACCTCGCGAATAACGTAAATCATTTCAGAATGGTCAAGTAAATATGCCCTCACGCTACAACTCCGAGATTTACTTCCTAACTCTCAGTTCGATAAAAGGAAAGAGCAAACCATAGATCAATACACGGGATCCAAAAGGAACTTCGCGTGTCCCTGATGTTCCTCAAGGTGGACACTTGGGCCCGGCGCGGAGATGATAGGTGTGGAAGAGGATGGGAAGGCTCAGCATGGGGCGTCATGCAATACAGGGATATTATTTATCTGTACAATGGAGACCAACTCTCAACACGAGAACCCATTCTACTCTTCTACTCAGGACTCTTTGTCGCAACACCCTTTTTTCTCGGCTCAGTAATCGCGCAAAAGTAATAAATAAATCAAAAAGGATTTATTGGCTGTCTTTTCAATTAGTGGTGTCGTTAGAGGTAGTGGGTCTTCAGTTAATGGTGACCTGCACGCGTTTCTTTCCGAAGTCCTCATCCTCGTCAATCTTTGAGTCGGTAGAGCTAATTGTTACAGGTTATTATTGTGTTGCCACTTGGCTAGAAGATACAGTCGGTTTGATGTTAGTCCCTGCCCGTAGGTTACTATTCAGACTTGAAAGGATGTAAACTGGGTGGGCCTTCCTATTGCGCTAGCTAAAGCATCTCCATTCCCAGCCTAAAGTTCAAGCTATTTCCAATATTTTCTTAACAATACGAAAAATATCATTAATTGTTCCTCGCACAGCCTTTCGACCACTGAACTTCCTCAATAACAAAAAAGTTTAGAGAAAAATTCAAGGAAATGTATAGTTTTGAAAATAAGGGTTCATTACTAACAGTTATGCTGGGACGTTGTTATTGAGGCCTCCAACAGGTATTTTTCTTAAACCAAATTGGCAGTAGCCCTTGGAAATATTATCGTCCTAAGGTCCATTAGAAACCCCTCTTCGGGGTCATGGAAGGAGGAAGACTCCTCTTTTCGGGAGGGGCGTAAGGTGGTAATTGTCACTTAGACTTGCAAGTACCTCTTAAGGGTAATAACTGAAATTAGATTTTGTGTAGGTGTCCGCATCCTCGTACCCGTCCATATACCTTCCCTCAATAAGTGCCTACTTTTAAATGAAGTGGAAGCCCTACCATCTTCCTCCCATTTTTTTCATCTTTCGCTCTTCTTCTCTTCGAAACAAGACGGTCCACCCAAAAGTATAAACAGGTAATAGCCTCGCATTATACCCTCCTAAACCTGTAATCTAACCACCCTAGTTCGTTCGACCGTTCGCGACTAAACTGTTTGGGAAACTATGGAACATGACTGTGATTCCGATCGAAAGGGTCGTTCCTTACGAAACCCCGATTTCCAGTTCTCTTATCAATGGAATCGACAATAACGTGTTATTACTCGGAGAAACATGGGTATACACTGACATAAACTACATTATGTTAATCAGAACGGATACTGCTGCCTGGAGGATCGGGATGCATCTTTCTTACAATTTATAGACAGCCTACAGCGACTAACTAACTCACGTTGTTTTGAAATGTGGGGATTGATGAGACCTACGTTTTTTCTAAATAATACCTACTGTTCAAATTGAGTGAGTGATGTCTGTTTATTTGCATATGGTTCTGTTCTACTTCGAAAACACCTTAACTGAGGTCAGCTGCATAACGGATAATAGCCGTGGAAACCCGGGATAGACCTTGGTGAAGGTTGAAGGAAATGTATCATTCAACCTATTGATTTTTCTATAGCTGTGTCTTGGCTGAAATATCCCTTAACGACCGTAATCATTGCCTTCGACCACTAACAATATCTCTATAATTTATTGTAAGAAAAGATGACAAATCTCCTTTGTCTCAGTGACAATGTGTCAAATGTAATATATTATCGAACATTGACAAGTCCAAAACGTATTCTTTCCATGATCGACTTTCTCATGAAAACTTCATTTAAAACTGGACTTTTCATGCTTAAATACGTATTGATTCGTTGAGAGGAAAACAAACGCTTTTGAAACCACGTTGGATTTGTTGGCCGCAATTCAATGAATTTCTATCACAATTTAGAATTCTATCAAACTCCTAAACCATCTCAGAAATGATGTTCACTACTGGACTTATGATTTGCCTTTAAAAATAATTGCGACAGCACTTGGAGCAGATCACACATTTTATCAATTCGTGTATTTTTCCACGTTCACAAACGTTCCTGTGAGTTGTCATAGAAAATCGGCAATTTGTCTTCAGTGTCTTTGTCTGGCTGAAAGGAGCCTGTTCGTCTCCTGTTGGTTATTTGAGAACTGTATGTATCGAATTTCAACATCCCGACTTGTTTTCTGCTTCATCAAACGCGGCCATATTGCATCGCTTCTCCCCATTACCTTGACTGTCACTAATGCAACTTTTTATCCACATAATTATATTGACGCGCGCGTTTTCGATTCCTTTGTCGTTTTTATCCCCACGGTGTTTTTCTCTCAGTTCATTTCGATTCATCGACTCTCAGGGTCACGGCACACCAGCTGCATCTTGTAGGTAACTCTAAACTGAAACTTTTTAAGCCTCCGTTGGTCTTGGACATGACGCGTTTTTGAGAGTTGTCTTATTCAATCCTCCTGAACTCTTCCGAAGGACGTTCATGTGCGTTTGTTCTCTCTCTCCCTGTCTTTTTCAGTTTGAACTTATCAAGTAACGTAGAGTGCACTTCCTGAGTTGTGATCCAATACGGGTGCTTTCGTGTGCTGCTCGTTTAATAGGTGGATTACAAGTTACAAGTTCTTTTTGTCTCTAGTGTCCTTCTGAAGCCTCCCAAAATATATTTATAAAATAAAAAAACTAAAACATCATTACATCAAATCTAAAATTAATGCTTAGAAGCACGAAAATATAATTAATTGTATTAATCACCTGAATGTAACAACTGAATTGACGATATCACTCAAGGGAACATTGGTGAAGAAATCAATATGAACTAGCCCTTTCCAAACGCCGGATGGGGTGTCAAGTGACAAGGATATTGCGGTCACCTGATGAATGTTGTGGTCTGGGGCGGCAAGCTTTGAAACATTACAGGTATTAAGAAATAAGTGCGATTCGATAGCCCAATATACGGAGCGGAAACAAGAAGAGTATCTCGGCTATTAGTTCTTGAAATCTTTTTTCAAAAACCGGCTCACCATTATGAGTTCTGTTTGGATTTTTCTGAGCTTTTTTAATTTATTCATGAGAATTGCGTTATATAATTTATAGTAGTTGGTCCCGGTCATAGCTTTTGTGCCCGACTTGCCATAGGTACCAGTATAATTTCACAGCAGTGGCAAGCGCAATTTTTTTAATCACACCTTTTTCTCATTCGTGATTCATAACTGCCTATCGTACTCTCAAACTTTCTAAAAGTAGGGTCCCTTGATGAGGATCCTTCCCATTTCATCGTCCTCGCCCCGAGTAATTGGGTTTTTCAGGGGTATTTTTTTTAAATAGCTCATTTGTCCTGAAGCTCATCAGGGAGGGTCCATTCCTGAAACCCCAAAGTATATGTATTCTCTCTTTTCCCGGGGTTTCCCTTTCTCTCTTTCCCTTTTTGGTGTCCATACCCAACTAAAATTACCGTGTATTTTCGTAGCAAACTTCTCACTGAATATTTATCCGAATTACCGCTCTTTGGGATAAAGGGGAACGTTGTACGACCGTTTGAAATTTCACAGACGTTCGTATGCTAAGATAGTTCAAGAACACTTTGGAAGAGGTGAAGGGAGTCGCGATCTGGTGTCAAGAGAACAACTCCAAGAACGCATTATGCGCCAAGGTCTGAAAGTGCCGAGGATCAGATCGGTTCCAGCAGCCTGCGGTGTAATTAGTTGGCGGGTTTCAGATCACGTCCTCGGCTAAGATGTTCCAGTATCCCTCTTATGTCCACCCTTAAAGCTGCTGTTAAGCACACGTGTTAAACCAACGTGTAATGGCCCAACGCTTCTCCTGAATCACTAATTAAATCTCCAACCGAGGTAAATTTAAACTCAAACTTACCTTAGTCGAGTTAGCCTAAGGTTTATTGATTTAATAAATGACACCTTTGGGTTGCCAATTTACGGTTTGTGCTCTTGTACGATCAGACCAGCTTCCTATATAATTCTACCGAATGCTGACCCTATGTTCAAATTTTTATTGAACGGATATGAAGCGAAGAAGCCAGGATTTGGCAGTCATGTGCAGCTTCACATCATTTTAAGTTGAGCTCATCGAAATCCTGAATAGCTATAGGCCCATCGTCACTCACCATATGTCCTGTGACGCCGGTAACTTAGGCAGCTGGGACTTTTTGGCTTACTGAGTCAACTCAAAACTTCCGTGACAATGAAGCTTAAGAAGGGCGAGGGCGGAAGTTAACGACCTGGTGTGACAACGTTTGAATAAAAATCCATTATCAAAATGAGATGCAGAGAGGAAAAGTTGTGAGGGAAAAGTAGAATCGATGGAAGTTGGTGACGATTAACCATCAAAGTCAGTGGAATGCGTAAGGGCCTCAGGTGGCCTAGCCCAATCGTCTGGGAGTGGAAGGAGCAATAACCACGTTACGGCTGCATTCGGAACACAATTTTGGCACTTAGTTTGCGCAGATAATCCCGTCTGGGGGTTCCCTTTAAGGCTTTGCCGCCCCTTCCACTTTCCTCGCCGTCCCGTCTTTAATTACCAGTGTTGCAGAGGATTTACAATAGGCGTGTAATAACTAGCAGTGTCGGGCAATAACCGGGGAAGAGGCTTGGGCTGGGGAAGAGGTGGCTAGGGCTTGCAAAGAGGGAAACCGGGAGAAGAGCTATTAAGGAATTTATGCTGATTCCTCTTGCAGTAACACGGCAAGCATCTGGGGTCCTCTAATGTAACGGCTGTGTAGCACTTAGTATGACACATCATGGTTCCACCTTGTTCCAGCCTTTCTCACTCTATCACTCCCTCTTTGCTTTACATCTTTAAACACTTCTGTCCTGAAGGCGTTCATCACAAGAGGCCCAAAAGCCATTCGCAAGGCACAATGTCATTCTTGGACACTTTACTAGAACATTGTTAGGGTCTAATGCCCTAATAGAAGCGTCGTCTGCAATACCATCATTCTCGATACCCTCTTCGCTCGACTACTGTTCCTCAAATTTCAAAGCAGTTGGGGGAAAATTGATAAGTTATCTCTATACCGTCTCCACTGTATACAAGCATTGTCAACCGAAGGCACAAAAAATCAAACCCAAGATTACTTTCCTGAATGAGTCCGCTCTTACAACCACTTCCGATGGGGTTTACAATGCCTCTTGCTGTTGAGAAAACTATTTGTAAATTTAAAAAATTTTTAAATAAAAATTAAACGTTTTTCCAGCCTTGGATTTTTACACGTTGTCCTACCTTATAGATAGCGGAGATGTTTGTACTTGAAGGATTAGAAGGAATTGACCCACCGAAACATTAATTAATCACGTAATCACCCCAATTGGAGGAAACGCTCGGAATGAAAAAATGAAACGAGTCCGTAGTTAATTAAAAACGAAGCGGAGGAGAAATTCTTGAAGATATTACAGGAAAAGGGTGAGGACCCGGAGGATTCCAACGGCAACGTGTTCGGGATGGCGTATGGAGCACGAATATCGTGTCCTCTGGCTCTGCACAAGATATCGCTCCACATAATTAATCGCATTCCTAAATGTTTGAGTGTGTGGAATTCGCCACAGATGTACACAGATTGTCTTTCGGACGAGCAGGTTTATAGCTGCATTCCACGGCCCCACCTACGCGAGTTGCTCACAAATGGAATCTCATCAATTTCTTCATAACCCCTTCCTCGACGTACCTCCGACGAGCCCTTCATCGTTTCACGCCGGTGTTTCTGGGTCCTCTTCCCTGGGCTTTCAATAAGTCCTTTATTGGCGTTTTCGAATATGTGAGAAGTTTGCCAATGGAACTCGCATTGCCAGCTCGAAAATTGTCAATGGTTTCGTAGGTATCAATTACTTCAAATTTTTTGTAGGATGGAGGTCGAGAATTTTTTCCCTCTGTGGGAATTGGTTGCTGATGAATTTTATCGCAGTAATTATGTCCAAGAACCCCCCCCTCGATTGGGTCTCAAAATTGTACGGCTCGCATGCAAAATTCCTATGCTCAGGCTCATGTGACTCGAACCTTCTCTTCTTACATCTAACTATTTGAGCATAACCCCGACATTTTCAACACTTTTAAAGTTTCAAGATTATATTTCTGACCCTGCGTAATACAGAGGAAGCATAAATGTTCATAACCTAATAATGCAGTCACTTTTATAAGAATGCGGTTCACCTGAGCATGTTCCGATGCCAAAATTTATCATCATGCGGAATGTCGCGATATTCTTCAAAGAATCAAGCTTCAAACATTATAATGTGCTATTGTACATTCGAATGAACATCGAAGGGGAGCAGGAACGTTCATCTTATTTGTCAAAGCCCCGTAACAATCGTGTTACCAACCCAGTAATATTGCTCAGTCCTGAAGGCAGGTTGATTTATGAAGGCGAGAGATGGAGTCAGGGCTTCAAAAGAAACGTGGGTGTTGTTGAAAATGAGTCGGTGAGTTAACTTTATTTGAATACAAAGAGGAGCGAGGACGAGCAGGGAGGAAGGGGAGGAGGTCTAACATTATAAGATTAGGAATGGTGGCGCAGCCCAGCTCTCCCCCTCGTCCTCAAAAAGAAAACGGTTTTATCAAATAAGTTGGAGGAATCATCAAAGACAACTAAAGATGAGTCTGTTGATGTCATTGCCGCGCTTGCAATTATTTCAACGTAGCCAACCTTGATGACTGTAATTTTATTATCACCCCCCTCGCCCATCATTCTAGCTCGAAGACTCACCAAAAGAGTCCCTTGACGTCGAAAAAGTAAAAGACGGAACCAATAAAAATTCAGAACACTGTGTCTAATCCGTTTTGCTCCAAGCCTCGAGGGACGACATTCCCTTTTTGCAGAAAAAACACTTTTGGAGGCAGTGGATGGGGATCCGCATTAAAAAAGATTGCTCTCCCCCTCCTCGAGTTTTACGAAAGCATCCCGGTTTGAGATAGGTATTTAAAATAGTCACAACAACCGAGTTTAAGATTTACTCGAGCGACTTGAAAAACTCTTCCAAGCGGGAAATTGAAAACGAGGACAAGTTTTTTGTGTGAACGAAGATGGTTTATTTTAGTCAAACAATCGGCTTAAAGGACAACCCTTGCTTTTAATTATAAAAGAAAGATTATCGGATTTACTTTGGGTAACACTTGTCGGGTTTTAGGGTGACAAGTACTGAATCAAAGCCCTTGTCCCCCCTCGAAGTCTTTTTGGCACCGCCACGAGTTCGTCAAGTTGCCCATTTTCCCCTCAGAGGAAGTGTTTTCTTGGCAAGACGATTTCATACTCGTATTTGACTTAAATCAACAACCTCTAATTCGCATTATGTAGGGTGAATCAAGGGGTTGTGAGGTCCCCTATTTCCATTTGCTCGGGAGCCTTCGTCCTTCACGCCCTTCCTGAGGATTACCGCAGCTGAAGCGAGCAATGGGAAAGTTGGGTAAGTGAAGATTGACTGAGTCTTATTATTGCGGGAAAGAATATAATAATTTATGTTCTGATGAAGGCGCATGATGATGGGGAAGTAAAAGGGTAACCTTTTGTTGAATGATGTGGTATTTTGTACGAAGAAGAGCAATCTTCAACCGCAACCGCCTCCTCAATGACAATGCTACCCCAATCGTTGTACTGGGAGTACCACTCTCGAGCTGTCTCTTTTTGTCTGAAGTGTGAATGTTGCCTACGAGGCTTGACAGGCAGGGAAAGTTAGCCGATCAACAAATTGATATTTCCGATGGATCCCTCTCGACCCACGGTCTCAATTGATTGATTCGTTTCCTCCTTCGAGAAGACGTTATTTCCGATTCTGAAAAGACTCGACGCCCGTCACGACAGTGACTTGAACAAACCCAGTTCTCCGCTGAAGAGTTCCTTTTCTCAGAATGTTTCAATTGAAATGTGGCAACATCATTTATACAGCCGATTGTCAAGTCGTGGAATCGATTGGCTCTGGGTAAGTGAATAGTGTTGATAGGTGGTATACGTTTCTGACAAAAGGGATCCCAACATTTAACGACTTGAGCGTGAAGAGCCCTATGGCACCCTTTGGTTATGCTCCCATAAAAGTGGACGGAGGGAGTCATCTTTGCTCGAGTTATCTCGGGTTTCACAATCGCCTTGTACGGTCAATGAACGCTTTTCCTTTCAGTCCGAGATCCCAAACCGTTTTTGGGGAAGATTGGAGCGTCCAAGCTTTTCGTGAAAAATAACAATTGTAAGACTTTTATCACCTTCCCTTGCGTTCGTAGAACGTTGTGCAGAATTCCTTCCGATCTGGAAGCTATGTGAAGAAAGTGCAGAGAATAAACAAGAGCACCTTTCTGAAGAGTGCATATATTCACCTCAATTCGAGGTTATAGGATTTACGAATGCCTCTGTTAGCATCTCTAGGCTTATGTCAATAATTTGTTCAACATTATATGTGGAATAAAGCGGAGATTCTTCTTCGGAGTGGGTTTCGGGTTTCAATGGCCAACAGCGCGCGCGTCCTCGGTGGGCGTGAATGACGGCCGGACACGGTAGGCTTGGTTCATATCCAAGTGTACTTCCTGGAGAGGCCTCATCGGCTTTATTGACGTGAAATCCAACTGGGGGACCCTTCCAACCACCACCTGTTTTCAGAATGAGACATTTGAGACTCTCATCGCGGCCGAGGCATTCCACTTGGCCTACTTGAGGTTTCGGTTTACCGCGACAATTCACGATGGAGTCGAAGTAACTGCGTTTTGACGGGTTTTTGTGCCGTGCTTTATTTTCTTTCGTCTTATGAGTCTCGAACTCACCTTCCATATGGCGCTATTGTGTGTCAGATTCGGCGACCGAATTGGCCGTATGGCGAAAACGGTTTTATGTATAGGGAGAAAAGATCGTTATACTCAACCGTATAGTTCAATGTGGAGTCACAAACCCTTCATATCCAGGCAGGTTTCAAAATACAGATCTGATCAAAACAGGTTCGGCTTCGTTTTGGAAACCAATTTTCATCCGAACTGCCGACTCTCCATCTTCGAGTAGGAATCAATATAAGTCGATTCAAGCCGGAGGGATTCTTGGAGGCTGAGTGAACTAGACAGACGTACCTACAAGGTGGGCGGCTGGGGCAGGAGGAGTGGGGAGGTAATTATAAGGTAGCACATAACAGACACAGACACACACTCACACCTGGAGGCAGCCATTGGACATGATGAGCCACACCTCCCTTTCCGCCATCTCCGGCCGTTTTTCCTTCTGGTTGCGTTCGCGTGAATGCGGAATCCGGTTTTAACCATTGATCGTTACCATGCAGATCAGTGGAGGATTCGCCAGGATAATGAACCCAGAATGCTTATTCTTCTTGAAACTACTCGTTCGCAGGTATACTCGTCTCTCGTGGGTACCACAAATTCTTGTTGAGTTAAAGAAATTAGTCTGGATTACAATCCTTCCGTCTGGTATTCCACATGCCAGTTATTGACTCAAATGGTGCCGATTAGGGCCTACACCTGAAATTCTCCCTCAAATCTACCACTCAAGCTGTATTAGATCAGGTAACTGTGTTCAACAGCTGAAATGTTCTATGTGAATAGATGAAAATCACTTTTACCGGGTTTAATTGAACTGAATTACGCTCACTCAGTGTTAGCTGACAGCTGACAGCTGACTAGACCATACGATGGTCGAAATTTAGCCAATAGCGATACCCCACTCACTTATATCTCCAAAAAGTAGGTAGAAACCAATTTTCACCAGTACCTTGCCCTCGATTAGACTGGTTGGATGAAGACATAGGCTAAATTTTAGAATTTCGAAGCGTTTAATGGCCCAGACGGCCGTACATGCTTTGACTTACATGTAATTTTATGCTGTATTTACAATCAGATAAATGCTGCTTACACCTTACGACTAGGTGCAACAAATAAATATTCAAACAAAAACCTTCTTGCTTATTTGTCCTTGAATTGTTCTAATGCGCTCAGCAGCTAATATTTTTTGTCTATGGTTTTTATTTTCGTTAATTTCTCCGATTCCTCACAATGGCTTTGAAGGAAATGAAAAAATTTGTGCAGACTTATCATGAGCATCATGCGAAATTAATGTTGCTCGCTAGTTCTAATGCAGTTAGTTTCCGTATTTCCTTCAATGCTGGAGACTTCAATCAAATGAAAGTCCAGAATTTTCTACCCTCTTCGTCGACGATAGATTTCAGTTCCATATTCTGACATGGATTTGACGTGGAGATTCATGCAATGTCGTTGTGTTCGATTTGCTGAGCATCGAAACAAATCTCCTGATATGAACCCAATATCGAAGGGATGGAAAATATGCGAAAGAAGGATAAAAGGGCGTTTGAAGCGAGTTTTCTCAGCGAAAATTATTTGTTACTTGAGGGATACTGTGCCGCTCTTGGAGAAAAATCGTTAGATAAAAAAATTCTATTGTCAAGGTTTATTTGATGTGTGTGAGGCGACGCGAGAACGAGAGCGAGAGGCGGGAAGGGAACGAAATCTTTCGTGCGACCTCCCACTCTGCGATCGGACCATTTATTTTTATGAGAACTTCCAAGTTATCACCATAACTCCACACAAGGGGAAAGAAGGTTTTTCGTTCCTCCTTTAACCTCGTGATATCTACTTATCTGTTATTACACGCACAGCTCCCGTTTTGTTAGATCTCCCCGGTCCCGTTTCCACACTGACTCCTGACTACACATTTTACACATTACTACGCTGGAAGTCTAGAAAGAGCTGGGAGAGGGTGTTGTCTATCTTAAACCCGCTTCTTTTTCCTTCGTTATTCATTTCACAGGCGGATTCACATCAAATACCGTTCTTGCCGAGATGGAAAAGGCTATGGCTATATATCCTCCTTATATACCTTCAAATGCCTTCGAATAGAACCTTTCTCAGCTTGGTACCAGAAATTGAATTTAGCGCCGTTACCAAACTGAATGCATTCTTGATTTGGAGAAGTTCATTATTTATACTAAAAATGAAATTATCAGTTTTATAAAGAGGATTGTTTTCACAGGAAAAACTTGGTTCCCTATGAATAACTTTCTTTCGAGACGTTCAGAGAATTTTCATCAGCAATATTCAATCAGGATCACCTAGGCATCAGTACTGGGAATGTGTTTGACGTAAAATGTACTGAATTCAGCAAAAATGGAAGATTGCATGTAAGCACTAACACATTCCGAAGGATAAACTCGCATTCCAGCTTACAGATGACGTAAATAGGGAGTGAGAGTGCTCTGAACAAGTTATAAGATCCGTCACACTTTTCCATGCGTTGGTTTGACACCTTCATTCGCTATGATCGTGTGGGGGCTCGTCATGTGTGGTCCGGCCAGAGAAAACTATTTAATAATTAGCGCGAGAGTAACGACAATAAGAACAATCGAGATCTTTTGTTGATTTATGAGTCCTTCGACAGAGCACACCGTGTGTTATCTGAGGCGGAGCGTCAATCATTGGGGGCCATTGTGCCTGAACGCGTGTCAGAAAAACCTATTGAGGTGTGGCTTGGTAGAGCGGACCTCGTATGAGACAATGGGAGATGGAATCATGACTGACATAGACGCTTTTCATTTTAGGACCACCATTGCCGATACATTGAAATGTACTTGAAGGTTTTTTTTTACACGTCGAGAGTATAATCATCTTTATCCTTCTAGTAGGGGTTGCCAGGACGCCCAAATTTTGACCGGACAGTTTGGTTTGGGCGACAATAAAGGTTGGCAATACTGTCAGCACTGCGCGTTCACTTCCTTCTGTCCCTGAACGCAAAGACAAAAGTGAGAATGAAGGAAGTACCTACTTGAGAAGTAAAACAACTTTCTCCTGTTTCTCTAGAATAAGAAGCAAACGTTTTTGATTGAATCAGAAAGTCATATTACGATTACGTAGGCTCATCGTCGTCGAGGAAATGCGCGCTTTCTGTGCCTTATGACATTAACCGTCTCCTCTTCTCCAACTCCTGTCCTCTACAGATGAAAGGGCTTCCTAAGTGTTTGATAAAAGCTTGACTTAAACTTTCATATGTGACAACGGGAACGGAGACAAATTATTTTAAGAGCTCTTCGCCTTTCCAATTTTCAATCTCTCTCCGTTTTGAGAAAAGAAAACGTTTGTTATTCCGAGTCACGAACCCTTTCAAGATCAAGAATTCTCTCTATATGCCTTGAAGATTAGATCGAAACTAACTGGAGAATGGAATTGGAATTTTTCTTGCTGTGCACTGGCTTTGTTACCGGTTTTGCTCTAAATGAGTTATACACATAAGTGGGCAATTTTGTTTTTTGGAATACGAAAATAGTCACCGTTTGAACTCGAAAGATACGCCCTATCCTTTGTATAAAACGGAAAAGAACGTCTGGCGTTCTCACGTCCACAACCGCTGTGGACAAACTGACCACCGACGAAATTTCTGTAGAAATCCTGCAAAAGCCTCGCGTTATCTGTAGGTAGCCTCCGCTCTGACCAACGGTAATTTGGGACAGATGGACAGCCTTTTGAGCCTCTTGGGCCCTGAAAGTGTAAACTTGAGACTGCATTTTTATACCCTCTTTGCTCTTGATATTTACTGCGTGGTTAATTTATTTTATTAATTATTTTATTCAATTCATCGCGTCGAGTTTCGGGTCTTTTCAAGGCTTCAATCTTCTCAGTAAATTTCCCTGCATGAGGCGGATCTTTTATCTCTGCTGTAAGATGGTTTTTGATTTTCCTGGCCCGCGAAGCAGAGAAAAGACATCCGTGTCAGGGGGAGACGGTTTATTGGAAAGCGATTCTGGGAAGCGATCGCAATGAGACAGAAAAGAAACGATAGCCTTCCACCCAGAAAAAGGGAGAAGCTAATGTACCAAGGAACGAAAGGCAACCCGTGCGCCGGGAGACCTCAAAAAACGCCTTGTACACGAGGCGCTGCCACAATGGCTCCGAACCCAAAGTGAACAAAAAAGCTAATTATCGCCTCAGATGAGCACCACCCATCTATTCCATTTTTCTTAACCTCATAACAGGCGAGGATACTGTTCTTTTCGAAAAGTTATTCTTATTGGGCCAGCTTTGATCGTGGACCGCCTTTCTACTCTTTTGTTGCCATTGTCCGAGAAATAGATAACTATTATACCATCCCCTAACCTCGCTCATTCTTCAAGTACAAATGTCGTACAGTTTTTATAACAATACGCTCAAGATTGCTCCTCGCTGTTGTTTCCTGCCTCACGGCTAAAATTGCTGGCAAAGCATTGACCGAACTCCCATTGTTTGGAAATGCGGCTGTGTTTCCTTGAGGGTTAATAAAACCTTTATTCCCCTTCGGTCTGCAATTATCTGGAATAAACAAGGATAAACTCCTATAAAGAATGACATTTGCGTTCGAGAAAAAAAAGGAAAATCGTTCTAAAGCCTCTGGTAGTCGCAGTTTGAATTTTCGAGGGCGAAATCATTTTGCGTTCTACACAACGAGGATAACGCGTTTGCCAATCTTCACTTTTCAACTTTATGACTGCGATGAATTATCCGTATAAGTAGTTTGTACGGAAGAAAGCAACTTCATGGCCGTCTGAGTTATTACCACGTCAAGAAATATTAGTTCGTAGCGGGTAATACCTCACCGCTGCTGCAATATTGTGACAACATTGGTCAACACGTAGGTCAGCTACTGAGGAGATTCACGGACAAATCACGTCAGAGTTTTTTTTTTTTTTTTTTTTTTTTAAGTGGTGCATTAATCGATCATCATATTGTCATTTTTCGTATTTCCCTACCATCAATAAGTTCTTTCGGTACGAAAACAACGCTCTACCAGACGTACAGAACAGATGCTGCCGTTGTGTATAATATTCCTTATTTTATCTGTTGCAGTACTGTACCAAAAGAGGTTCAGGAAGGAGCGAAAAGCGAGAAGGAGGCTTCAGGATCAACTCGAAATTGAAATGAAAAGGCGCTCGCAGCTTGAAGAAGCGTTGAAAGCAGCTGGCGCGCCCCCAGAAGCCCTCAGACTCCTTACTGGTGAGTATCTTCCGAGTATTTTCAAAAAAAGCAGTCGGCATGTTTTACAGTTCGAATGAAATTGGGGGTCCCAGATTCAATCGGATCGTCCAAATTGTGGATATGTACCCCACACTCACAGAATCCCGAAAACAATTTCAAAATGGTATCCAAAACCATTACGGGGCCAACGTTCTGGACTTATGGATTCAGCGCTCCAAATTCTGAAAAAACACCTACTCGCCTAGATGCCAATCGAAAATCCATTTTGCAAAAACACATTTGACCAATTGGTCCGTCGGCGAAAGTTTCGAGGCCCGTCAACAACCCTGGATTTTTTACTACAAAAAGGCGCGACGATGACCGTCGCGACTCGAGGACGGACATCGACCTTTGACAGGACATCATGAACGTCAGAAAAAATTGACCAATCGGAGAGGTGACCTTATCATGAAAACATAGTGATATCGAGAAATACCAAAAAAAATGTAATTCAATCGGTCGTTTGGGATCAAACTGTTATACCAAAACACGGGACTTTATTTTTGCCTTTCGAGTCTTAACATCGATGCCACCGTAGCCTAACATTGTATTTTGACGAACACTTCGATCATCGATATTCATCATACCACTTAGAAAATGCCTAAATTGTGCTCGTCAAGTCGAAACAGCGCTTTTACCAATATCGGTATTGGTCAGTTCGGAAGGGTGGTTTTAGGCCTAAATCTGACTAGTCGAACAATAGCAAATCTCATAAATGTTAGCCAATATTCCTCAGTATTCCATTTCTTATGATTTCATTATCCTGGTCTACGAACAAGTCTGTTCCACTCCCGAATGTCACCATGTAATTATGCTTCAAAGCGTGATATTTACAAATGCGAAGTAACAATAAGTCAAAAATATCCCTCAGAAAATTTTTTTCCCTCAATATAATGTTATTGCTAAATTTTACTCACGAAAATGAGCTTACCAATAAAAATAGGTAAGAATGTATACTTCACATATGAACGAAGCACATCGTGTTGTACCTTGCTGTCTGCACAACTCAAATCAATATTCATTCACCCTGCTCGTCCTGCCATTTCCCATTTGAAAGATTCAAATCGTATGCAAGAAAGGATCTCCCCTCCTTCAACAGTTCGGGAGGCAGTCGCTCATATTACATCCACTTCAATCACTTCTGAAAAGCCACTTGACATTTGCATATATATTTACTTCGGGAGATAAACGATTCTATAAGTGAGACAGTTTACGAGGCGTGGCTTTTATCGATCGTTCGATGCCATGTTCGGATGTGGAATAACTACTTTTGATCACATCGTTTCGTCTGAGAGAGACAGGCCGATTTGAAATGATTGCTAGGTTGTGCATCTGTTCCTTTTCCATCTTCCTAAGGCAACTTTTTTCTCGGTAAAAAAAATTTTTTTTACGAAAGCACGTCGAATCCTTGACAAGTTTTCTTAGCATTGACGCGTGCTCCTAATCAATATTTTTGGTTATAATCAAACTTTTGCTGTGGAAAACCAATATTTCTGGGTAAAATCAACATTCGTGGATCAGTGTAAAATACAATTTTTTGCAGATAGAAGACATATCTTCATTGCTATTTTTGAATAAGCGTACTCGGGATTGAATAGGTATGAACACGAATCCATTCGCCAAATTCCTGCATTGAAATGAATATACAAGCATGGCCATTCGCTGGAAACTCCATTATGGTTGGTTATTCCTTGAATAATCAACCTATGTTTTCATGCAAAAAGTCAATCTCTTCGATTCGGCCCAGATCAAAATTTGCAAATGTCCGTCCGCCGTCCGTCGTCCACGCCTTGGCAAAGGAAAATTTTCTAAAAATCTGAAATTTGGACCCATTCTTGGCTCTAGTTGGCCTTCAAAACTTTTCAGCCCGATAGGACCGATGGTAGGGAGGGGGGAGGGAGGGTTAGGGGTCAAAATGTGTTTTCAAAAAATGGGTTTTTGAGATTTTCGGCTATTTTCGTCTAAATTTTGGACGCTCAATCCAATGAGTCCCGAAACGATAGGAGCCACAGGAAGAGGTTATGAATCACAATTGGTATCTATCTACTTATTTTGAATGTGGGTTTTTGAGATGTCTGGTACCTAGGCGTGAGGGGTATCATTTTCCACTAAACTTTGGACGCTGAATCGATTGCGCCATGCGCCTCGTTCGAGGAAAAACCAACCCCTGTGAAAGAATTTGCAGCGTTTTGCCTTAGTTCTTCAGGCTTTTTGTTCGACTGTGGAAGGGTGAAACCATTCTTCATTGCCACTCCTTGGTCGATCTGGGTACCCTCCCTGCTACCTCCCAGGCGTTTTTGTGGTAATTGTGCACAGTTGCGAATTGTGACAGTGTAGCCCACTGGCAAACCCCTCTTAGCTAGCTATTTCTTAGACATTTCGTTCAGTGTCCTTCGCAATTCAAATTTATGAATATTATTAGGCATGCCCCTGTCTGAGTCCAACCGATGGAACTCACGCAGTAGGTGGCAATGAATATGTGTAAAGCAAATAATGGCTGGTTGCTGCTCGTTTGAAGGAAACTCATGGACAGCCATTTTTGTACCCAAAGATGAATGTAGTTGGTAGTGGACAAAAAAATGAAAAAAAAAAAAAAAAATCGAGAAGAGAGTACTGAGCTTGCTCGGGGATTGTAGGGGTGTAAACATTATTATAGGGGGTAAGGCAATAAATACTCCTTTACATTGAAGTCGGAGTTGTGGTGAATAAACCCTTCCGATCGAATGTGTTATTAACTAAAATGGGACACAATCATACCCACCTGCTCTCGAGTAAATTGAGTGGGGACGTAATGGATTATGTATCAGGCTTCCATCTGCCCTTTTAAAAGTCCGAAGACCCGATTATCGTTCAGGTAAATTTTTTTGGGGGACGACATTTGGGGTTACCGTTTCTCTTCGTTCTTCTCGGGTTTGTGCCTGGGGAAAGGGCGTAGGAAACTTCCAATTAATTCAATATTAAATTGAGGAGGTTTCCCAGGTGCGGCAGAACGAAGGTGGGAAGAGGAAGATGATGAGAACTGTTGAGGCCTAAGACACCGAACGTGCTTTTGGTGGAGTCCGACGGATCTTTGCTTCCAAAGCGAACAAACAACATGTATACATATTGCCTGCTGAAGATTAACGACAATTAGTGCACGTACCAGTGGAAAAGCGCTCGTGGGACTGCTGAGGGGTGAAACTGATCGGATGGGGAAAATTAATTCGAAGGTGAAATGCGGGAAATGCTTCAAACAGAATCAAATTTCAAGGAGATGGGGCGGATGACGACGATGTTTAACTAGGAGAAATTATACTTGAGTGGAGAGGGATGCTAATGGGTTGGTGGAGAGGGTGGAATTCTGCCATCGTATTAATTTAGAGAGTTGAGTGGTAACACCGTGATCTTACTACCTTCACCAACCAGAAATTGAAGATGCTCATTTCTCGTCCTTATTAGGCGATTCATTATTTTATTTGAACTTTGTATAATAGTTCCCCTTAAAAAAAACGATTTTTTTACGTGTTTGTGTCTGCTGCACTCATAACGTAAGTTCACCTCTGTGTGGAGGCGGTCAGCTGGGAAATAAACATGAGAGCAAAACTAAATACAATGGGTTTTTCAGGGTAAGAAACGCTGGTGAAAACGCTGCGAATTTTCGCAGGGGTTGGTCATTCCGAGGACCAGGAGCATGGGATCCACTCATCCAATCAATTCAGCGTCCAAAAATTATTGGTAAAATGGGAAATTGGACCAAATTTAGCGTGTAGGGTATTGTTTTCCAGTAAATTTAGGACGCTGAATCAATTCTGATGAGCCTCCATGCTGCTTGTTCGAGGAATAACCAACCCCGTGAATGAATTTGCAGCGTTTTTAAAAATATTCAATACTTTAAATTTATTTTTTCTTGTACTTCGCCTATTCATAAATAACGTTCGTTTGTTGCAGAGAGCGTGGCTCAGACCGCTCCACGAGCTCCCAGCGTGGAGAGAAGCGCGAGTCGAGAACCCGGTAGCGGTTCGACCAACGCCGCCGAGCGGGGCTCCGCCGCTTCTGAGCGGTCCTCCTCCACCGGCGCCTCCAACACAGGCGGCGCTTCGACAACCCCTTCGGGCGGCGGCGACAGGTCGGAACAAGCCGAACAAACGGCGCCGACAAACTATACGACGACGCCGACCAGTAGGGCGGAGTCCGGACCTCCTCCGCCTCCGCAGGACAAACCTTGGAACTATTCGTCGATAGATCTCATCAATTCCGGCGCCGCCTTTTGGCAGAACTATTCCGGTAAATACCTAGCGCTCCTCAACTCCGCTCAACAACACCCCACTCAGTTCCGCACGACGTAACCGACCAGCAACCCTTACCGTACCCATTTGTAGTAAACTACTCCAACTCATACGCATTCCATGATGCTGCTATCATGCTACGAAGCCAGTTATCATTATACGAGTCGAGCATGCTATCAAGACAAGTCATTCATTAAAAAAAGTTAATTTCATACGAAAACTCTCAACGAACAAACCACACAAAAATATTTAAAATTATTCACCTGAAAAGTCCTGTTTTTTGAACCTCCGATCGCATAGGTACACTGAGAGATAAATCGGGATAGAATACCGTTAAAATTGATCGCATAAACGATGTAAAAGACGCCCAACTGTCTCGCTGTTAGCTGCAAATACGATGTCATTCACAATATTGATGATATTTAGTGAAGGACCCCTGATACGATTTACTGCTACTATGATCTCTAGTCTAGCAAAATGTCTGTTCAAACGAAACATAACTAATACAAATATCTCCAGCCAATTTGACAATTAAGTGCCTGGGATTTTTATTTTATCAGTTATGGCGTTCGACTTCACAGTACGATTGTTTTTTCGGTAATTTTTTTCGTACATTTCTCTCAGTGTACTCAGACGATCGGAGCTGGCCAGTTTTTCGAAAAATTACTTTCTGCTGCAAATCTTTTTTTAATCATCAACGACGAAATGCAAATATGCGAATATAGGTTCTTGAACATCGTTTGTTAACCCTCAAATTCTTGTAATATAATCGATTGTTTATAGTCGTGAACAAATACGATTTCACTTAAAATGTCCCTGTTTCGATCATCACACTTCATAAGTAGTAATAGCATTTAAATTGGTGTAAAAATTGAGTCAATTGATGGTACTTACGGTAAAACTATTGTGAGATCAACTTCGAAACGATAGGCGTGGCTGTAAAATCTTCAATCAAATTTGGGAAATTAAGAATTTTTTTTTTTTTTTTTTTTTGGACCTGATTTACGTTTTGAGAATGTAAATTGAAACAATTGGATAACCTTTTAACTACATAGTAAATTAATTCAACACTCACACAGTTTGTGCTCTCTTCATCCTCGCTCTGCTGAAAAATTCTGATTTTTTTTTTTTTTTTATTTGTTACTCAACTTTGTTTTATTTTTAATTTTAATGTTTTTTTTTTTTTTTTTAGTAGACATTATTTGCTTTATAAAGTCTGTTTCGACGGTGATCTCTCAATTGTTAGCCCTCTTTGTGATCGAACTGCATGTGTCGTGCTGTGAAAATCATCATCATTCATTTTAAAAACGTGCGATCTACTTGAAAATATCCCCCAATTATATCTTTATCAACCTACTTATTGAAGCTTAATTTATAAAATAAATAGCTCGCGTATATAAGTCTGTACCTAGTCTCTGTATTATAAATTTGTAATACTCACATTGAACATATTTCTTTTACATTATTTTATTTTATGAGGACAAAGAGTAATTCCATCTGATTGGACATCGGTCTATTGAAATTTTATTCGTGACGCAAGGGAAATTAATGGCAAGGGGAAGGGGGTGCTTAGGGATCGATCCGCAAAATGAATACATCAAATTGATCAATACTCGCTTTGACGGCAGTTTGAGTTGTAACCATCCACGATCGGTGCTCGTTGTGAAGCTCTTTACTCGATGATGCGCCTCGTATACCTGGGATAGTCATTTAGTCGGTGCGCGGACGAGGCAACAATTGTGAAGATCCTTCGCAATGGTCTTATATCGATCACGATTATTCCATATGGATCACGACGCGTAATCTTGAGCGAGAGAACGTTTGATATAGTTGAAGAGTGGGTGAGAAGGATGTGCCTATACGATATGAAGGAAATAGCGATCAGCCAAAACGCCGAGTCACGAGCCAAAACTCTCGCGGGACAGTTTAAAAAAGATGATAGGCCATCGGAATCCTACATTATTAGAAAGGGTCGTGAAAAAGTCCAGTCTTTTACTTTGAGAAGCCTGTAATTTTCAGAATCAAGAACTTTGTGTGTGGAAAGGATAGATTACATTTTTCTCCAAAGCGCACCTCACGACAAGCGGACTCCGTGAGGCCCGTTCAACAGAATACGAATGTAATTTCATAAAAATAAGAAATGAGATTTGATTAAACGTTTACGACAGGGTCTTTTTTCGACGGATAATGCGAGTAATTGTGCCCGGGCTGGAACGTTGGTCTCGAAGTGGCTTGCTCCTTCCACCAAAAGCCTCCAATCACCCGTCTGTCGATAGCTGTAATTGCGATTGGCCCGCTGGAATCATGGGAAATGGAATGACCTCTTCTTGACCTTTCTCATACTCTTACGTCTCATGGTTTTCTCGGAGGTTTCGTCGACATTGTCTTTTTATTTCAATCCTTCAACTCTCGGTCGTTTAACACGTTTATTCTTCGCCTTTATAGTGGCGTTATCTTTTCCGCTTTTTCTCGTGACTCCTCAGGGCATCTACCGGAATGCCTCGTAGCTTTCAATTCTAAAATCCTTAGTTCAAATAGTGGTTGTAACTGAGCTATCGCACGATTGGTTAGTTTGGATTACCCAAAATCACCCTACAAGGCCTCCAGAGAATAATTTATTTTGAAGCTAAACGAAAAAGTAATAATTAATTTTAAAAACCCTGCAAATTATTACACACGGGTTGGTTATTCTTCGAATGGGGGAAACAGTGGATGTGGCGGGTCCCGGACCCATTCCAATCGATTCAGGGTCCAAAATTTAGTGGAAAATGATATCCCAAAACTAGCCGTCACTGGCGGAAGTGCTAGCGCCCAGAATCGAAAAAGAAATGCGATAGTTTTCATAAAGAACATAATGACCCTACTCCAAATCGTTCTGGTCTCGGATCAGCGTCAAAATTAGTGGAACATGACTATGTCGTCTCAATCAAAAACCATACCCTCCATGGTCCATCGGGCAAAGTTCAGGACCATTCTAGGCCGGAACAGACCCCTGATCCAAATTTCAAGTTTAGAAATTGTCTACTACCGAAAACATGGCACAAACACAAACAATGGACATGACGGCGGACGGACATCGACCTTTTTGATCAGACACATGAAACGTCAGAAAAAAATTTTGAGCCGAATCGGAGGTTGACTTTTGATGAAAACATAGGTGAATATCAGGAATACCACCAAAAGAGGAATTTTTCTTCACACTTATTCCTCTTTGGAGGAATTAAATGGTTTTTGTAACGATCTCACATGCGTCAACCCTGTGCAATTAATTAGCAAGAAATTTCTTCTGTCAAATCAGATACCCCCCCCCCCCCCCCATCACCACTTTTTGTTACTAATAAGGATTCAGCATCACATTTATAATCATAATCATTGAAAATATCGACAAATCTTCTTTCTCACTATGCAAACAATCCTTAGACAAAGCTCCCAAACTGCAATGGAGTGGTCTTATCTACTCAGGACGGAACTGGTCAAAAGGTTACAAATTTTGGCCTGGATTTTTTAAAATAAATATTGCTTATGGCAAAGTTTGAACCCTTAGCTGATTTGTGAGTGAAATTGAGTGATTGAGTCACAAGCAAAAACCGAATGTTTTTGTGATTTTAACCATAACCCACTGAATGAATGTAGATCTTACTCAATTTCCCTAATTTCCCACAATTTTCATTGAAATTCAAGTTATTCTGAAGTAAACCCAACAAATAACTTGCTCGTCACTGATGGCAAAATTGACTTGAGGTTGCGAGGTTGCAGCAATACAAGACTCAAGTTATATTGGGATGAGAATGATCAGTGAGCTTGGTGATAAGTGAACCTTCTGAAGCGTACTTGACTCTAGTAGCATCCAGAAGAGCGCTGCGCTGTGGCGTTTATCAGAACTAGCCCTCCCTGTAGTCAGGAATGTTCATTTATCAGTTGGGCCGCAAACGTTAAAACAAAAGTAGGTTACTAAAGCAGCCTGAATCACCCAAACACATCAATTTTTAGATTAGCTGCTCACATTTTCCATAATATCTGAACTTCAAATGACAAAATTTTCAAAAACATAAATGAAACATTCAGGGCAAAACATGGATTATGGTAGACCCCATTGAGGCAGATATGACTTTCATTGTTTTTCAGTGCATTTAGATAAAAATACAAGTTCAAAACAAATCGAATTTCGTTTGATGTTGAAATCATTGTTACTCGTCGGAGGGAAACTTGAACATTTTCCTAAGAGGTACTCTTCTTCCCTTTCCTCAAAACATCAAACAATCAAATTTATTGAGGAGCCCCGCGAAACAGGATAGGGTGTTGAAGTTAGTGTTAGAAGTCAAACTTACTATATAAGTATAACGTTACATAAAACAAATTACGGCATTTTGTTTGAATATCGTTCTACACATTTTATTCTTGCTGTCCTCGTTAGTATTATGATCTATCACAAACTGGCCAAATATGCGTACAATTTGTCTTTTGTGTTTTCATTTTTCAACTCATAAAATTGATAGGTTGTGAGCACATAACACTAGCTACTTTGGAATTCCAATGTATAAATACACTCAAAACACACGTCCTGGTTTTATAGCTAGTTTTTGTATTGGATTGAGATCGAAGTGAAAGCTTTCGATTAGTAAGGTCTTAGCTGGACGGATTAATTCTACCCCCTTTCTGTTGAAGATTCAATAATTGGTAAATCCTGCATTCTTCATCCGCTCGGTTGTGCGAACTTCTCGTTATTGTTTTGCCTCTCGTCGAAATCAATCACTTCAGAAAAGGAGCGATGCAATAACTGAAGCCCCAGTACATACCTTCCCATTATAGGTATCGATATTCTTAGTAATTGGAGCTTCTGATAATCCTCTCTTTCAAAAATTGAGAAAAAACTTGTTATTGAAACCCTCGGAAACGGCTTAGCCGCTTGTAGAGAAAGAGCGGGGAAGAGAGAAATTGTTCCAAATGGAATAAAAAATTCGTCGAAGCAGGGTCATCCCCCAGGATGTTTTTTTACCCTCGAGGCTGGGCTTAGTGATTGGATTTCCACGGTCAAGATGCGGTGAGTCCAACCGTGTCTGACAATCTACAAGGCAAATTGTATTGGGTTTTGAGGAGGTCAGAACTCGAGGGTTCTCCCCATCTTTGGACAGTTATAGATATTACCCACGAGTCTATGGCCTCAAGTGGCAATCTTTGAAGGGAGGCTGGACGCAAGATTTGTCGATTCCGTGGTCATGTGGGCGTGATGATGGCTCCTCGGGGCGATCTTTTTACTCTGGCTGTGCTTGGGGTGTTCCGTTTGGGCAACACAGCCGCTCCCAATGGAAATTTATGGTTTTTCGATCCCTTTGGATATTTCATTGTTCGGTTTCTCGATATCTTCCACCTCCCTCTCAATCCTAACCGTAATAAGAACCGTTCAAGTCGAAACAATTTTAGAATGACAGCCGATAAATCGTTACACTACACTCGTTTTGAGGCAAATTACAAGTGGATGGCTTCACTTTCCATAATGCCTTGCGGGTGAAGAGCAGATCGCACCCGCTCAGAGCGTCTTGGTGACAGTGTTTCCTTAATGGCATCAGCCCCTCAGTGCTTATGGAAAGAAGGGAGTAAAAGAACCCACGATATGCATGTATATGGCGCTCATATCGAGTTGTGAGAAACCCAATTTTCATTGCAGACTCTATGAAAACCCTCTCGCTGCTCAAACAACCTCTACAGTAAGGTTTAGAATGAATAGAACCCCTTGTTACGGCTCCCGCAAGCGAACACGGTTTTTACAACTCTTCTCGGTCGGATTCAGATTTCTCATTTGCAATAAACCACCCCCCTTTCTTCAGCCTTCACCCGCTATACATATGTGATGAGCCGTCGTATGCATATCTCTTCATAATTTCCAACTTCCAGCCCAACAACCTCTGACTTAAACCCAACAACTTAATAATAAAACAGTGAATATGCAAGCGAGCGAGATTTTCACCCTTCGGAGAGCCGCTTTTTCTTCCATCCACCTTATTGTTATTGTTTCCACTCTTCGTCGAAACCTGCTCTTCGTAAATATCACGGGGTTGGAGGGGGGTTCAACGCACACCCACGTCAACTTTTTGAATTACGAGGGAATAATTTCACAGTATCATGTTGTTGGAAGCGGTATTTTAATTTCCAACAATGATGTTAAAGAATGAATTCTATAAAAAGTCATTCAACCCTTGGCAATCCTTTCCTTGAAATCGAAGAAATTCAACTCGATTGTCTATTACGCGTCTGATGACGAATAAATGGAGTAGGGAACGATTAGGTGGATCTGATCAAATTACTTGAGGTTGTGTGAAGCGAGAAGGATCGATTACGGTTCAGGAGCGCTACAGTCAGGGATCGTAATCACCCGTAATGATTGATAATTACATAAATCATTGTCTCACTCGACCATTCAAAGACTTTCTGAGCGTGAACGTCATAGGAGTCCATAATGGCCATATTGGAAATTGTGTTGCCGTTTTATAGCAAAGCCAAAAAGTACAATCAATAATAGGAATGAAACAAAATTATTGGAGAATAAATAACATATTAAAATTAAAGGCGTGTCAGAGATTAGGAGTAGAATATGGTAAGGGGGGCAGCACCGATGAGCACGAATGTGCGTTTTTCTTTTTCAAACCATGTATGATTTTTTGTCTTATTTATCGTAATTTGTATATTTTTGGGAAAAATTTGTTTTAGTTAACAAGAAAAATGGCCGTTTTGGATGGAACTTTATTCATATTTGTTTGTATAATTTTTTAGTATTATTGGTCGCCGTATTATTATTATTAAAAGTTTTAGTTCTTGAAGCAATGTTCTGCCAAAATTGCCTTTTCTTCCAGTTTTCATGAGTTTCAAGTTGGGGTCTATCGGGCCAAGTGTTGATAATCCTTGTCGTGAACAGCATAATCGTCTTGGTTTCTCCCTACTAACTAGTTATCAGTTCTCCCGGAAACAACCCCCTCAACTGCCTGTTAAAGATTCCTCGAGACCCTGTTGAAGGACGGATCAATATTTGATGGCTAGAGGCCGCTTGCGGATGACCGAATTCCTCGATTATCAATTCATTTGCGGAGGGAAAACTAAGAGACGCTCGGGGGGTCTCCGGAAGGGGTCCGGTCTTGCCTTTCCAAACCTTCCCAACCCCATAACTCAGCGCAACTAAACCATCTCACCCCCCGTCAACCCCTGACCCCCCCCCCCCCTTCTCGCTCTGCCTGTAATCTTGTAATATTTCCATGAATAACTCACATTACCGAAACTCCCTTTCCTTTCGAGTAAGAAATTGGATTTATGAACCGTTTCTAAAAAGGGTTGGGCATTTCCTTCTTCTTATTGGGGGGGATCAAATGATCATTTCACACTAGGCATGACGTGAATACGAAAAGAAACTGGGGAGTTTTCGTGCTCTTCGGTGGAATTCGATTATTTTGAAGAATAAAACAATGAACCTTTTTTTAAAAAGAACAACAACAACTATACCTATTGTACATATAAGTGTTCAATGTGGCAACGAGGGGTGTGATATCGCTGCTGAAGAAAAGGCGTCCCGACACCCCCAGTCTGACCAACTTGAATTAGACGGCATTAAGTTTTCATGTTCGCACAAAAGCTCCATTATATCTCGTCTGTTAATCCTAATCCCCATTGCCAGAAGCGAAACCCTTTCGGGAGAAATGTCGGCGCCTTCTCTTAATATTGATAACAGCATTAAATTCCCCTGCGCTTTTCCCCTCGTCCTTATCCCTGACTGGTTTTCTGCTCCACTCGTCAACAACTGTACACGAAGCGCAGGAACAACTCTTCGTTTAATTATACGCGTCCTTAGAGGTTTACCTACCACGTAATGATCGCGTTTTGCTTTAATTATTCGGACGAAACCTCCCCTTGAAGGCTTGATGAAGTATTTATGCAGGTGTGTAACGTCTTCGATTTCGATACCCTTACTAGGTAGGCTGGTTATCTTCAAATACTCTCCACAAGAACTACGCGTTGCTTCACTCGGTTCCTTTCTTGACCAAAACTGACTTGAGTTGGTCTCCATGAAACCGACACAAGAAGAGAAAGATCTGTGGTGAGAAAGAAACTTCGATCGAAGAAACCATTCGATTTTTTCCTTCTTCTTTTGGGGTTGATGTGTGGGCCAGGAGGATCCGAACAAGCTTTTATTTGTACGTTTATACATGTTCACATAGAAAAAATATTAATCAAAACATGGCAAATGAACATATCAGTTGATGGAATTACTCTTAGTCTTCAGACGGTGCAATTTACGATCATCATCTCAAGTAGGTATAGTTTTTGTATTCTTACCGGTCAAAGTCTCTATCTAACCTGAAGTTCGATTAATCCTGAAAAAATTTGTTTGGTAAAAACGGGATAGAAAGCTACAAAATGCACGCTTGAATTCGTAAACAATGTCCGGGGACACATAAAATAGCGTTCAGTACCTAAGTCTCTGCGATAATATGCCAATTTGGGAACGATAAAATACGTTTTTCATTCACTTTATGAACGAAAAAAATCGGTTAGATTCATATAGAAATATTTTGTTGCAGAGACCCTGGCACAAGAACTAGAACTAGAGCGCAAAGCCCGGCAGCAAAACAATGAACGGGACAAATCACCCCTCCAAGGTTAGTTTCCCACCGATTTCATGTTGCCTAGCTCAGTATTGATCGTAGGAAAAACTGTGATAAAAAAAAAAGTCGAAATGTGATCACGATTATCAGGATTCTTTGCCGAGTAATGAGGAGGGTTGGTGATTGTTTCAAATTTACATTCAGCTGCCTTAATTCAAATTAATAACAATAAAACGTCTTGTCGCCACGTTTTTTACACAATTTATTGGAGTTCGTAGGACCGTAGGCGCACCATCAATTGACGAGCAAAACGGGTTTTTTGGATACGACATTAGTAACCTCCCTTCACAATATCTCGACGTATGAACAAAATCTAACATTGTCCCGTCTCTTCTTGATTTTTTACAGACAATCGGCCGGGGTATTACAAGAATTCCGTTTTGTTCAGCAGCGCAACCTAAGAAAACTGGCATCCGAACTTCCGAGACAAAATGATATTTAAACAAAACAAAAGTTTGATCTATAAATTTTAGCCAAACCTTTATTATACCGTACTACTTATTAGATTCGACTTGGGGAGAAAAAATTGAATGTTTTAAATCGTATTGTGTGCAAACTGGACTTGGGGTCGTGAGCGTTTGTGTGGCTTCGCGTGCTATCACACTGCATTACAATGTACACTAGAAAGTATTTAAGAATTAGCGATTCTATTTAAATTTATCTACCGTTGATTAGCTTTTTTAAATTATTCGTTGACGTATGAAAGCACAATATCGTTGTGACGCGTTGTATGTATTTAAAATACTTTAAATTATTGTCGCCCTTCCTGAAATAACTGCCCTCGCCCCCGGCCTCTTCCCTACTTTTTCCATTTGATTTTATTACTCACGAAATTCGAATTCGTCGAGTGAGCATTGCATGAATAGAACGCACATGTTCAGAAAGATCATGATTAACACAACGTATTAAATGAAAAGTATTGTTATTGCGTTTTTAGTCATATTTTAAGGCTGTTATGTAACACAAGTAGCATCTTAGCTGTAAGCCTGCAATACATCTCCGTGAAACAGTTCAGAAAAGTTCTACGGCCGCGAAAGTTTTTTTTTTTTTTTTTTTTTTTTTTTAAGGGATATATTCTTGTTGTAAAGCCGGCCTGCTTTTACTTGGCAATTTGCGGACTGGTTTCCATTGATTTATTCACTTTATACATTATTTGAGTGTTGTACATATAATTATTATGATAATATATCAGCATATTTGTAGATGGATGAAGTACCTCCATTTTATCTCATAGCGTGTATACTAAAAAAAAAACTAAGGGCATTTCTGCTACATCAGATTTCCGTTTATGAATCAAGAAGAAAAATAGCTTTAGTCGTGTGTATGTAAATAATATGAACTATAGCGTCAATTTATACCTAGGTTCGTGCATTTCTCCATCCCCACCCCGTATACATAAATCCATGAGTATGAGGATTCGAAAAAAAAAGGTTCAAACTTTTTACTTCAAAGTTTGTACAGGCGACTTCGCACTTTTCAAAAAAAGTGCCTGGCTACAAGTTATTTTCTACATACGTATATCATGGAATATATAAAAATATCAACTGCTCTATGTATAGCATAAAATTTTTTGTGTATATAGTATCGAATAGTAGTGGCTGTAAACGGGGGCCGCCTGCTATTTAATTGTTTTGCTAATAATCGAAGTTATTAGGAATTTTTTTCGTTGTCCTACTTAATAGTGTTCCTCCAGATTTTATTAACGTAAGGTGAAAATATGGATAATGTAATATCACGAGAGCGTTTCTCCTTATTTATAGTGAATTCGTTGAGGTGAGTACTTAAAAGAGGCGGGCGCCCCGCGTTCCAACCTAAATGTGAACTACCTAATATAACATAAAAGAAATTGTACTCCAAGCTTTGTAGTTTCATTTCCTAAGTGCCCTTTGCAAGAACTCGCCTATCATCCGTTTGGCATTTTATATGCTGGAGCCGAGAAATTTGGATTTTGCGATCCAATGAACGAAAAAATAAATCGATAAACTACTCTCCACTGTCACGTTTCCTGCCGTTGAACTGGACGCACGTAAGTGAGAATGGGTTAGTATAACGTAAACGAGATAAAATACGTAAATATATAGTTCGAGTGATGAACTACACGCTTGCGGGTGAATGATCGCTGATATGCAAAACGTCTTCCCACGAGGCGCTCCATGGTACATGTACTATGTGATAAATAATGCGCATTCATTGGACAATAAGGCTTTTTTAGTCATGTATCTCGCGTCGAGATTGAGTTAAAATTCTCAACTAATCGAGATAATTATTACCTGTGTTACGACACTGCTGGAAAATACAAAACTCGACTCGGATGACTCTACTTCAAAGAATTACACGGTAAATATTTCTTTATATTTGTGGTTATAACAACATTAATTTGTAAGAAATGGTATTTATAATAAATTGTTGAGTCATACAATTGATGACACCCTGCAGAACTGGATACCTGCATTTGAGGAATCCGTCCCTTGGTTTTGTGGTGCTAAGGTCTGTTACTTCTGAAATAATCAAGTTTTTTTCGTTTTTGACAATTTTGAGAAACTCAAGTAATTTTATAACTACCCTCAATAATATATCATCGACCTCAAAATATTTGAATTAAGCATATTTCATTCATCTACTTTTTCAATTCTCTCTCTTCAATTTCCCATTCAGGTCTGATTTAAGAAATAATTTTGTATACATTATTATCGGGAAAAGGAAAGTATCCACAAACAAGGATGTTTAAACGAATGATAATGCATCCGAAATTCACGGATTGGACAATTGAAGATTTGCATGCTACTTGTCAGAAATTCATAGTTTTTTGCAAGCTTTTTGCCTTTTTTTGTGGATCTAACCAATAGAACCATACCGGCTATTTATTGATGTTAGATTTGAAGGGAAAAACATATATTTATGTACAACTATGTAATACTTACGGTACTTGAAGGAAGCAGGGTCCGTGGCAGTATCAAAGTCCTTCACTGCTGAAGACAGTACCTCCAACTCTGAGTTGGAGCCTACAGTAGTGCTTGGTGGATACAAAAGATATGCTGACAGAAAAAGCGTGGTTCAAAATCCACACTGTTCATGAAGGTATTTCAGACTAAAATAGGTAGGCAAGCAACATATGTGAGCAGCATATTCACAGCCGAAAGGAAATAGTTGAATGAATGAAATCCAGTCCATTGTGCAGACTGATCGGAGAAAAGTTATGCAATTTCTGCACTGAGAAAAATTATTCTTTTCGATCTCGGTAAAAAAAGATTTGACCAACAACAACCCCAAAATTTGGGGTAAAATATTTAATATATATTATTGACTTTGGAAAAAAAAGGTTTTTACTGAACCAGCCGTAACAATGGTATTATTAATGATAATAATAATGAAAACGTTGCAAATTCATTCATAGGGATTGGTTATTCCTCGGAGCAGAAGCATGGAGACTCATTCCAATCAATTCACCGTCCAAAATTTAGTGGAAACCTAGGTATCAGAAATCTCAAAAACCCACTTTTGAAATAGGCAGGTAAGATACCCATTTTGAATCATAATCTCTTTCGGTGGGCACCAATCGTTCTAGGTCCCCGTCTTATAGGATTCAGCGTCCAACATTTAGTCGAAAATGACACCCTACATGCCTAGATCGCCAGAAATCTCGAAAATCCATTTTTCGAAATACACATCCCCCCCCCCCTCACACCAAAATCTTCTACTTACAAAAACGGTGTGGACGGCGGACGGCATACAGTGGACGGATATTCGTCTATTTTTATCTAGACACCTTAAAATACCCAGAAAAACATAATGGACCGAATCGGAGAGATTGACTTTTTGCATGAACAGATAGGATTCAGGAAATAGCCAACCAAAACTGAAATTTAAAAATGGTTAATTAATTAAAATAAATTCGATAAAACTTAAAGAATTTCGCTCGGTTGGCAAGATTTAACCGAGAAAAAGCCCTTTTTTGCCTTCCACCTTTTGACTTATTCGAATGACTTGCTCTGCATCACAATATTTAAAGTTCAAAATTAATTTTGGGTGTGTCGTCACGTTAATTTCCTCCTGTGCATGTCCAAAAAGTCGGGCCGCACAGGGCTGTCGTTCAATCGGTTTCTTCGTTTCAGATCCTCTTAATAAGATTCTTTTTGGCTCTTCACTTCTCACCTCAAGAAGAGTAGAGACTCTATTGATGATCAAAACAAACAAAGCAAAGTAGCATACTCACGGCTGACGCCGACCTAAACCGAACAGCTGCTGTTCATATTATCCATTTTTATACAGACTAACGATGAGGTGATACCGTGTTACCTACTCAATAAGGCATTCAGAAAATTTGAGTCGATTCAAACGTATTTCAGAAAAATATGGAAGCGATGAAATAGCCCTAAAAGTGGCAACTACGAGAAGGTTGTCTGAGTTTCTTCTCATAAGTATTTAAAGAAGTCTCTCTCTTCTGCAGCATCCCATTCGCCGTATGTATAAATGTTTCCTTTTCTACGATACGATTCATTTCAGTGCACTTAGCATACGTATCCGGCTGCTCTTTGAGATTTAATTTACGTTGAACATATTTGCGCACATGAGGTAAGTTGATGAAATTGTATTTTATAGAATGCGGTCGGTTGAAACGCAAAATACGTTCAAATACGACTTTCACTTTTAAATATTATTTATTCTTGTTCTGGAGTGAGAAAATATGGCCATTTCATCCGTGAAACAATCAACAATGACGAAATGGGTGATGGTTTTATATAAGAGCAGTCCTAATCACGATTGTGAATGTCCACTGTCCAGCTGGCGAGACATTCTCAGCGTTGTCTATTTACTGATGTGGACGCACTTTAAGGTCCCTTACATTGCTGACGCAATCCCAAATTTTGTAGTCCAAGGTTCACTGATATGCTCATGCCGTACTTACCCCGTTTGTGAATCCTTTGCGAGAATACATCTGCGTGCATCACAGGCTTCATCACTTATCACTTTCTACGAAGAGTTCTTCTTTATTATTATTTCCAATGAAATAGTTCGGTGAGTTTTCAAATGAGCAGCAGTATAAGGGCTAGGCGGCATTAGGCAAAGTTGACCGCCATTGCTGTTAATAACTTAGCATAACTAGCAACAACATCATCGCCACGTACGTTAATGTTAGGTCCCGAATTAGAGAAGCTTATCGACGGAATTTCCAAACAAAAATGCCGCAAATTTTTTCACAGGGGTTGGTTATTCCTCGGACCAGGAGCATGGAGACTCATTCCAACCAATTCAGCGTCCAAAATTTATTGGAAAATGATACGTCACACGCCTAGGTACCAGAGATCTCGAAAATCCTATAAAGACCCCCCCCCCCCTCCTCATAGTCGGAAACGGGTCCCTGACCCAAATTTCAGATTTTTAGAAAATTCTACTACCAGAATCATCCCGTACGGTTTCAAGGACTTTTGCTTATTTTGATCTAGATTCCTTGAAACGCTCAAAAGTGGGGCTGAATCGGAGAGATTGATTTTTTTCATAAAAACAAGGTCGGTTATTTAAGGTATGAAAACAAGGGATAACCAATTCAAGGAACAACCAGCCAAAAACAGACCTAAAGGTAGTTATTCAAGTTTAATTGCACATGCTCAAGCACGAGAAGGAATGGAACTTGATATAGCGGCATTTTCTACGCTCAGCTTACACTATCATAGATTTGGTGAAAAGCGTTCCTTATCATCTGTTTCACCGAGATCAACAATAGACAGTGTTTCACATCATTCAACAACAGTCCGATGTTTCTACGCAAAACTTTGAAACAATAATCATGGCATCTGTTTGAATCACTATTATGTATTTTAATATAACCATCTATTTCAGAAAATTATTTGAAAATTTAATTGCCTAGACTGGCAACCATTATTAATAAATTAATTAATAAATTGAAGGACAACTAGAGATGCTGAGCCAAACTAAATACTTCACATTTATTGTTGATGAAATACAGGAAGGACAATTTCACGGTTTTGTCAATATCAAGCAAAATTGTGTCCAATTTTTGCCGTTTTAATCTCGCATTCTCCAATGATTTATCATTTTTTGCCAGCCGTTTAAACTTTTATTAAGGATAGAGGGAAATAAAATATCGACGGAGCGTTAAAATTGTGAAGACGTCTGAGCATCCGCGCTCAGCAAAAAGGTAAGGACGCCTTCAAGCACAAAATAAAAGACCGTTTCCCGCGATGCAAAGCCTGGTTACATAGTGTGTTTTATAGTTGGACCGCTCCTACCATAAAATCCTTTGCGAACTTTGAAAAACGATTCGAAACAAGTAAAAAGAGACAACGTTACGCCCTTCAAAATGTATAACTGGGGGTTTTCGAAGCCTTGCTACTGTGGAATATTATCTGTCAGGTGTAAACATCAGATGTTATAGCCGCGCGAGCTTTTTTAGTGCGTACTTCAGCGCCCGACAAAATTGACCGCTGCCGAGCTTTTTATTATTTCTTGACAATTTTTCACCTCCACAGTTCCTGCCCCTTACATCATAATTTCAGAATATCGTAACGATTTCGGTCTTACGAATCAGCCCATCGTTTTAGGAATATGTCAACGATTGTAACACCTCGAGCAAGTCTTTTTCAGGGTTCATGTACTTGGATAGAAAAAGTAACTTTGTGTATGTTGCCTTCCAAGGAGAAAAGCCGTAGAAAAAACGCTGCAAATTCTTACACACGGGTTGGTTATTCCTCGGACCAGCCGCATGAAGACTCATTTCTTCAACATGGGGCAAATGGGGGAAACAGTGGGTGTGGCTGGTCTCGGACCCATTCCAATCGATTCAGCATCTAAAATTTATTGGAAAAAGATATCCCACACGCCTAGGTACCAGAAATCTCGAAAACGCACATTCGAAATGGGTAATAGATACCCATTTTGACCCATAACCTCTTCCAGTGGGTCCCAATTGTTCTGGGGTTCATTTCATTGGATTCAGCTTTCAGAATTTAGTGGAAAATGGTACCCCACACACCTAGATTGCAAAAAATCTCAAAAATCCATTTTTCGAAATTCACATTTTGACCCCTACCCCACCCAAATTTGGTCCGATCGGGTTGAAAAGTTTCCAACTAGAGCCATGAACGGATCCCAGACCAAAATTTCTGATTTTTAGAATAATTTCTACTACCAAAGTCGGCGTGGACGGCGGACGGACATTTGCTAATTTTGATCTAGACAACTTGAAACGTCCAGAAAAAAATTTTTGGGCCGAATCGGAGAGATTGACTTTTTGCTTGAAAACATGGATTGATTATTCAAGGAATAACCAACCAGAAGAGAATGAAGAAACCCTCGTTTTGAGGAACGGGTGAAAACATTTTGTACCCATAATACGCCTATTTCTTGTTCCTTTTTGCGTGTTTTACATTTATTTATTCAAAATTTGGCTCTGCTTTTGAAAAATATGGCCCCTGTAGTAGGTCTTATCGACAATAAAACAATTGTATTTGAGCAACTTTTTTTCATCGTTGTAACGTAGGGCCGTAGAGATCCTACGGTCATTTGTTGGAAACTTTTGGCGCTCTTTATAAAACAGAAAAACGGTACGGTATTTTCAGTTCAATTCACGTACTCACGTACTCTATTCTGAGATATGATGTTGAAAGTAACTATTCCAACGAAATGAAGGCGTAGGTCTTTGAGTTACCGTTTTCTCAGTTTAAGGAATTAATACCGTTCACTGTTAGAAAACCCTTAAAAACTCAAATCACCGTAGGCGTTTTCCCCTGATATTATTTTAAAGAAACTCCTTTCAGCCCCCCCCCCCCCCCTACATTACAAAATAGAGCTCAAAATTACGAATCAAATAATATCAAAATCTCTAAAATTGATGAAAATCATGCTCTACGGCTTTTCTCTTTTGGGCGTGTTGGATCGGGACCATTCAACCTAATACAATTTTAATTGAATTTGAATAGAACAGAATTTCCAGCAAGGACACCAACGGCAGGATTTCTCTCTCTCTCTCTTTCTCTGTCATCAATTGAGTAATGGGTATTTTCACGAAATAATCGTCGTAAGAATCTTCATAACCAATAGAATCAGCAACATTCTGGTTTACTGCCTTTTTTTTCTTTAACTAACCTGGCCTCAGGGAAACCTTCCTGTGTGTTGCCATACTTGCACAATCCTCATCGCACAAACTTGTTACTTAGGTGGATGTAGAATCCACTGTGTGAAATCAGCTAATCAGGATGGTTGACCTGCAAACTTGGAACTGCCATGAGACAAATAGAGTAATAAAGCAGCGAAAAAATTCTCAAATTTAATTAAAATTCTTGCATTAATTCAGAAAATTCTAATTTTTGTTTGCGAAATTCTATTAGTGAGTTTGGAAAATTCCTTCCACTCTGAGATAGAGAGCCTTTTTTTGGTTAAATCTACTAACTAACAATCCAAAATTTTCGGTATTTGTAATTTTTTGTTAAATACATACATTTATGGTTATGTTTTGTCTTGTTCAATTTTCTTTTCACGAGACGCGCTTATGCGACAATTTGGTGGAAGGAAATGAGGTGAAAAAGGGAACAAAGAAATAGTTGTTGAATTTCGTTTCCCTGGTTACTTTACGAAGACGTTATACTACCGATATACCGATCAATACGCTACTTTGTCTTTTAAAATACGTCAACTTTTTTCATCACAATATAATTTCATATGAAAGTGAAGATTTAAATGTAACTTGATACACCTCCACTTTTCAAAGAGGCCGGTCTGATCTTTTGATGACATATAGCTCGCCACAATATTTGGTGTGTAGAAGGTGTCGATGTACTGATAATAAAATGGACGATGAGCGAAAAGCAAAACTGCGTGTTAAAGTTGTCACTCGCTGCACCGAGCCCCACGAAATTCTTTTGAGAGCTCTTGTCCGTTCGTGCGAACTTTATTCGCCGGATATTTTTCAAAGTTCTTCCCTTGCCCAACCTAGCGTACCATAATACAGTTGATCCTCCTGCTTCACTGGCATAGAATTCATTTCTTCACGCTGCTTTGGCCCTTTGGTTCGCTCCATTTCCTTTTTACTCGGACCTCACTGAAGGTTTATCTCCGGCTGCGCTACTTCCTACTGCTTACAGGGCGTTATGTTCATCGTGACGGTAATAGGTGTTTAACAATATTGGACAAAGTTCGATCTGGAGAAGGGAAAGTTGAGTACACTCAGCTCATCTATACACCTAGGCATACATTACACGCCATTCAATTTTCCCATGATTTCACGTTTTAACCATTACTGCAATTAAGTCACATATCCAGATTTTCAGTTGTTCATTTGCACAATGAAACTAGAGACGAATGCTCGGTTAACAGATCGGGAACGGGTCATAAAATAAACGTGGCGTCCTTCCGCCGAGCGTTCGCGAAGTATAATTTGCATTCTCAGGACTTACAGAATATAAACCGACCTTGAGGACAGACGCATGTCCAACTTTTAACACTTGATAGTGTTTAAACTCGCGCCTAACTGATCTAGTTACCTCAAGACAGATCCAGTCGGAAAGAGCAACATTACTGTAGAATTTTCTAAGGCGAGAAAAACTGTTAAAGCTGATATTAAAATTAGTTAGAGATCCCAGAAATACCTTGTTAGTTGTTATGGCTTGGTATCTAAGTAGGCCTACGCCAAAGGACGATGGACGTTACCTATCTTCATCTACGCATCTTCATACCATGTGCTTAGTCGAGGAAACATGTGTGATGAATGAAAAAAATCTGCAAATTCTTACACACGGGTTGGTTATTCCTCGAATGGGGGAAACAGTGGGTGTGGCGGGTCTCAGACCCATTCCAATCGATTCAGGGTCCAAAATTTAGTGGAATATGATACTCCACACGCCTTGGCACCAGAAATCCTGACACATACAAAATGGGTGGATACATACCCATTTTGACCCATAACTTCTTCCGGTGGGTGCCAAACGTTCTGGGACACACATCATTGAATTCAGCGTCCAAAATTTAGTGGAAAATTATACTCCACACGCCTAGGTAGCAGAAATCCCAAAAACACATAATCAAATTGGGTAATAAATACCCAATTTGACCCATAACTTCTTCCAGTGGGTGCCAATTGTTCTGGAACCCATTTTATTGGATTCAGCGTCCAAAATTTAGTGGAAAATGACACCCTACTCGCCTAGGTAGCGGAAATCCCGAAAACACATATTCAAAATGGGTAATAAATACCCAATTTGACCCATTACTTCTTCCAGTGGGTGCCAATTGTTCTGGAACCCATTTATTGGATTCAGCGTCCAAAATTTAGTGGAAAATGACACCCCACTCGCCTAAATCACCCAAAATCTCGAAAATCCATTTTTCAAAAAACACATTTTGACCCCTACCCCCTCCAAATTTGGTCCGATCGGGCTGAAAATTTCGAGGACCCATCTCGGCTGGGACACACCCCTGACCCAATTTCAGATTTTAGAAAATTTCTACTACCAAAAACGGCGCGGAACATGGACGGCGTACGGCGTACAACGTACAACGTACGGCGTACGGCGTACGGCGTACGGCGGACGGACATCGACCTTTTTTGATCAGGACATCATGAAACGTCCAGAAAAAAATTTTGAGCCAAATCGGAGAGGTTGACCATTATCATGAAAACATAGGTTGATTATTCGAAGAATAACCAACCAAAACCCAGCGGGTGAGTCAGTGCTATGATGATTCTGAAGACTTTTTTCCTCTTGCCTCCTCTTTGTCATTGCCGAGTTGGGACTTTGTTGTTAAGAAAGTTGAGCTTTGCACAGGCCGGTGCGATTGCATTAGGTAGGCAGAAGGGCCAATATGTTACCAAAACTCAGCTAAATGTGTATTTCGATCAATGGATTTTCGCGATTTTTGGCGATCTAGGCGTGTGGGGTTTCATTTTCGATTAAATTGTAGACGCTGAATCGAATGAGACGGGTCTCGGAACGATTGGTGCCCACTAGAAGAGGTTAAGGGGCGAAATGGCTACCTATCTACCTATTTTGAAAATAGATCTTCGAGATACTCGTATCTGGTACCTACGCGTTCCACTAAATTGTGGACGCTGAATCGATTGGAATGAGTCTCCATACTGCTGGTCCAAGGAATAACCAACCCCTGTGTAAGAATTTGCAGCGTTTTTCTTTCTTGTTACAAAAGATATGCACATTTTAATAAATCAATAATGGGCAACAGTTAGTGACAGGTCACTGACACCAAGTGCGGAATTTTTTTTAATGCGATGCAATCACATACGAGGAAGAAGATTGTAAATTATTTTTGCCACATTGTAGCATTCACCATTTTTCACCTTCTTATTTTGTAAGGGAAAGTTCATTCGATTTAAGTTATTTTGGCGGTAAAGCCGTCAACAAATCTGAATTTGATAAGCTACTGATTCAGACTAGAACTTGCTTGACTTTGAAATCTGTTTAATAACTTGCCGATTCGAAATGGGCCTAGAAGTTACTAACGGGTAAGCCACCATCGAAACTAAATGGTGATTCCAGTAGAAATACTCGATGGAGTTAGTTAAGTACGCCGCTTGGCCTCTCGAGATTCTATCGTCAGCTTTGAAGAAAGAAAGACAATAGGTTTTGTCTATAAAGTCTTGAGGACATATAATTGCAAAATACACGAAGGACACCGCGAGTATGGGAACTTATCTCATGGGTCGTGATCCTCGTATGGAAATAATAAAGGTCAAATCTTGAAAGATGTTGTTTCATTGAGGTTCATCTAATTTGCCTAAACGTCCCCAAGCTAACAAGTGAATGAAAAAGAGTCTTTTTTGCGTAGGAGCGCGCGGAGTTCCTCGTGATGAAGAATTGCTAATAGATATATTGGGAGTGAATACAAACACAGCCCTCATTGTCCTCTTCCTAAAGACACGGGCATTTCATTAAACAGAAACTTTTTAAGGTTATACTAGGAGCGTAGGAGGACCAAAAATCAATAACAAAGACTCCCACTTACGATATTGTCGTGATGTGAGATGAAGAAGATATGGGTGTAAAGACGTGAAAGACAGTCATAATTATCAGAGCGAGTAGGGGTTGCATACAACGTAAACCATGTCCAAGTGTTTTCTAAGGGCTCCGAGTGAAGAAAGATAGCATCAATGACGGCCATGCATTCATAATGAGTAGGAGGTCGAACCAGAAGAGTGCAACCACCAATCCCAACTCCTCACTCCACATTTTAACTGCTTTCCGTCTCATTGCTAGACCTTCCTTTCCTTCTTTCTCGCTCCAACGCCCCGGATTCTCCGTTGTTTTACGTGTGCTCGGTGCAGACTTCATAGCACTTTTTTCTGCAAATGAGCCTCAGCCATGTTACACTTAGTTGGAAAATGGACTCTCTCAACACTTTATGCCTCGAGGCGCCATTGTACTGAAACAAGATCCAATAAGCCTGTATTCGCCGAGTCGCTGTAACAGTGCAACCTTGGTAAAACGATTGTTGGTTTTATGCTAGTATTGCATGCACCTGTAGAGGCACAGCTCCCTAGAGGGGGGGCTATGGTATTTCCTGATTGCATACATTTACAACACGATTCATTAAACATTAACCTGTCTCTATTTGTGAGGACTACGCTCTCAGAAAACCACGAGAGCAGTAAACCCAATTAACCTTTGAAAAATGCTTCCGATTTTCATTGTTTTCAATGCTATAAGAACTTTTATTTCACTTACATCATCGCTTAATTTCACTTGTTAATCCATTAAAACTATTGTATCAAGCTCAGTGAGAGGAAACAATGGTCTGAGTTCGTAGAATAAACGACACACGACATACAGGTGAACAGAAAACTATATAAAGGATAACAACTTTTCTTTTAATGAGTACCTGCTTAAATTGGGCAGATAGTGGTAAACTAAATCTTCAGGCAAATTGGCATTGATGGAATCAAAAAGAGCGAAAAATTGTGTGGCAATGAGTTCGGAGGTGCAACAAAACATGTGTCATGCGAATGCAAAACTACTGGCTGTCTAATTGGCACAGGAGTAAAAGGGGAAGGAGCCTAAACGGAATATATCTCAAATTTATCACATAACAACCAAAAATCGCAGGAAATCCGAATCTTACTATAAGGAAAACTGAAGTCTTCAGCATTCTACGTCAAGAATGACCTCACCCACATGTCATCACATCAATCGTAGCCCCACTAAAGTACAAAACCTGCTATATGAAGGGTGTAATTATCTCACAATGCATTATTCAAACAATTTAAAATGCAGAGCATACCTTAGCATACTTATGTGAATTTATTGGAATCAGTTTATAGGCCCAGTTCTGATACTCAACATTCAAATTGGAGAAAACAAGACTCCCTGTATGTTTTTCTTATAGAAAATTTTTCACCTGCGAGAAAGCCCAACTCTATTATGGTTTTGGTACAACTTCGAGGTCGACAGTTGAACATTATCGCCGTTGAAGGTTTGCAACCTGTCTAATTTAGATTGTATTTCACCGATCCATTTCATTTTTTAGAAACAGTAATGGCAAGATAACTTTTCAGGCAATAAACGTTTGACTTTCAGTCTTCTTTGATTGCCTTACCATAAACGGGGCAACATTCTCTAGATTGACCACGTCTAAAGAATTCATAGAATATTTGGTTTGCTACGGCAAATCGAATGCTGAATGTGATAAATTTTGCCTTCCTATTAGTACATATAACTTTCAGCTAATGACGAGAAGGCCTGCTCAAAAATATTCATATTGTTCCCCCTTTTAAACGTTAAAAACCAAGAACATCTTTTATTATTATAATATCTGACCATTGAGCACCCTAACTTCATTCTTCATTACAATAATTTCCTCTCAGTGTTCACCCCTCTTGAATTCCATACCACTGACATTCGGAATTTTCCCTAATTGATAAAAACTCAGAAGGGTGAGAGAAAAATTCCAACGATGTGAGCAGAGAAATGACAAGGTTACTTTCACATTGTCCGGAGGCTTTCGCGGCTTGGGCGTGTAATTGGCTCAATTTCAAAATTTTTCTTATTTAAAATTTAGATCCCAAAACCTTAAAAAACATCCAAAAAGGGAAGTAGGCATTGTACGCCCACTAGGAATGAGCAAAGAAACGTATTTTTACGTAAGTATCGCTAAAAAAATTGTTTTTTCGGAAATTTATTCTCCGAAAACGTCCAAAAAACAATCGAGATCAAAAGTCACTAAATCATCTGTAAGAAGCCATAAATCAAGATTTTGTGGCCTAAATGTAAGTGGATTAGTTAGTAAAGCGGAAAAATATAAACGGAGCAGCAAGATAAGATACAAATTTGACGGAGACTTCTGTAAAGAGTTAAAAGAAAATGTACCTATTGCTTATTCACAAGCAATGAATATGGCCAAAGTCTGAGGAATTTAGGCCTTTCAAAGTCGACTATAGTGCCGTGGTGGTGGGCTTCTTTTTTGGTTAGTACCTACCCAATGGTTTGAATGAGAACCCAAATAAACACAACTAGTTGGCGATCGTAGAGGCATAATACGAGCGATTGAAGGAATTAACCCATGTATCTCCTTTCAATGCTCAGATGTAGAATCTCCCACGCTAATAATTACGCAATATCAAGGAAATCGTACACAAGGAGGTTGTAAATCCGGGTTGATAAGCCTTAGACAACGACAGGCTTTCGCTCTGATATGCAGATTCGTAACTCGTAGCGACGAAATTCAACATTAACTTGAATGTTCACAACCTTTATTCCTATCCCATTTAATGCTCTGTACTACTGAGCTGTACCTTCCAGAGAAGTGTTCATAACATAGCAATCGGGTCAATGTTGGACTCAAGGCTACCTTGGTTCAGTCCTAAGGGACACTAAAAGGAACATCATTGTTCCTCCATTTGGTGGTTCTTTAGATGTTAGAATTTTGCACTGACCAATATATTCCAATAAAGTGTGTTCCTTGTCACACCCGGAGAGTTATTTTGGCTGGAGTAAAGCACATATTCGCATCACGTGTCGTCAAGTTGAAAGACAAGAAATATAGATTGCTGAGACGATCAATAGCTGCGAAAGAATACTAATGCATATAAGATTGCGTAGAAGTAATAGGCTGGTGTCGATTTATACGTGGGAGTAGTGGATTTTCGATTCCTTCGATACATATTCAGCACCGTGAAGATTCGTTAATTTTAGAGTCCCGCCATCCTCCCGACTTTTCTTTATGCGTTCCGCTAGATGCCACCATTAGCGTTCCCGGCGTGATGAACAATTTGGAAATAAGACGAAGGATGGGAAGAGGGGGGACTCGTTAGAATAACTAAAGGACTTAAAAAGAAATTCTATCCGAGGACAATCCACTTGCTAAAAGGCTCTCGCCGCTAAGTGGAAGTTTCAACATCTTCTGTAATTATCGCGCCCTCTGCATCCTCTTCCTCCGAGTCCAAGCTGGCTACACCTCCCTCTGGCTTGCCCCCTCTCTATGCTAAATTAGATTTATAACTCAGCTCATTTTCTTTCAACTTTTCCAGTTTATCGCCCTCTCCCTTTCTACCCCTCGCCCCTTCAGCGCCTTCGTTTCCTTCTGCCTTTGTCAGCACAGAAAATAACGCAATATTCCAACATTGTCTCTCTCAATGGTGAAGGTGTCAGGCTGCTGGCCACAATATTGAACTAATGTGAATAAATACAACACATGACATTGTTCCGATTTCACAAACCATGTCAGCAAAAAATTGGGCGAGTTCTGTGTGCTGTATTCTCAACACAATCTAGAAAATCTCATCTGTTGTTCAAATGGTTTTTTTTTTTTGCTAACCTAGTCTATACAGGTCTTACACATACCTGCGAGAAGGTATCCGTGCGTTAACTGTTTTCGATGACAATGAAATCAATTTCAATGGGAATCATCGTCAGGAGATTTTGTGGATTACCGCGCGAAACCGATAAGCTTCCCAGGATAAATGGTACTTATAACTGCGATAAGACATTGGGTCATAAGCTCCACGCTCGAGTTGAGTGGCCGGTCCTGTAATTCCTTCTTAATAAATCACACAAACTTACCGTTCCTTGTATGGAGGAATTAACTGTCGCATGAAAGATTCGTAATAAGAAAACGGTGTTCAACCATCGGCACACGAAACGCGAGGCATCCTCACAGGTCAACTCCTTTTAGAGGCTTTCAAAATTACCAATAGAAAAACAGCGAATGAGGCGGGTCTGTTATCAGAGAGCGGGCAAGGGGCCGAGTTTTAAAACTGCAAAGGGCCCTCTGGCGGAGGTTTTTAGAACGATTTCCTCTTGTCCTAGAGGACCTGAGAGTTGATTTACGAGCCACAGATCTGTGAGGACTTAGGGGCACAATTACTACGAGGTAGCAGGAGCGTATGAAGGCAAGGTAATGCAGGGGTAATCTACGTGTCAAAACAGAATATACGGCCGCCCACAACAACTGCTCCAGTTATTTTCTCTAGTAAACACTTAATAAGGGACCTTTTAGAAAACGGCATGGGGTCAGAATGCACCAGTAAAAAGTTGAGGTATACTATTGCAGCGTCTACCTTTTCGCTTACCTTCATTGCTGGTTATTCTTTCTCCCTTGGGGGTAGAGAAACTCACAGGATAAGAAGATTGAAGCAGAACTGCAGAAACCGGAGCTCTACCTGGTAAGTCGACGAGAACCCATCAGGAAGGTTAACGATAAAGCAGACGACGAGTATAAACCACAATGATATCTTCTGTTGGACATTACCATCCAGAGGTAGGATTGTCCAAAAGTTACGTAATATCGGTGGCTTTATCAGGAGCACCGAACACTTCGATCGCTCTTTTTGAGATCTACCAAGTACTACAAAAATAAATTATGAAAACTCATTTTTAACGGTTAGTAATCAAGTTGGGATATTTTGTCGAGAATAATGGTGGGGACGATTTGCACAAATATTCTTCGCGGATCAATAGCCAGGAATTGAGTGAGGGGTGAGGTAGGGAATACTTCCGAACAGGCCGGAAAAGAATAATAATATCACATAGTTGAACACCACATTACGTGCATATAGGGTAGAGATTTCTCAAAAACCCCCGTATCTGCCTAAGCTCCATATTAAAGTGATATAGAGCTCAAACGAAAAAGAGTCCCACGGTATGAAAAAAGAGGAAGCTTAAAACCCTCAAAGCATATGTCTCAGATAAGAATGCCAATAGGAGAGACCGTTCAAGATCAAACATTGCATTTGCATAGCGAAAGAAGGGCTCGGGGAAGGCAGGAGTAAGGTTCCATGAGCAGAAGAAAGCGTAAAAGGGAGGAGGGGGCCCATAAAAATACCCTTCAATATTTTAACTACCATCTCCTTTCTCCGGAGCATAGCATAGGAATGGTAATTTGAAGAAGATTTTTATATTACTCCCCAGAATTGAAGCACAAAAAACACGAACAGGCAGGAGGAAAAAACCAAGGAAAAAAAGAGAGGTTAAATATGGTTAATGCAAACGGCAAAGTGCTTCCATTAAACTTGAATCGTTTCAACGCCCTCCAATATCAGATGAGGCCCGCCCGAGGCTAAAATAATTTGGGAGTGGATTGAGCAAATGGGTTTTCATTTTATTCTTGTGTTTGAAAGCATCGATGGTAATCAAATCGACCGCTTCATTGCAGAAATGAAGACCAGTATGCCCACCCGCCGATGCCGAATACGGTTTGTTCTATAACCTCTATTTTACTTATTTTAACGTACACTTTGCCGGACTCGCAAGGTCAGAAACACCCCCCCCTTTTGAAGTCCGGGTCGATCATGAAAAATAATGCGCTGAGGTTTGGGCATGAGATGTTACAATATGAAAGACTGAGGTGTTCGAATGTCGACCCGATGGTGAGTGCGTACCTACTTATTCTAGGCTGGCAAGACATTATGAATGGCGAAGGACTGCGATCATAAAAATATCGATTCAAGGATGGTCTTGTTTATCAGTGAACCGGGGTCAGCTCTGGTCCTCAAGGCAGCCGCTTATTGTCGTGAGTACTAATCGAAGCCGTATTCGCTGGGCTAAATCGTGTTGAAGTAACAACCATCAGCGGTGCGGAGGTGGGCACAAGGCCATTATCGATGCTCTCCCCTTGGCGTTCCTCCTTTAAAACCGACTTGGGTAAATATTTCAACCGAAAGGAGGTCGATAAGAGAAGCGCCCTCGCGTTCATTGTGTGTTCACAACAAACAGATACCAAAACAAGACCGAACGTGTTTAGACAGCGGACGCGGAAAGGCCGAGTTTGATAGGAATAGGGATAAGGTGACGACAAGTAAATGTGTTATTGTAGAAGTGCGTTAAAAGGGAAGGACCTTAGCTGCTGTGGAGGACCTGATAGAGCACGGCGGCCCCTTAAGGAAGCAACCGGACAACTCAAACACTAGGAAGCCCGAGGGTGGTGGGCAACCCTCGCCCAAGAGGCAACACCCTTTAGATTACACACGTCTTAGGGGTCAGAGCGGAAGGTAATTTGCATCTTTCCCGCTGTTTACATATAGCATCCTAAGTGCCTTCGTGCCACTTGTGTACAAAACCAACAAATACAACATATATCTAAGAGAGACAGAGTTCCTCTTCCTACTTCTAGATTTATGCCTCGGTTGGCCGAATCACCAGAAGCTCCCTCCGCTAACTACACTTCGACCCATTCAAGTCACACAGAAATTTTGCGACTCAAATAATCTTACTTAATGTTTTCGAGTCTTTCAAATATTTCAGTCTCTATCTTGCATGAAATTTGCGAAACTAGGTCGACGTGGAAATGAAATATTTTAAAATTACAAAAAATAGTGGAGCAGATTTTTGCTGTCTGTAAAGTTACAAATTCTGCTCGGTCCTCTCACTTGGTTGCAATTCAGCGATACAATTTTGGCTAAATTATAAGATTTTTAGCAGTTTCGGCTCTGTTGCCTTCTATCTCCAAGAAGACACTCTGGTCAAGTGGAGTATGAGTTCCAGAGACATAACGAGATGGGCGAGACGTATAGGATAAACGTTCTCAGATATAATTCGTGAATTGAACAGTACTGAAAATTTAGATGCTGAAGTAGCGTTATTTACGACCTGAACATACGAAGAGAACTTACTCAAGAATGGGAAGGAAAGTCAAACGCAGCGACCGATACGGTAAATGATGTAATATAACGCACATCTTATTGATGTAACTGAGTTAAGAATGAAAACGTCGAACTCAAAATATAAGTCTTTAGCAGCTTATTACCCCATTATAGAAAACCTTATTGTAAATAATTTGTTAGTTAAATTGATGCTGATCTACATCATTTTCTCTTTACTACCAAGAGTAGAATCAATAGGACTTCATAAAATTCTTCAGAAATTAGGATAATTAGCGAAAAAATTACATCCAAAATTAAAAATTAGATTTTACCCTATGTGCAAGCTAATGCACAAATTGAAAAAATGATGAAAACGCGCACACATTCGCACTATTTGCGTTTGAATCCCATTAATGGGTCACAACTGAATAAATTGATTTAAAACATCTCCGAGTAGTTCGGTTAATACCGCCATTTCTACTTTATTTTATAGTATACAAAATTAAAATTATAATGTAAAACGTCGATGAATGCCAGTTTATTTTATATTAAAAATAACTTTAATACTTTAATAAAAACTACTTTCATATTGGATTCAAATGATTTGGTTTACATGGGGCCTTCCCGGCAAAATGAAAGTACCGGTGATAAGCAATACCGAAAGAACGTCCACCCACCTGCACACTTACAAAGTATATATCAGCTGAAGGTCTGTAGAGCGACAAGATGAGTTTTTTTGATTTTTGGTAAACCCAGATTGGGAAAACCCAATCTTTAATGGACTTAATGATGAGGACGAAGATTCTAATGTTTTCTGATACAATCCCAAATGTCTTCCCATCAATCATCTTAACAACGGTGTCGTCGATGGAATAATTTAAATCAATACCAATCTATATCTATGAGCGTCAAATTATCCCTAAAATTATTGGTTTCGCCATTCTAGCATCATCTTCACACGATCTTCTCGACGTTGCAGAGCTGAGTTATACAGTTCGTCGACGGTAGCATAAACTTAAACTCCGTTCTAACGCAATCTTCAGCCGTGGTCAACACCTGATGTGGAACTGAAAAGGAAACCAAATGTTGTCATTGGTGGAGGAATAGGGACTGACGGAAAAGCAAAGATGAAGCAAGTATACAGGGGAAGGGTAATCTCTCGTTCAATTGTGTTAGTTCGTCTCAGAATCGAATTGTCTCAACACGATTAGTGAAACACTTCCATCAGTGAAAATGTACTGACTCCGCCCTATCGAATATCTCGAGGGCTCCCTTCTACTTCGCCTTTCATTTGATTGTAGGACCGTTTTATCTTGGATAGGCTACCAGTTGATTGACTGTATCCCTCCAACGTATTCTAATTAGTGGGAGAGATGATGTCATATGAGAGAGGCCTACACTAGCACGCTCTTGCAACATGCCCCTCGAGCGCCTAATAGAGTCAGTGAGGGTCGTGACGAATTATTTTACATACCGTGTAAATCCCACTATCCTTCTGAGAGTTCATCGCGAATTGGTATTTCTCGACTGGGAAATCGCCCCTAGGATAATTCAGGTGAAACTCGATCATCACACCAGGATCAATGATGAAGCAGAAGCGAGGATAAGCCAGCCCGCCGCGTCTTTTCATCTCCCCCCAATCTACACCGTCTTTTCCTTTTTGTAACCCATTTGGCCGGCTATTCGACAAGTTTTTTTCTTCATTTGATCAAACGGGGATTTTGTTCAGAGGACGACTTCTTTATGTGTATATACAGAGAAAAAGATGTTTTCATTAGCTTTTTCTTCTTTTCAAAGTTTCTCTTTACCAGGAGCCTTCTTGTTATTCTATCAAATAGATCCAAAGACGTAGTATACAAAAGAATGCCCTTCCGTTCACTCTTTTTTTCGTCTAATGACCAAAATGAAAAACGATAAATAACTCCGTTGAAAAGATCGAAAGAAAACGCGTATCTTTTAAGAGAGGACTTTAATTTTGTTTTGAGATTTTTAATCTAGCGAGAAAAACTGCTTTCATCCTCGAGAAGAGGTTTCGTCGGTGGTAACACGATCGTATTCAATGAATAGAAAAACTGCTCCTCGTCTGTTAAAAAAGGAAGAAAAAGTGCCATGTATATAAACAGCATTTCCAGTATATAGGCACGTCATTTTCAAATGTTGTCTTCTCAGATAAGATAACAAATAATTAAAAAGAAATTGAAGATTTTATTGAAAATCAAGATGCAGAACCGTATGGATAGCACGTTGAAAGGCCAGAGCCATCAAAGGAACCGATCCCAAAGGGAGGGGAAAGGCTCGAAGAAGGAGAGAAACAAAAGAGCCAAATCGATTAATTAAAGATATTAATTGTTTTACTAAAAGATTAATAACTTTGGGGGTGGTGGGACCCGTGGGAAGATATGGCGAGTCATTAAAGGAAGGTTTACATTGAGCGCAGATACGAATCAATACTTGGGGTAGCAGTCATTCTTTACCTACCTCCAACCGACAAAGTCTTCCAGTAGAAAAGAGCAACATCGGCCCATCGTCAACGGAAATTGACAAATTTTGCCTCTACAGCATGAGTATTTTGAATTGGAACAATCTCAATGTATCAGTGCATAGCCGTGGTAAGGTAAAGGTTCCTTGAATCTGAACGAAATAGTAGATAGGAGATATTTTCTTTTTTTTTTACTCTCAACGAAAGGAAACTGCAAGAATACTACCCCTCCCCTCTTAATTTATAATAGGTTATAAAAGATTACTGACAGGGCACTTTCAGCTCAGATTTTTGTTAATTACAATTGTCATCCAATTAGGAACAGTCCGCAATCTATTCGTTCTAAAAAGAAAAAATAATACCTACTGATGAAAAAAAGTTTGACCTACTCCAGATAAATCAGGTAGATTTTCGGTAGTTTCAGGAAGATCATCGAGAAAAGCTTTAGAAATCGGGGAATCAAAAAATGTTTTACGCGGAAGACTTCTTCAATCTGAATAATTCTAAAAAATGGGGTAGAATGCTATAATTCAAATGATTTTCCCATCTTTGAATTTATGAGAATCAGAAAGCCACCGCAAATGGAACGCAGACATCAGTTCTGCCCTCAACTGTGAGATTCACTCATGACTGACATATTTCTATAGTATTCAAACCATATACGTGACTTACTGATGCTCAGATAGTGAGAAATGTGGTTTTACGCTTTCATTTCTGAGCGCGATTACGTGGGCCACCGTGACTGCAAAATAATGGCCTCACAACACGTTTGAACATAATTTCAACACGCTATTAGAGCTGGGGCTCATAATTAAAGACCGTTTCTCATTAACGCTGTATTGTCTGAAAAACTGGTGACAGCCGAGGGGTTGCCATTCGGTGACACGAGACCCAACGATGAATTTTCGTATCAGCCAAGCAAATTGATTGCCGTAATAAGGTCATGTTGCAAAAAAAGTAGAAAAAGCATTGCCATAATTTCTGTTTAGATTCACCTGACCTCCCAAAAGCTTGGTACACCCGTGCTTAAAAGTTCCTCAGAGAACACTCATTTCATGGATGAATGAATGCATAGCAGCGGAAATACTTCTCACAGAATGGTTTCACATATTATAATGAACAGCGTACGGTGAAAACCACACCCTCTATCTTGAGAATATAAAGAAAGACTCAAATGGTATGCTTTTCGTAAGATCTCTAACGACTCTAAAAAAGTGTAAAGAGTGCCTTGTCACGCCTTAACATCGGGAGATCTCGACAAAACCTAATTATTTGCTGGGCGACTCTTCAAAACTGAACGAACAAGGAGTAGCTTCATATTAATTCCTGGATGCTGAGCTGACCGTGAGAACCACCAATTTGATGGGTTTTTTTATTCTAAAATATCCTTTTACGAGACCATTCTCTTCAAATTGGCTTGAGAAAAATATTCCCTCCCAAAGTGCCTATTAAGATTAACTTTGGCCCGGAAACAGGAATACTCGGATTTTCAGCAATGCCTAGCAGTAATGTTTCTCGGAGGTCTTTTCTATGAATAGAAAAAGAGTTAACGAATATAAATTTTTGCGTTAAAGACGAACATATTCTACGGAAATGGGGTTTTTGTATCTCTAATCACCTCTTTGACGCAGCGAGACGAAATCATTAGCAAAAATTGTGTACCTTCCTTCACTCCTGATGCCTTGGGGGGCTCCTAGCCGGTTTTACCAACCGGATATTCCTCCTGAATTTCCTCATTGAATAACCTCGTCGGTAATAAGTTGGGGCAATTTAATTCAGACTTGCATGTAGCGAGAAATTGACTCTAGGACTAATAGGCTCTAATTTTTGTTCATTTTCGGAAGCAGGTCTACATTGAACAAGATTTGTGAATAAACCAAATGCAATAATTAATTTTATTAAAGTAGAATTCTGAATTACATTATAACTTGCTATGCATAACAGGAGGGTCATATGAGAGGTTTCGGTCCGATTTCAAAAACGTTTAATTTTATTTATAATGATTAAGATGTGTTTTCTCGATTATGACGTCATGTAAACTATATGACAATTTAAAAAATAAGTGTATGCTGATATTTATATATTTGTAAAATTCTAGCCGAAAAACTAATTTTGAGCAATAAGTAAAGGTTTTTTGGGTTTTCTACCTATTTCGAAAATAGATCTTCAAGATTTATGGTATCTAGGCATATGAAGTATCATTTTCCACTAAACTTTGGACGCTGAATCGATTGGAATGAGTCTCCATACAGGTGGTCCGAGGAATAACCAACCCCTGTGAAAGAATTTGCAGCGTTTTTCTTTTTTGTTCAAAAGATATGCACATTTTAATAAATCAATAATGGGGAACACCGTTGTTTTAAGGGGCAGGTGACAAAGTGACAAGTTTTGGACGCTGAATCCAATGAGACGGCTCCCGGAACGATTGGCGCCAATCGGAAGAGGTTTTGGGGCACAATTTATATCTAACTACCCATTTTGAATGTGGGTTTTTCGAGATTACTGGTTCCTAGGCGTGTGGGGTAACGTTTAGAACTTGAAGCGTTTTGGTTTAACAGTCCCTGGAAAATAACACTCCATTGTCAAGGCTGGGGTCAATCCCTCCAATTTTCCCAAAAATTTTACATTTTTGTGTTTCAAGATTTCTACATTCTGAGAAATCAAGCATTGAGTCAACCGTTGGAATGAAAGGTTTATTGTCGCGTGTTCTCGGCTTCTAGAATTATATATTAAGGGGTAAGTATAATAAAAATCTATCCTCTAAATATCCTGTAATAACATCAAATTGATGCGCTTCAATACCTAGCTATATTCCTGATAATTAGTAATACACACTACACACTGTACACGTTATGCCCGTACAACACCTGAGTGCAGTTTTTGGCACACCAGTTGGAATGCTCAGCCGCATAGTCAATCAAAAAAATGACTTTGATCAATATAAGAAAATTCTCACTGTGATGATTAATGTGAGTTCAAACTAGATTTATCGGAATTAGTAATTTAAAATAGGTACCGTTAATAGATGTAGAATTAGGAATTTTGATAATAATTCACCGAGCATTCAATGTTATGTCTGAATTGATCTATTGTGTTCACGTTTTGGCACCGTTTGTTTCATATTTTTCCTGCACACGACCAAAATTATTTGAGATGTGAGATGTGTAGATAGAAATCGATCTCTCAGCTCTTACCCACCCCCAGGTCATTTCAAATAATCAAGATCGTGTGAAGACAGAAGATGAAATGACAAGTCGTGCATGACATAGGGGTGTCGAGGGAAACCGAACCAAAATCATTTCAGAGATTGCTGTGTCAATTTGGAAGCTGTTGATTCAAACCCCAAGGGGTTAATGTTTCGCCCTTCCTTTTATGAACCCCCCCTGCAAAACACGGAGAAACATTTCTAATAACTGGTATTATGTGTGAAAAGGGTTCAAGGGAAGAAAGTTCCATTGATTAAAATTAGCTCAGCTTGAAACTCCTTTTATTAATTTGAACACGACCGTTGTTACGTGAAGCGAATGTTCAGACAGAGGGAGCTCAGTGATTAAAATTCAAAAACACCTAATAATTGCAATAGGGGCTTATGCAGGTGCATGATCTCAATAACTATTCATGAATACAGTGAGATTTATCAATTCGCAACTCCTTTTACGATCTCTTGAATGAATTGCTTCTTGTGGATGAACCACCAATTCGAATAGAAAAATAGGAAATGATATAGGAATTAATGAAGCAGGTGATCATTGTTTGAAAGATTGTTTTGAAGATGCCCACGAGTGATATCCTTAACAATCATTTTTAATAGAAAGCAAGCCGTTTTCACAGTCGAAACTAATAGTAAAGTTAATTAAGCAAGGACTTAAACCACGGATTTTTGTCCAATTGCCTGCGTCAGGTGTTGCGGTCAAATTAACTAACAGAAAACAGTCTGGGAATTGAATTTTATCAAACCACTCAGAATGCATGAAATGGGATATTTTTCCAGCTCTTGGTAGTACATAAATAATGTTATTTCATTAAATTTTTGCTTAAACACATCATGAGACCTCAATAGACACTACGAAAAGTTAAACCATGAGCCAATTTTAAAAGCCAAGCTCTCTAAAACAGAATCAACCTCCAAGTTCATCAACTTTTTTGTGAGATAGGCTTTTTTCGAATGGAGGAAACAAAATTTTCAAAATTACTCCCTTGCCGGAGTAAGAAGACGGAAGAGCGGTTGAATAAAGTTTACCGTTGATAAAGTAAGGGTTATGAGCTAAGTTTAATTGACAAAAAGCAGTTTGGATACTGCGAACCTTCCTTCTTTCGGGCGTAATTAAAGGAGCAAGACAATGCGCTGCCATTCCTTCCCGGGCTATGATGGATCGTTTCATTACAATACCAACTTTGTTCATATCCCCTAATCCCCAAGCACAGCCCATTAGTTTGCAGGTTTCGTTGAAAATATCGGCCAAATTTCATTACATCCCGAAAACATCTTTCGCATTCATTCTAGACTCTCTGCGAATTTCAAAACAGCGTAAATGGCTAATGTTCTCGGTAAGATTGTGAGGTGAGTTTTGACAGATTACGCATTAATCTTCTTGTCCAGAATGGGATTAATACACGAATATGTGTTAGGTTAGGAATTAAATTGGCACTTGAGCGAGCGTGATTTTGTTCAACCAAAAGTTATAACAACGTAGTGTTTGTATCTGTTACGTTAGATTCCTTTACTGGCAATGGAATTTCGTGCAGGAACGAGTCGTCAACCCACAACCATCATATGATTTCGATAGAAAAGTTGAGAAAACAGTCAACTCTGAGAGCGTAGCCGCAAAATGATACTCATCGGCCATGTAATAATTGTTCAGTAATGGAAAGGATGTTGCTGGTCATTCATCGACTAACCTCTTGCGGAATTCCAGAGACTAGCAAGGGCCAGGGTGGCACAGGATACTGCAATTCCTGCACTTCCTCCCACAAGAGTGAGGCGTGACATTCAAAAGCTGTAACAAGAGAGAGACATTGGATAATCGAGTTAAGCTCACAGGTAAATGATGTACATACAGCTTGCATGCAATGATTCCTTTAATGGGAGTACCACTCATAAACACGAGATATGTAAGTCGCGTCAGAGCTGCTCCACGAGCTTAATTGAATCAAAGCAGGTGAATAACTCACACTTTCGGGTTCATTCTTTCGTCCGCAAAAACACTTGTAGCGAAGGCCACCGGCAACAGCGTCTGTGGGACCCCGGCAATATGGACAAGCCCATTTTCTGTTTTTCTCTGCACAAACGTCAGAACGTAACCTGAGCTAACAATCAATCCGATAATACAAGAATGTCCAACCTTGAGTGTATATACCACCATTACAGGGGCTTATTGTACTACTGATCTGCTACAAAGAGTATCTCCCAAAGTTTGTTTCATTGGCTTCGTTTTCAAGCTATTGTACAATTGTTTTGGTGAATTTGACCTCACATCACTGAAATTCTCATACCTTCCTTAGTTTTCCAGTGCATGAAATTCAAATGTCATCATACCGTTGGGATGAGCTCAACTTTCTACTGATTTCATTCAGCCAGTTCCTTTTGGTTTGTGCAAAAACTGGCCAATACTCAAAATATAAAAAATTCTTACACACAGGTTGGTTATTCCTCGAATGGGGGAAACAGTGGGTGTGGCGGGTCCCAGACCGGGGTCAGGGTCCAAAATTTAGTGGAATATGATACCCCACACGCCTAGGCACCAGAAATCCTGACACACACAAAATGGGTGGATACATACCCATTTTGACCCATAACTTCTTCCGGTGGGTGCCAATCGTTCTGGGACACACATCATTGAATTCAGCGTCCAAACTTTAGTGGAAAACTATATCCCACACGCCTAGGTAGCGGAAATCCCAAAAACACATATCCAAAACGGGTAATATATACCCAATTTGACGCATAACTTCTTCCAGTGGGTGCCGATCGTTCTGGGACCCATTTAATTGGATTCAACGTCCCAAATTTAGTGGAAAACTATACCCCACACGCCTAGGTAGCAGAAATCCCGAAAACACATATTCAAAATGGGTAATAAATACCCAATTTGACCCATAACTTCTTCCAGTGGGTGCCAATCGTTCTGGAACCCGTTTCATTGGATTCAGCGTCCAAAATTTAGTGGAAAACTATACCCCACACGCCTAGGTAGCAGAAATCCCAAAAACACATATTCAAAATGGGTAATAAATACCCAATTTGACCCATAACTTCTTCCAGTGGGTGCCAATCGTTCTGGGACCCGTTTCATTGGATTCAGCGTCCAAAATTTAGTGGAAAATGACACCCTACTCGCCTAGATCGCCCAAAATCTCGAAAATCCATTTTTCAAAAAACACATTTTGACCCCTACCCCCCCCCCCCCAAATTTGGTCCGATCGGGCTGAAAAGTTTCGAGGACCCGTCTCGGCTGGGAATAGACACCTGACCCAAATTTCAGATTTTTAGAAAATTTTCTACTACCAAAAAGGGCGCGGACGATGGACGGCGTACGGCGTACGGCGGACGGACATCGACTTTTTTTGATCAGGACATCATGAAACGTCCAGAAAAAAATTTTGAGCCAAATCGGAGAGGTTGACCATTATCATGAAAACATAGGTTGATTATTCAAGGAATAACCAACCAAAAATTGTAAAAAAATCTGCAAATTCTTACACACGGGTTGGTTATTCCTCGAATGGGGGAAACAGTGGGTGAGGCGGGTCCCAGACCCATTCCAATCGATTCAGGGTCCAAAATTGAGTGGAATATGATACCCCCACGCCTAGGCACCAGAAATCCTGACACATACAAGATGGGTGGATACATACCCATTTTGACCCATAACTTCTTCCGGTGGTTGCCAATCGTTCTGGGACACACATCATTGAATTCAGCGTCCAAAATTTAGTGGAAAATGGTACCCCACACACCTAGGTAGCAGAAATCCCGAAAACACATATTCAAAATGGGTAATAAATACCCAATTTGACGCATAACTTCTTCCAGTGGGTGCCGATCGTTCTGGGACCCATTTAATTGGATTCAGCGTCCAAAATTTAGTGGAAAACTATACCCCACACGCCTAGGTAGCAGAAATCCCGAAAACACATATTCAAAATGGGTAATAAATACCCAATTTGACCCATTACTTCTTCCGGTGGGTGCCAAACGTTCTGGGACCCATTTTATTGGATTCAGCGTCCAAAATTCAGTGGAGTCTCCGATTCGGCTCAAAATTTTTTTCTGGACGTTTCATGATGCCCTGATCAAAAAAATCTGCAAATTCTTACACACGGGTTGGTTATTCCTCGAATGGGGGAAACAGTGGGTGTGGCGGGTCCCAGACCCATTCCAATCGATTCAGGGTCCAAAATTTAGTGGAATATGATACCCCACAAGCCTAGGCACCGGAAATCCTGACACATACAAAATGGATGGATACATACCCATTTTGACCCATAACTTCTTCCGGTGGTTGCCAATCGTTCTGGGACACACATCATTGAATTCAGCGTCCAAATTTAGTGGAAGACTATACCCCCACGCCTAGGTAGCAGAAATCCCGAAAACACATTCAAAATGGGTAATAAATACCCAATTTGACCCACAACTTCTTCCAGTGGGTGTCGATCGTTCTGGGACCCATTTAATTGGATTCAGTGTCCAAAATTTAGTGGAAAACCATACCCCACACGCCTAAGTAGCAGAAATCCAAAAAAACATATTCAAAATGGGTAACAAATACCCAATTTGACCCATTACTTCTCTTGAACTTTCTTGGTGAGAAAATGGGAATTATAACTCGCGGATCACAATTTGAACAATATATTTTCGTACTCACTATCTTACAACTCTAGAAGAAGGAGTGACTTGAGACTTAAATGAACAGAGCTGCAAACCCTCATGACCACTAACAGTCTAAGGAGAGCAATATGTAGTTCGTATGTTACATGGAATGTATAAGATAATCCATCAACTTTCTCCAGTGGGTGCCAATCGTTCTGGGACCCGTTTCATTAGATTCAGCGTCCAAAATTTAGTGGAAAATGACTCCCTACTCGCCTAGATCGCCCAAAATCTCGAAAATCCATTTTTCAAAAAACACATTTTGACCCCTACCCCCCCCCCCAAATTTGGTCCGATCGGGCTGAAAAGTTTCGAGGACCCGTCTCGGCTGGGAACAGACACCTGACCCAAATTTCAGATTTTTAGAAAATTTTCTACTACCAAAAAGGGCGCGGACGATGGACGGCGTACGGCGTACGGCGTACGGCGTACGGCGTACGGCGGACGGACATTGACCTTTTTTGATCAGGACATCATGAAACGTCCAGAAAAAAATTTTGAGCCAAATCGGAGAGGTTGACCATTATCATGAAAACAGGTTGATTATTCGAGGAATAACCAACCAAAAGGTCGATGTCCGTCCGCCGTACGCCGTCCATCGTCCGCGCCGTTTTTGGTAGTAGAAAATTTTCTAAAAATCTGAAATTTGGGTCAGGGGTCTGTTCCCGGCCGAGACGGGTCCTCGAAACTTTTCAGCCCGATCGGACCAAATTTAGGGGGGGTAGGGGTCAAAATGTGTTTTTTGAAAAATGGATTTTCGAGTTTTTGGGCGATCTAGGCGAGTAGGGTGTCATTTTCCACTAAATTTTGGACGCTGAAATCAATTAAATGGGTCCCAGAACGATTGGCACCCACTGGAAGAAGTTATGGGTCAAATTGAGTATATATTACCCATTTTGAATATGTGTTTTCGGGATTTCTGCTACCTAGGCGTGTGGGGTATCATTTTCCACTAAAGTTTGGACGCTGAATTCAATGATGTGTGTCCCAGAACGTTTGGCACCCACCGGAAGAAGTAATGGGTCAAATTGGGTATTTATTACCCATTTTGAATATGTGTTTTCGGGATTTCTGCTACCTAGGCGTGTGGGGTATAGTTTTCCACTGAATTTTGGACGCTGAATCCAATAAAATGGGTCCCAGAACGATCGGCACCCACTGGAAGAAGTTATGGGTCAAATTTGGTATTTATTACCCATTTTGAATATGTGTTTTCGGGATTTCTGCTACATAGGCGTGTGGGGTATAGTTTTCCACTAAAGTTTGGACGCTGAATCCAGTAAAATGGGTCTCAGAACGATTGGCAACCACCGGAAGAAGTTATGGGTCAAAATGGGTATGTATCCACCCATTTTGTATGTGTCAGGATTTCTGGTGCCTAAGCGTGTGGGGTATCATATTCCTTTAAATTTTGGACCCTGAATCGATTGGAATGGGTCTGGGACCCGCCACACCCACTAATGGAATGGGGGACCTTTTTCCCCCATTCGAGGAATAACCAACCCGTGTGTAAGAATTTGCATTTTTTGTCCCTTTTTCATGTTGAGCACGCACTCGAAAAACGTGTACAGAACCTCATCCATTAGTTTAGTCGGTAGTATCTTTTAGAGGTGAGTACTTGAATAAAATCGTGTTTTGATGCAGAAAACATATTTCCAGCGTGTAATTATTGCAGCAGTGGCAGTAAGATCTGATGACATGTGATGTGATGACCGAGTCCAACCACCAACCCCACATTCCGCGAATGAACGATTGACCGTTGAGACTGATTCCTAACTTCAACGGAAAAGCGGAAAGTTTTTCGTACATAAACCTCCATCTTACTTAATTTCCCGGAAAATCTGCCCTTAAAAAGACGACTATACCGCTGAAAAGTTGAATAATGGGCACATTATTTGTTTTCAAAACAGTACCCGCCGAAAAATATCTGTTCTATTGACGGAAACATAAGTGATTTCGAAGCAATTTTAAAATTTTGGTCGTTGGATATTGGCCATTTTTTCAACAAGAATAGACCAAAAAACAATACATACCTACATATATACATATCAGAAATTCCATAAGCAAATTATCCTTGAGATTTCGAAGGAAAAATAGAAAAATAAAATGCGATTTAAATCCTCACGTGTAGCCTCCATACACATGTTTGCGCACTCGAGGTGGAATATGTTGTAGCAATTTCGGCATGACCAAATACGCTGCTTCTTTTTCAATTTTTCAGTGCATATGCTGCATTCACTAGATTCCATTTTGAGTTCCATGACCATCCTTTCAATTCTCGTGCCTTGGGGAACTGTAAACAAAGTGAATCGACAGAGTAATGACTTTGAGCATGACATTGAGCCTAACCCTGAGGAAACGCTTTCGGATTTAATTTTAACAATAAACGTTCTTTTCTTTAAAAATAATTTTTTGTGGTATTTATGAAGCGGTTTTCCGAGGACTAGGGGATCTACGTGATTTCACAAAAGTGGGTATTTTCGATGGTTGAAGACAGGCGAGTAGGGTGTCTGAATCGATCGAAATGGGTCCCAATTCTTCTAAAGGACGATTTCCTAGTATCCAAGATCTTCTAAGGAGTTCATAAATAGTTTCTAATTCACTTACTATTTTTGGCCAATTTATTAATTTTTTAACAACAGCTCTTTGATGATATTGGGGACGAATGAACTCGTGTCTGACGTACATATCTTGCAAAGTAGGTACATACGTACGTCATAGCTAATACCGTACAATAAGATACACAGAATATATAAAAAATGATTACGTACGCAATTCAACATTATCGGAAGGAATGTCCACCAATGATTCGCACAGCAGCGTGTCCTTCATGGCAATCAACTCTCGAATGCGAGCTTGTAATTTGACGCATTTAGCTTCGCATGATTCTAGCGTGTGCGATAAGCTGTCTGCTCGGTCCTTGGCCAACTTCCATTTTCGCTCGTTCTCGCTGGCTGCTTCATTAACGACTGTGACAATCACCGAAATTTACTATTAAATGATTCTAAACAAATCTTAGCTCAAATAAAATTTAGCAAAAAGTAAAGCTGATAATCGTGTTTTGCGTGAAAAAGGTTTACCCACCAATAATTTGGTCTTCCAGAAGTATTGCGATCTGAGCGGTCCTTGCTAAAATCGCTTCTTCCAAATCTTTCACTTTCTTACCTACTTTTCTCTGAAGGAAATTAATTTTTGCTGTGCTCTCTGCCAGCATATACAAGGCCTTCTCAAGTTGGGGATACGTTGGATCCACTGGACGACTTTGAGCCATAACGTAGCTGTCACGTTAGTAGTTCTGAGGACACGAATGAGCTTCTCAGGGAGGTCTCTGAAGCACAACTATGATAGTTTTTAGGCAACGTTTTACTCACTCTCGCGTGTGGTTATATCATATCTGGGACTCCGGTTAGAAGAAGAATGCAACAATAAACCGCTTCGAAAGCTAACACTAAGTACGGCACAGACTGCAATCTTATCTTATTTTACGTTATCTAGAGATACTTTCAGTTCAAGAGGAAAGACCGATAAGCTGCAAAACTCACACTACTCGAGAATAAATCATAAACCGATTTGAACGGAAGGATGCCCTGACATCGGACGGAATGAAACAAAGTTAGCGCACGCTAATAATAGAAACTAAGGGGCGATATTAATAGGTGTCAAGAGTGATCACCAGCTTTCAATTCGAGTCCATACATTAGTTAGTAGGCAAGGCGCTAAAGTGCGCGTCTATTGCAAGACTGAGCCAACGGCCTCTCCAGACTGTCTATTGAAGATATACATTTTCACAATAAATTGAACTACTCAGTTTGCCAAAGCTTTTAGCAGATTAGTTCGTCGTATTTATCAAAGCCGCATCAAAAAAAGCTCCCTGGATTAATACAAAAAATCCCTGGAGAATCCTTTTGAGAATAAAGTAGTAGCTACAGATCGGATGCACTTGGCCAATGGATACACAACGATTTTTTCACTTCTCATCCAGCGCTTCTACCATATATGTCACAACAACAATATTCCATCGACATTCTGGTCATAAGAAGAAAAACCTCGTTCGTGATTAACGAAGAAGTATGGATTCTACGAAGTGGGATTCGGTCTCTGACCCTTATTTGAACTTCCGAATCTCCAAAGCAAAACGCTGCAAATTATTTCACAGGGGTTGGTTATTCTTGGACATGCTCCTGGTCCAAGGAGAATAATTCCAATCGATTCAGCGTCAATTAGTGGGAAACGATAGAACATACACCTAAATCGTCAAAAATCTCGAAAATCTATTTTTCGAAATACGTCCCTACCACCCTTAACCTTGGTCCGATCAGGCTGAAAGGTTTCATGGACTACCGAAATCGGCGTGGACGGCGGATGGCGTACGGCGGTCGGACATTTGCTCATTTTGATTTAGACACTTAGAAACGCCCAGAGAAAAAAAATTGGGCCGACTCGGAGAGATTGACTTTTTTCATGAAAGCAGGTTGATTATTCAAGGAATAACCTTGGTTAATAATGGTCCGATTATTCAAGGAATAACCAACCATAACCCGTACAGGAAAATATGTCAGTAGTGAATACTGTACCAATCACGGCATTACGCGGCATTTATTAAATAAACTGCTTTGCTAACAGGTCACAGCTCACAGGTAAGAAAAACACAATCATCACAACGTTTTACCGGATGATCAGAACTTGGTGGCAGAAGAAGATCAGAAGATTGGTGGCAAAGGAAAGCTCCGATAAAAACCAATGAGCGCGTTTCGGTGATAATTTACCAACTTCTTTTTAACCTTTTTTAGAACTCGCTGGTTGTGAAAAAGGCTGCAAATTATTTGACGATAGCTTAAGATCCTAGATGAACCTTACTCGAGTAGGGAAAAATCATTCTCTTCGTAGGTAAAACAAAAATGTTAGGTTTTCGAATGTTTATGAATGGATGTCTCTTTATTGTAAATGAGTGTTTACTCAATTTCAAGTCAATACAATGAGCGTATTGCGCATATTACGTTCCAAATTACTCTTTATTTTCCTAACACTCTTTCTGACCCCCCGATGTGCAGCGACCGGTCTCAGACCTTTCTCAGTCGATTTATTACTGGAAAATATCACTCCACACATCTAGGCTTCTAAAAAGCTCAAAAAACTATTTCTACCCAAACCTTGTCTTTGCTTGCGGCGATTGGGTTGAAAACGAATAAAGGAAAATGAGGACTCGAATAGAGTCTACGAGCAGATTCTCTCACTCCAACTTCCAAGGTTCTTAAGCTTAAATATTCAACCACTAAAATGTGGGGTGTGTCGCAGTGGTCATCACTTTTCTGCAATTGTATGCTCGTGTCAGACTGCTGTTAAACCGTCCAGTGCCAAATATCGACGAATAAATGCGAGTCGGACGAATAGAGCGGCTTATACTTTGGATGGTCCCGTAAGGAATTTACAGCACGAAATACTGAAATTCAGCTCTGAGGATACATTCGTACAAAATTCAGAATTTTTCTAATTATTTAAAAAAGAACTTCTTGCAAATACCAGAGCTCAGAGGATCGCAGCCCCAGTCCTCTCGAGTAACACTTTTACTCCAATGGTCTATGTTGACATTCTCCAGAATCCAATGAAGAAATATGGCGGCTTAAGTTCACCTAAATATCATAATAGTTGCGTCTTATGAAATGGGCACTCAAAATTTATTGCCAAGAGCGTTCACTTCGAATTAATTTCACCACAAAACACTTCATAAACAAACTGGAATAGGGTCACACCGATTTCAATGGTCCTACACAAGAGGAACGGTCAATGGAGAACGGTTTCTTGTGACTCATTTTGCTGAGGATTTGCAGCAATAACTCTCTTTTCCTCCATTACTCCGCGAAAAAGGTATTTATTCCTAACGTCTTCCCATGAATCGTGTTTTTTCATCTATATTTTTTCTCGGTCCCTTGCTCTCTCTTTCTCTCGTGAATGGTTTTGATAGTTGATTGAAACGTCAAAGCGATAGGATATATTTACTTGGCCGTCTTTTTTCCCCTCTCACACCTTCTCGCCGACCACACCGGACCCTCCCATAACTAAAATATAGCTTCCAAGCACGCAGACTATTTTGACCTCAGATTCCCCTCTTCTCTCTTCCCCTCACTGCTCCGTTTTTTTTTTTTTTTTTTTTCCCCATAAAAAATACCCATTTGTCACGTTGTGACAATTAAATGAAGCCCAACAAACTTAGGCTGACAAAGAATTTGCGGATTTTTCAAACAGCCTGAAATAGACATAAGCAACAATTTCTTGTCCGATCACTTCGATCCTCGTGGAGTAAATTTTCTCTCGCTTGTGGTACTTATCGCGATGGATATGAGGACTGTGGGGATCGTGGGATCGGTAGTCGTCAGCGATAAATTATATCAAATAATTCGAAGAAACGAATTCGAGCCAATGCCGAAATCAGGATTTATCATGACGAACATGATACGAGAAATGAAAACTTCAAATACCAGGCTGTGATATAGTCGAGAAGGAAAGGATGACGAAGGAGGCGATGATGGGGGGGATATAGATTTTAATAAAAGGTGATTTATCGTTGGAGTGAAGAGGTTCTAAAGAGTTTTAATTATTTTCTTACGGCCAGGGCATTCAACGCCCTTCCAACCCCACGTGTCACTTTCTTAGTTTGAATCCTTCCGTGAGAGAAATCAATTTAAAAACCCAAAGGGGTAGCGAGCTGAATATCGGCATGTTCAAAAGATTAGCATCGGCGGACATTGGCATTCCATGTTGACGCTTTTTTTTTTTAATGAGCAGACCAACCGAAAAAAGATTTTATGATGCTAGGTTAGTAAATTCTAAAAGTAAGATATAGAATGTACGTATAAACACTGCATATTGTTCGCCAATGTTTTATTTACTCTTGGTGGATCTCGCTCATGAGGGGAAATATATATTATCTTCAAGGTGTCTCGAGTGGGTACTGAAAGGAAATCGAAATCGAGTGGGTGCTGAAAAGAAATCGAAACAGTGGATAAACCATCTTCCCAATTTTAGATAATGAATTTTTCTCCCTCACCCTGTATCTACGTATTTGCGGCGATTGGATAAAAACCCATCAGACACATTAAAACTCTCTATTAAATCTCTAAATATTAACTCTCTAAATATTAACAGTTTTGGCATAACGTAAAAATCAGACTCAGACATAAAAACTCACGGAATTTATTAAAGAATTAAAACTGAAACGACTAAATGGTAGCCGAGTGAATAATGAGGCGAATATAATTTTACTCGTAAGATAAGGCCAAAATTCTTTGTCCGAGAGAAAAAATAGAGGATTGAAAATTCGTCAAGTACGGGACGTTTTTACCATCATCCCCCAGAACCGGAGATGAGAATAATTAGTACCTACTTTACATAGCAGCTCAAGAAAAACAACATCCTCTCAGTTGGGACGTTGATGTCCAACTCAAAAAGTCAACCGGCATTCCTCCCCAGACCCTTTACTGGAAGCTCTTCTCTTTTACGTTCTTCGTTCCCGTCGTCACTTTTCACCCAAAGAAAACGTCTTTCCAGAGATTTTCCCCTTGATGGAACGAGGAGGGACTTGATGTGAGAATAATGGACGCAAAAAGAGGTTTTCAGAGATCGGAGCTGGCCCATCCATCCATCCGGCCGAACGTATGGTAATCCAATTTGACCCTTTGGTGAGTGTTTTTCACTTGCTCCCATTCCGATTCTTCTGAAAAATCTACCAATGAACTACGATGGTCAGTATAAGGTCTTCCTTATGCTCCTGCGGAATAATTCTGACGGTGCACATGCAGTTTGCGAGTTATATGGTATCATATCCCCGGTCTAAAATAAAACAGAATATGAGCTCGTTATAATTGCTGAACCACATGCTACGTAGCAAGATTTTACCTCAAATGATTTAATGTAGAGCCGTCAGTCATTACGACTGATCAAATTGCCCTGATTATCAACTTTCTTCTGTTCATATTAATTTATCCATTCCAGCATCTTGTAGGTATAAACGATGAGAGATTTTTCGCTGCCCTGCCACATGAGAGGGCTCAATTTATTTTAAACTAGTTAATTGAAGTGATTGAAGTAATTGGATTGTCAACAACCCTAATTATAAGTAAGTGCTCCTATTTCATTGGTTTATGACTTATTTAAATCACTGATGATTGTTTTAAATTTTGATATCCCCATTGAGAAGGGAATTTCAAACCATTTTCTAATCGTTTGTTTCCTGCGAAATCCCTTTTTGTGCCCACTACTACATACTCTACGAGGTGGAAGCAATGCCGCGACTCAATCTATTCAAAACGTAAACTTATTCGTCCTCATCGATTTGCCCCAAAAATATTCTTCTGGGCGTTCCGTGGAGACTAGATCAAAATAAGCATTATGTCCGTCCGCCGTCCACACCGTTTTTGGTAGTAGAAAAATAACTTTAAAAACGTTGGTCAGGGACCCGTTTCCGGCTTCAGTTAATCCTCAAAACTATTCATTTTGATCGGACCAAGTGGGGGGGGGGGGGTCAAAATGTGTATTTAGAAAAAATAGATTTTTATATTTTCGGCGATCTATGCGTGTGGGGTATCATTTCCCACTACATTTTGGACGCTGAATCAAATGAGACGGGTCCCGGAACGATTAATTGGAAGAGGTCATAGGAGGTTATAGGTCAAAACGGATATCTATCTACCTATTTCAAATGATTTGAGAGCTCGATTGCCTATTATATACTATTACTGATATTATCAGCTGCACAACCCATATTTATGTGTACCGTTCAAATGACTGCTTCAGAATCTGTCAGAATGCGTGTATCAGTCGACTCGAAGTCTTCTTTAGACATTTTGATAGAACAAAAAATCTAGCTGATCAAATTAATTAACACCTAGTTACGAGTAGAGTAACTGAATAAAACATGGTTCCACCGAATAAGCGGGGTTTCGCTCACGGGAGCATGACAGTAAGCTAGTCGTTGCAGTCAGCATGCTTTTTCAAGCACTTAACATTTACATGTATTTTTTTCAGAAAACATATTGTAGTGTTAATCGAACCAAAGGCTCAGGATCATGCAGGATAAATGCATGCAATAGGAAGGAGGTAAGTAGTTAGTACTTACCCTTCTGAAAAACCAACATGAAGACTGAATGAGTTGAAGGCTATAAAACATCATTAAAGATGATTTTTGGTGAATTCAAGCCTTCATAGTCTCCTGTTTCAAAAATCAAGAACTGCCAAAGTTGAATAAAGAATTTGATTTCTCTACATGAAATGTATAATGTCTTGTGTATCCCCTGCCGAAACTTCACTGAGGCCCGAATCGCTTCAGAGAGACAATTATAGAAGAGGTGAAGAACGTGTGAGCAATTAGACCTTTTTTTACGCATTAGTAAGTGAGAACAATGATCCCAGCACGAAATCAGAGTTGATGAGAAACCTTCCTGAAAAGGGTTCTAGAACCGCACATCACCTCCGAAGTGAGGATGCTGAAAAAATAAAGGAGAAGGAAATGAGAAGGCTACAAAGAGGAGATCGAGGAATGGAGAATGAGATAGGTGGTTGTATTTAAAATATATTCTACTCCCACTAGCAACCAGACTCACACCCAACACAAATAAAAAAAGGGAGAAGACGGCCTCCTCTAATAATAGGTTGGGATCAGCCATTGGGAACGAAGATGAAATTAACTCTCCTTCACGTCAGATCTGAATCACTGATTCCACTTCATCCTTTTTGATTTACAGACTCCACATTACTATAATGACAGTTTTCCAAAATGAATACATTACCTACGGCTGAGAGCAATCTATAAATCCAAACATGTAGCATCCGCATTAATGAGCTTCGGTTATCCGATTTATATTTTTCGTCTGGTGGCCTTCATACCCCGAGGTATGCACCTTTTTCTTTTTGTCCGTTCTCTTCCCTCGACCCCGCAGCTAGAATTATAAGTCTTTCTCCCGAGTTGAACAATACAACGGTGCTGGCGAGGGCCCCTCGCCTATGTAGACAATTTATAAAAAACGGGTTATAAAATTAAGTCAGTTCATTAGGAATTCGTCGTACTCAGTAAGAAGAAGATGCCTAAATACTGCTACCGGTACCATTATACAACTAACATAATGTACATAACATTATAATGCGTTGACTCCGTTAAGAAGCGTTTTGTTTCAATCAAATGTTATAGAGAATGTTGATCCTAATATCATAACCAACGAGAGAAACGATAAACAACCGAGAGATTAGCTTCTCACTTAAACAACGACCACATTCGCGCGCGAAACGTTCTAAAGGAAACCAGCAGGTGTATTATCTCAGAGCAAGTTAGCTTTTTGACTTATTAAAATGTCGAAATTAAAATTGAGAGAGCTCAACAATGGAGGAGATCAGTAAGTAGGCGGTTTATTATGTAGAAAGGATGTCTGTAATTTCCCGGGTGGATATTGTCCTAAGTCTGATGGTGTATTCATAGAGAAGCCTGTAAGACGTTGCTCCTCGGAGCTGTAAATAATTCACTGGCTACCAATCTCGGGGTCCTTGCATTGTTAAAACGTTCGAAACTGGCACTACAACCTGTTCTTGCCGGTTTCTCAGCGACTCTTGTTTCCTTATAGGCAGCACATCATTCGCGATACCGATTCACCAAAATTCTTTACGTGAAGAAATGAAAATGGTGTAAGTAATTACGAATAATTTATTATAAGTTATTTGGTGACATATTATCTTGTTTGGTACTTGGATCGATCGATTACGTGTTTGATCTTCTTATTGTTTTCAAGGATGGCCAGAGAAAGTTGAAAGAACATTTCCGCTGATACATGTATGATTAACGGTACTTGTCAATTAGAACCCCTCCCGAGGGTGACCTGTTTACTAGCACCGTAACCTTCCCGTTGGACAGCGATATATCGCACAGCGATATATACGATATATCGCAACGTAGCCTGCACCGACTTTAACATATTTCAGAATTATTTATTTATTTCAACGAAATAAATTAATAAATAAATTTAAAACAGTGAAGTAAATGAAAAGCGATTCGCACAATTGACAACTGACAACAGCGTGGTAGCATAAACTAAAATTAACCGCTAACGTGGAGGTTATATATAGATCGATATATAGAAAATCGATTCATCACGCCATGTTTGGGATAGTTGGTTACTCTCGGGAGGGGGTCTAATTGACAAGTACCTGATTAACTTTCTTTTTGCCCACAACATTGAAACATCGGATGTACTTCAACGGTATACTACTGTCAGGGTTTCTGTCTCTCCAACAGAACTTCATATTTTAAATGAGATAGTATAAAGTATATTTGAAAGGAGGGGGAGAATTTTGGCGCGGCATTTGGCTCATCAACCTGCAGTGTCGATATATTCGACTATGTCTTTCATCATATTAAAACTTCTCGTGGAATCTTACGGGGTGATTTCGATTGTGGCTGCGAGGTTGAAACTACTTATGTACGTATAACCTCATTCCTGCCCACCATTCTCGAACCAAACTACGTTTGAGAGTTGGCTCCCGACATGAGCGTTATTTTCGGGGAAAACGCTTTGAAATCTTCAAAAATCAACTTTCAGTGAACCGATTTGGCCCCTTACCCGCCTTTGGTGTTCGGCGATCTATCTATATCTAGGGGTCCTTTTGAATCGACTAAGTGACAATACTCCCTATTCAAATTTGAGGTGCACGATATGCTCATCAGCCTGTAATCTCTTCCGCCCCAGTTTGCTTGAAATTTTAAGGGTTACTACTTGAATTAGCTTGCTACAATGGAAAAGTTGAGATTTCGGGGCTGCCTTTCTTTAGTAAAATATTTGTGAATGTAATCGTGACCAGAAGCCCCGTGTGCATTCCAGCGTTAAATAACTGAACACCTTGCTCCTTTTCACAAACTATATGTATTGTTAGATTTATTGATCGGTAATAGCTCTACTCTATCAACGCCTGAACACCCCCCCCCCCCCCCACACGACCAGAGGGTTTGGAAGAGAGGGACGGAGCTCCCAGGGTCATCAGGAGTCGCGGATGAGCCGACCTGACAATCCACTGCAGTTCTTGGAGGTTCCCGTCTCGTCGTCGGATTCCTTCTTATTACCTACCAGAGAGAGGGGCGCTCTCTTCGTAGTGGGAGACACCGGCTACCAATTACCTTACCCTCGCGCCTCCCTACCACTCTAGCTGTATTAGAGCTCCACAACCTAGGGGCTAATTAATTCAAATGGTAAGCCAGTAGATTGAACTTGGCAAGACCAAGGTTGAGTACCTCCCCTATTATGATTAGATAGCGTCACCTTTATACCGTTCCACGTTTAAATAACTCATCCACCACCTTCGATACTTCCTTTCCCATCAAATTTCATTTCATCTACCTCTCAGGCTAGGTAGCAAGTCAACTCCAATCGAAAATTCAAAATCATCGAAGGAACAAATCCGAGAGGGGTTCTGGTTGGGTTGGAAGACGGAAGCTGCATTATGATATTGACAACAACCAAGTCATCGTACTTAATGTCGAACCATAATTTTCTCTACATCCGGCCAGATTACCTAATGCCGAAAGCCGTCAAGAAAGGAAGCAACCAGCTCGAAATGTGTAAAACAACACATGCACATGACATTCAGAAGGAATACAAAATCCAGTGACAACCTTCGTACCAATACTGCTGCATACCCATCATCGCATGATGTTTATCGTTTCATTTTGAGTTCTTAGCAAAGTCTCCCTAAAAGTCAGATATTCCTCAACTGCAACTGGGTGGGTAAACAACATGGCGCCGATTGTGAAAAAGAGACTGCCTTTGTTATAACTGCCTGTGTTATAACTGCCTTATAACGCGGATTCTTCCTTGTCATCGGTGACACGCACCAGCCTTGGAATATTAGCCAGCAACAGGATTACGATTCCTAAGAAATTGCCGGATTAGACGCATCCATTCTCTCACGGATTTCTTCGCTCAGAGGCTTACGAATTCTTGTCGCACATTTGAAAACTGCAAATTTGAAACGAAAACATTCAACTAGATTTTTTTTGGATGGATTTGAGGATTAAGATAGACGCATCTGCATTCCTCAAATTTGTCATCAGGTTATCGACCAAATGTTTGCCAAACAGAATAGTCAGAGCTTGTGATGTTCTTTTTAGAAAGTATCGTGCACTTTTTTATTTAATGTTACTCATCTGCCTCGTACAGCTAGACCGGAAACAAATACAGAGGTGATGCGTAGAGTAGAACGTGCAGTCATTACTTTCATCTGCTGACCACAACCGGAGATGGCGGTTTTTCATTTATTCCCAAATGCTGAGAAACAAGTTGATGTAAGAAAAGAGTGTATTTTTGTTGAACCTATATCTTTTTATAACTCTTTTGCCATCGAAAGGTGATAAGTGAACGTGTTTTGGTGATATAAGCGGGGCCCTCAATTCACTACTATAAATGAATGGAAGTTTAGGAATTTACTGATGGATGTTACTATACTGCTTCTAGGTAATAAAAGGCTTATATACACCGTTTATGAACTCGGTCGTTATCTTCTTCAGAAGATTTGAGATGGGCAGGCGTAGTTACGTGCCGAGTTTTCACAATGGGGCTGCCGACCACCTAATTGTCCGGACTTGGTCGACCTATTATAATGTACAATCCGAGGTTACTCACTTCGTATTATATAAATGATATAAACGAGGCATCCGAAATTATTTTCTCCAACTGTTTCGAGAAAAACACTAAGTGGGAGTCGGAATTACTCTCAGAAATGATCAGAAATTAATACCCTCGGGACCGACGGAAATGCTCTGTCCTGGCGAGACTCAAGAGATTTTATTTTTCACGACCACCATCACGTCGGAATTAGTACAATTAAGTTTATTATTAGACGTATTCCTCGGGCTCAGAGAAAATTATCAGAGTAATTGGACATGGAGGAACATTCAAGATGTACCTCGGCAAACAAAAGCCGTTCCATTATATTCCCTCGAGTATAATTGACCTGAATTTTTGAGCGGCTGCCATTAAGAAGAGCCGGAACCAAGGGATGGATATTATAAACCAGAAGTATATTTGAATGCTCTAATGGTTCGTCACCCGAGCGTAAATGGTCTTGTTAATTTTTTTACAAGTAAATGTGCCGGTCATATCGCCTGGAATGATTATTATCTACTCGTACATGTCCGTACGTATACAGAAGCTCATTATTGAGATTAACAAGCGGCTACTGAAGCTTCTCCGTCATTAATGAAAAACTCATTTGTCATCTCAGGTCGGCCATTTCAGTGTGTTCCTGCCTTAGCATGAAAACCGTCCATGGTGTAGACCAATCCTTGAGAAAATTTTAAGTTTCAGGGGAAGTATTAACATTTAAGTGTGATGTGATAGTGCCTGGCTCGGTAAAGCAGAGGCTTGTTCCCCATGACTCCACTCATCACAACTCACGTACATAACAGTTTTTTTCATCTTTTCCGTAAGCAAGTCATTGTAGACAGAGCGAAGTTGAAGAAAAAATATTCAAAATTGTAGACTCGTAAGAAATTGTCTGAAGGGAACACGGGGTACTATTTGCACATGGTATCCCTACACTCACATAATACAATCAATATTCGGGCCATGTACACAAGTCTCAATCATTTTTCGTGAGGATCGTGAAGAAATGAAAGCAAGACAATATCCGACTGACTAGTGGGTAAGCCGACTAATTAAGTGAAGAGTAGCCGCGCATGCGGAGCACGGACGTTGTCCATTTGTCAAAATGCTTCTCCTTTTCCTCAAATCTCCACTTCTAATTAGAACCGTACCGAGCTAAAATATTCGTTTCTATTAATTTGCGCCTGTCGGTACCCGTGTACATCTCGCGACGGGGATCCTCCTGCTATTTATCTGAATCTTCACACCTACATTTCTTCAACCGTTCTTCAGCCCTCACTAATCTCCACTAATCATCGTTTTCTTCGTACGCTCAAAATTACTTTTTACCGCCGGAATGCGATTGAATTACTCTTTCCTTTACTATGAGGTCGAACCTTTTCATGATATGGGCAGGAATGTCCGTATCTTATACGGACTAACAATACGTTTTTGGAGGGATGGTTCACAATATTCAGAAAATGATGAGCTATTCTACTTCTTCTCTACCTACATCTTCTATTTTACTTTTCTACCTCTACTTTTCCACTCTCAAAATGTTGTAGTAAGCAGGTGTCCGGAAACCTTAACCCTCCAATCTTAAAGTCCAATTTGAACCCTTGGAGTGACAGCACTTCTCTTACATTTTTTGATTAGTACCTCATAACTCGATTCGCACCTGGCCTGAGGGGGTTCCACAAAACGATATGAATAACATTATGATGGAAAACCTTAATCGACCTAATTTTCCATCCACCAACCATTTTTATAAACAAAAAAAAAATCCGTTTCGAGTAGCTATTCATTTCTGTAAAAAGCGAAGATTGGATTTTTTGTTTCCTTTAGATTAATTTTCTCGAGCTTGCCGAACGGATATTGAAAAACAAGGGGGTCCAAATCCAGAAAGAGGCTTCGACTATACCACCGACCCGGCGATTCCTGCCCGACTGCCAGCTGTGAATTTATTTTATGGCAACTGATGCGGTATGACTGAGTGACGCTGGTTGAAAGTTTGGCTGAAGTATTTACTGACAAAGGGTCCCATTCGAGACCGCAATGCTGAGGTTGAAGCATGCACTTTTTAGGAGGAAAAGTGGGATTGACAGACTCATGAGGCAGCACATACTTATCGGTGAGAGGTGCAGCATCTCGAGTACACCCGGTTTTGAGGATCCGAGGGGTATTCCGATCAAGTAATAAGAAATTTAAGTAAAAAGAAATACCCCGTAATATTCTAAAAAAAAAATTATTACGCTGGAAAAATGTAATATCTTCGAAGAAAATCAGTCAAGGTCTCGACGGTTGATTAAAAAGATTCAGGTACCTGAGTACACCTCTATGTTGTCAGAATATACAAACCCAGGATTATGAATCCGATGCCTATCAAACTTTCAGAAGAAGACCAGCCTTACCGACAAAAAACCACACACTCCCTGTATGTGAAGTTTAACCCTTTAGGGATCAAAAATAGTCCCAACTCCTTCCTTATTAATATACATGAAAACTACACCGGTGGGTACCCCCATTACAATTAAATGTGCTGTATAACCCAGGTTGATTTATATTGTCATTCCGAGATAAAAATCAAATCATTTTGGTTGTGGACTATAATTTCACAGGGTTCCTTTTTATCTTGAGGATCGCTTTTTAAAGTTATGGCGAGACCCGCAATAAAAAAGTTCGGATGTATTCAAGGGTTGTGAGCCGCCATGTTGCGTGTTATTCAGTTTTTAGTTGAGCGGGTATTATAAACAAGCTGAGGCAGGTTTCCTATTAAAGAAAGGCGTGTTATTTCCTCTTAATGCAGAAAAAAGTCCTTGGAGAAAACAATACGCAGTTTGAATAATGCCTCAGAAAATATCGGTTGAAGTGTTTCGATTCTACAGGATTCGAATGGAGTTTGAAGACGAGGACTTTAGAGGAGGAACGAAGGATATGAAGAAAAAACTCGAAAAGTACAATTTCCATTTTCTCCACATGCCGCTCTAATTGATGCCAGAGAAAAATGTACAGCCAAGGCAAACCTGGTTAATTCGCAGTCTGCTGAGCAGTGTCCTTGACTTGGCTAGGAAAACTTTAGAAAAAACTTAAGCCGGCTTTCGCTCATGCAGAAATGATTATCTTTTGGATCACCAGAAATATTACTTTCTTATTTTAAGGAAAATAAATAATGACCTTCTTGACTCATATGTAACCATATCCACTATGCGGCAGTCACTTATAGAACCATCTGGATCGATTTACCGTCTAAAACTAAGTAAAAATCGATCTTACGTCGACGGAAACCTATTTTCAAAATACGCATTTTCATCCATTCCCTGCTCACCTTAAAGCGATCGGACTGAGAAGAGTTTCCTAGGAACAAAACGGAGTTTGTGTGCGAAATACCGTATTTATCAAAGCTATACGTACCCAGAAAGGGTCTTAGGCTCACTAAAGATTTGGGAGTGCAGCGATTCAGCCTGCAGACGAGGGGAAAATCCAAACTCTACATATATGCACCAAGCGCGGCCGTGACAAAAAAAAAATCATTTCAATTTTCGAATTAAAGAAACAGATATGCACTTTCCGAAGAGATTATAGATTATATTCTACTAACTCAAACGTTGGAAACACCAGTTCAATCACCGTGCAATGTTAAACTAGCTTCCGTCCTCATAGATATGAGATTATTCTTCAATGTTCGTTAAAACGTAGCACTGATTAGCAGAAAGGTGACAATGTAAATGATGATAAAATAGTACGCACAGGTTAGTACGCTCCTCGGTTCCCTATAATACGAAGCGATCATGGAAACCTACTTATCTTCCCTAAACTAGAGTCTTATGACAAGTAATCTCCTTCGGTGCCGTAAACTATCCAATAAGTGCTAACAACCGTCGGTTAGCGGGCCTTAACCAAACATCACTTATCACGTGAACCGAGCGAGATGCCTAGCCCCCCCCCTTTCTGATTACAGTGGTTTGTGAAGTAAGCCCTAAGCGCCAAGAGCCGTTCTTTTTAAAATGACTTCGTACGTAGTGTCAAGATAGAAACATATTCTCAATCCGAAAAGCAAAGTAAAAATACCGAAGGAAATCAGAGAGTAGGAAGAAATAACGATGAGGAAAAACACAAAAGAAGGTGCTTTTCGGTTCAAAGGCTGGGGCGTGAAACGGACCACCCCCTCCCTTTCTCTTGGCTCTGAAGCGAAGTTCCATTAGACCTCCTCCATCCGGATATCAAGATCTAAAGCTCGAGAAATTACATGGCTTCAACCCAATACATTTATATGATAATCCCCTACCTCACTACGGAGTTTCACAACATCAATCAATGGTTTCTTTCCTTCCCGGCCCAAGTCATTCTGTGTTATTAGTAACCCAAGATTACGAACCTGAGATCATCAAACTCACTCGGATTTATGTCCAGTTATTTTTTATACTTTTTTCGAATTAATTTATACACATCTGAAAGAATGTTTCGACTTTGTCCTTCGGTATACTGGAAACTCGTTTTCGATTAATTTTAGATCGTGACTTAACTCTCCAATTTGGTGCATCACCATTACACATACCATCGCCTACTCACTTGTCACTTATAGATTAAAGTAAGTCTCTTGAAAACAGGAATCATACTTTATAAGTACCTTACTTGTGATGATGCATAAAAGGAAACCGTCCTACATGTAACTTGAAAACAGATCATCAAGACTTTACTTTTACGTATGTGAATTCATTTGATTTTGACGATCTTAGCTGACATTAATAAAGACAAATGTACGAGAATACGAGGTAAAAATTAACATTATTGATATGGTCAGACAAGGGCAAAGGGAAGTAAGCTATGGTGATTCGAGAAGACATAAGCATGAAATTCGCTGGTGGCATAGCCCATCAACATTACGACTCCCCATCTTCATCGTATATTATCGACTGTTTGGTAAGAGAACTGAAGACCATTTTCGGTTTTTCTCATGGTTGAGAAAATCAGCCCAAGTAGTGCTTTTGTCTCGGGATGTTCGGTGGACCCCAGTAGTATTATGGGGAGCTGAATGTCCTCTGTACTAAAATTAATTTAACCATTTGACGTTTGTGTGCTGTGTGGTGGAGTGGAGTATAGAGAAAGGTAGTGGATGAAGGGATCTCAGGTAGGCTTGATGGGAGGGGGTTGGGGGGAGGGTTCTATCTATTGAGAATGTTGCTAACTAGATATGCCCCGTGACCAAGAGCCCCTCAGGGCTAACTACATTACGCCGGTAAGTTTGTATGTTTCCCGGGAGAGCTCCTCTAATGGAGGACCCCCTCAAGATGGCTTCTCTTCTCTGCCCACCGTTTTAATTAATTCACGGAGGCTCTCGCTGACCCATCATACATTAAACCGGCCTGCGCTGCGGCCTCGGAATACGTTAATAGCTGATACGAAGGTCCGAACTCCGGCTGAATAATTCCGACGGCCCTTTCGCGTATCCCGGTCACCGCGAGCATCCTTCTGGTCTCCTCGGCATCCATCCTTCTGGGTTTCGCGGAAGAGGCGCCACCCCCTCGCTCTTCCTTGCCGAGTGGCGGTGCCGGCAGTGGTCAACCTTCTCCCTTAACTTCTGACTTCAGCAACCTACACCTTCACTTTCCATTGAAGTTCTCTGAGCTCCATCTCGTAAATTTCCAACCCCACAATAGTTCAAAGTTCTTGCACTCACCCAAAACATCCCCAACTGGGAAAGCCACTAACTTACCTCCAATGGCCTCAAACCCAGTATGACAATCCATTTTCTCTCATCTGGCCCATTCCTAATACAAACCAAGGCTTTTCAGTCACCAAAACACAATAAAGCGTTAAGGGTACCCGTGAAGGAAGCGCGCTACCGCGGCGCAACCTGGCTTTCAACTCTCGCCCTGTCCCCAATGGATGACTAAAAATGATCAGATTCCTTTTAACTGATTCGTAATTCTGTCCTGAACACGCCTTTGAAAGAACATTTTGATTATGACCAACAGAAAGCGTCTGAAATTGAGAGATAAGCCAAGCTTTCCGCGCATAATTCTATTTTGATTCCTGACCTTATTCCTCATCCGATCAGTTTCAAACTTTTTCCAGTTGTTCCTCGAATGGTTGTGGACAAACGAATGTAAGGATTTGTTTTTGCTTCATCAACATACTGTTGGGTGGCTAAAGAAAGAACTATTTTGGCTGTATTCAGCTACTCTTAACTTTGAGGGGATGTCACATTACAAAATCCCATGATTTACGAAATTCCATACATTCGTTTGTTCCTTTTTCCATTCTGAACTAAACAAAAAAAAGAAAACGAAAATCCGTCCACTCATTCCTGGGAAACTCTATTCGGAAGGTGAAAAAACGTGTTTCGAGAAAAACAGAGACAAAGACAGATGGCTCTACTCAGCCCATTACTGCTCACTCGTCTCGCTCGCAACTCGTCCCACCTTTCAATGCGCAGTGTTTTTCCGGTTGGAGCTTGGGTAGAAGAAATAATACACTGAAGATGAAGAAGAGTAAGAGAAGAAGAGACGATATCACGCTAAAAACCGGTAGTGGCTGAAATTTGTTTACTTTTCGATGGTTTGTTTACTTTTCCCGTCTTGCCGTCGCAGTTTCACTATTTTTCGCAGTTTTTCTCTCGGATTTTATAGTTGTTCTCTCGAACCTAATTCATTTTGAGAATGCCGAGAGGTTCTGCTACCATTTTCAAGAAGCAGAAAAGAATTCCGCCATGGATTCAGAAGAAATCGGATGGGCCCTGAATGTGGTGGTGAGATGAGTCTAGATAGTGGTGAGCACACAGGTTTAGCTGTGAACATTTCAATGTTGTGTTCTGATTGCTCCTATTCTGCATTCTATTCAAATGCAAATACTCTACCTGAAACGAAATTTCACGATGTGAATGTACGCCTAATCTACGCTATGCGCGCCATTGGACAAGGCAAGAAAGGAGCGCGTACGTTTTTGCAGCGTACGAAGCGGGCGGTCATTAGTTCAGACGTCAATTGTGAAGGTATCCTTTATCCAAATAATTGAATGTAATATATCAAAATTTTCAGCAGATTCTCTAGTTTTTTTTATGCAAAAAAAAAAGGTCATTTTGGGTCACCGGTACCCTTAAAATAATAAGCGTGAAACAGAGAACATCATGGGAAAGATCTTTTCGTCAATAAGGGTTAAATTAGCGCGATGATAATCATTAAGTTGTCCATAAAGAAGAAGCAAATCGGTTCCAAATTTTAAAATGTGAGATTTCTCCGAGGCACAATGCTTGAAACAAATTCGCAGCTATTCGATGGTATATAATAATAACATTTGTTATTGCGGGAAAATAGGAATAATACATAGTTTATTCATTTTTATCACAATAATTCTACCGGCTTGCACTGCAGATCTCTAATTCTACTCAGTTGCCTCGGATAGATTGACTAAGAGAAGAGTCCTTCGTGAACTTAAAAATAAAGGAGTCGATTTTTGAGAGAAATTTTCCAGTATGCATGAAGGTCTAAACGAAGACCCCAACTTTGATGGACCCCTGAAGGGTTGCCGATGCGTTCAGTATCCGTTACGGTTAGGCCCGGAGGACCACTGGCCTGAGCTCCTTCTCTCGTGATTTATGTCTTGAACGTTGCTACCCAGCCTCATTCCAGACAATAAATTATCAGTGATTGCCTAAAATCCACCGTTAAACAGGATCTTTAACTGACGAGGTCGCTTTAACAAAGCGCCAGATAAACCTTTACGTGAGCTTCGGTTATTTAATTACCTTTTGTTATTACCGTTTCAGCCTCTCGTAATCACTTTAACTGCATGAGGACTGAGACAAATTGAAAATTTGGCCCCACTGTAATAAACGAGTTGAAATGACCGGCCAGTCCGTCAGAGTTTTCTTGATGAGAACTTATTGTTAAACCGCTGTTTTGTACAGGAAATACACACGTGAAGCAGGGTTTGCTCAAAGATGAATCAACTATAACCGGAGATTTATCCCTAGCTAGGAGACTTCTGGAGGGCATATTAATTATAGAATTTACCCTAGAAGGGATTCCTGGCGACATGAATATTGATCGATTCTTCATTGTATATCCTCGATCTTTATCACACATACTGACTATTGGTGAGAACGCTCCTCATATCCGCGTGAGGTATATTTAGAAAACTTGATTTTTAAACGAGGGCCTTCTGAAAACGAGCATTGAAGAAGGACTGGTATTCAGGGGGCCCAGAAGGGGAAGAAGATATATTTTCGAAATCCAATTTAGTCGATGGCGAGACGAGGAATCAATCAGTTGAACCGGCTTTTTTGATTTAGTACTACAAGATGATTTGGTCGGTTATTTTACTATTTTTTTCTTGAAGTCTCTGGAGTCAATTAACAGAAGAATCTTGATAAGTCAAAGCTGAGAAGCCTCACAAATTGGTTACCTAATAAGACAAAAGGGTGGAGGACTCACGGTCAACTAAAAGTTGGGTTATCGTAACTGCTTTGGAGCATCGAGTAGTTTCTGAAGATCAGTCATGGAAGCTTTACAAGGATATCGAACACCGTTAGAAAAATCACGCTCAGCACAAGGATACATAAAAGACTGGATGTGATAATAATAAGCAAAAATGAGAAGTAAATATAGGGATATCAACAACTAAAATTTATCATCGTAATAGGAATAATTCACGCAAGATGGTATCATCAGATTTCATCTTGAATTCCTCATAGTTACGTAACTCAACATGGAAGTTGACATGGAATCGAACACGTGAAGTTGGCTGAACCAAATTACGTTCATAAACATTTCAGGGGTTCCACACTTAACAAGTTGATTTTGTTTCCTTGTTTAGCAGACCCATCCGTCAGACACGACAGGAATAATTTAGATACCAGAATGAACTTGTCACACCTAGAGTTCCCAATATCCCACGTAGGCAGTTTTAGCTAGATACCGCCTGCTTCGTGTGTTTGGAAGTCGGAAAGTAACCAAGCCTCATAAATATAACCAAGTTTAAGGGAAGACAAAAAGCATCGAGGCGCAAGGCCTCCTATTCATTTCAACGGAAGATTAATAGCGCATGAGAGGAACAATGACGCCATACTTGGTGTATACCAATGTCATAATGGAGAACGAGTTTCCCTCCAAGAAGTCAAAGTTTCAGCGAGGAAACCTAAAGCAAAGCGCCTTCAAAGTCCCTCCGAGCCCCGCCCATAACTCTAATGTGAGCTGCTAATATCAATTTAGCCCAACAATGATCAAGACGGCTTAGGTAATTTGGTAAACAATGATCAAGAAGCTTGAGTAAATCCAGGGCGGAAGGCCCGGGCTTTAGGGGTGGGGAGGACTTGCGGCCTTCCAACTGCATAATGCAAGTGAATGGGGGGAGTCCAGTCCATTAGAAGATCCTGGACCCAAAGGACCGGAGATGGGGATAAATTGGAGTTTAAGGACAACTCGTCGTCTTCACCCTTTCTAATCCCTTAACTTCCAAATGCGACGGTTACGTTCCTTATCTTCCTACTCCTTACGAGCTTATTCACCACTTAACTACCCGGGAGCCGATCTGATGGACCCCAACCTCAACTGTCTAAAATCACTTTCTTCAGCATCCCACGAAAAATTCGATGAACATTTGCTAATTTGTCAAGTTAACAATGCCTCAAATTACAGTTTTTCGAATGATTGTTAGGATATTTCTTCTTGGAGGATTCATTGACGATCCTGCATCCCCCCTCCCCCAACCCACTTACCCGAAAAATGGAAACATAATGCTCTAGAACCTATCTCAATTGTTACTGTGTAGGTGACCCTGAGGTCAGTATTGTCAAATTCTAAAGTCGGAACCACAACCCACGATAGTGTGATATGCTTTTGCTAACAATCTTACATAGGCGAAATCAAACAAGGAGAAATCAAAAGGCCCAAAGCTCAAATTGAGGTGGAGATCAGCAGGTTACAATTTTACTGTGGTAAAGTGACCGCAAAATGGCTGAAGTTGGGTATGATGAGCATGCCCTGCTCCTTTGCCATCATCCTTTTCTTCCCACGATTTTCTCAGGGAAATCTAAGAATATTTACGATGATTGATGATAGGGGTACCTACCAAAGTAGTTGCCAATATCGATCCACATACTGGCCGCCATTTGGCGTTCAAAGACCGCGCGCACCCTCCAAATCAAGAGCAACTACCCTTAAACATAGTGATCACCGAGTTTAAAGAAAACACCGACCGCGAAATAATCGGCCTCGTTTACTTCCTCTACGTGATCAGACCTGGGCCGTGAGACAATATTCGAGCGCTTCAGGTAAAAAGACAGTCCACGTCTCCTCCTACACAAGATTTATAGTCGACCCAAATATCAGAAACTCCGGCAGGAAATTAACCGTTTACCTTAGCGCCACCTTTACCCTAAAAGCGTTCCAGGTAATGCTCCTGCGAATGCAGCCGTAAGATGGTAATTCCTGATCCAGACCGTATAATTCCATTTCCAGCCAAAACTGCTTTTATACGTGGCTATCAACTTTCAAATAAATCATCCCAACTGTAGAGCAGAAATATCGCAATTCAAGCTGTTGGATTTAAAAAAAAACTTTCCTGAAGAAACTGATAATAGCAAAATTACTTAATGACTAATTTTATTGTTTGTGTATAATACCTGTGTGAATGCAGAAAAAAGGCTTTCGCCATTATCGTACCAAGGAGAAAAGATGAAGCCTCGAGTTCTCATCTTCATAAGGAAGACATGGAGAAATATGGATCTTCCCCGAGAGCAGGGCGACGAGAAGGAGTTGAGTGATAGAGCAACTTCCTTAGATAAAAGGAGGATCTTCTCTCCTCCCAGAGCCCAACTTATCAGGTTTTTATGCACAGTAAATATGTACTCTAGCATGCGACCTTAATCTCATGTTGAGCCCCAGCTTTGCGGTTCGCCAATATCGTGATGGGACGACGCGAAACGTGAAAAAACACGAGAGCGGCTGTCGGTTTTCGACTCGCAATCGTAGTATAATGGTGATGGCTCCCTTCAACTGGCATTCGTATCCATGTATAAAAGTTGGAAAGTCTCCAAAGCTTTTCTTCTTGCCTCTTGAAAAAAGCAATTTGAAATTCTCACCCCCTACACTAAACGTGTTTGTAATGCATAATTCAAGAAAGTCTGGTATCGTCAGTTCTCGCAGTTCGATGACAGTTTGATAGATGCTTTGTCCTTACTCTGACCCTTCTTCCACCATTCTTAACGTGGGCTTCCTATATATATTGTATTATTATTCGGAACACCCTGCACCTTACAAGATACTTCCAGCCGTCTATACCAACTGCACGTTGGCTGTTGTAAATTTCTCGTGAGTTGTATTCTTCTTACCTCTTGCGGACATTTTATTACAAGTATTTCACTCGCAGAGATTCAGTTATGATGTAGGTTCTTGGTTCAATTATTGACCTTTAAAACGCTTACTTTCAAGTATTTCTGGCCTTTAAAAAATGTTGGGTCTTCAGGCTGTAAGAAAGAGTTGCATCGAATCTTAAATATTCCTAATAAAAAATGATCTCCTATCTGGTTTTGTTTTAGGAGACCTAAGCGTCTGGAGTACCATTTTGCAACCCGGAAAAAATACCTGTGGGTCACGATGGGTTTCTACAACGCTCTCTACATAGCTAAAACTATTTAACCTGGAGAACGCTCAATGGCAAGCTTTCCAGGTTCGTGAGCCGAGTGTAGTATTGTCAATTGGTAGAGGAATAATACAAAATCAAGTCTTTACAGAGCCGGAGATTCGACAGATGATCGAGTTCAAGGGAGTCCGCAATGTGCTTGAACACGAGCAGACGCTCACAACAACCTCATTTCTCTCTCTATTCCACCGGCTCACAAATTAGAATTTAGAGGATTTATTTCTTAAGGCTCATCCAGAACTAACTCTATTTAGATCAAAGAGTTGTCGACGTTTTCTTGTGGAGCTGCTAAGTTCTAGCTGTCTCCTAAACATTACACGAAGGCCATGGTAAAGAAATAAAGATGAGGATGGAAGGTATTCATTCAAGTCTACAAGAAAACCAGATACTTTTTAATTAAAGAAGGGCCTGGAGAAGAAGAGTAATTAAATCTTGCTTTCATCCGAAAACCCAAAACGTGACTCTTTGCCTTAAAAATAGTATCTTCATAGTTTCCTTGGGGGAACTAAACAGTCGAACAAGGCCCTCGAATTCGACCAATTTCAGTTTTTAATGGATAGGAGCTACAATATTATGGTACTTTTCTGTATACGCTGTTCGTTGAGAAGAATAGCTTTTGAACGTTTTCTTTTTTTAATCAGTGTTTTGAAAGCTCAAACGTGGTACGGCAGCCATTCAGTCATTCGATTGTGAAATCAACTATTCGATCGAGTTCATATCGATCACGAGAAGACCAGTGGGCTCATTATTCATTTCCAACTTTCTAGCATTAGTCTCAGTCCTCTTTTGTCAAGTAAGTGGAAGGAGAGATGACAAAGTAGGAAGGAATATATAAACTTCCACAAGGTATTTGACTCCAACAACAATTGTTTGACAAATGACAAATGGTATTTCATTCGATTTCCCTATGAATCACGCGTTCGTTTATCGGCAGAGATAATGAACCGGCAAGCTATAGATGGGGAAATAGGTCGTGAATGGAGAACACACTCGCAGATAAGATTAGTCACCGACTCAATAGTTATCAGTATCTGACGTGATAAAGTGAGCACAGCCGACTGATATAGAACTACACCCATTCAAAGCAGCAGTCAATGAATTGAGATTGGGAAGGCTCATTATTTTTCCAATTTTTTATTTTCTGTGAAAAACAACGTAAAGCATAATCTACATTCATAGTCTTGAATTGAAAAATGGCTGCATCTAAACATTCGTAAAATGACACTGTACAGGATGTAAACGTTGGGGTGAAGCCCCCAACTCCATCATAAAAGGAGAAAAAAATTCTTTGCAGATCTCATAGTACCTGTAATATGAGCAAATGTCTCAGGCTAGATACAAAATTTTCGTTTTTTCCTTGAAATAAACCATTTTTACTAGACAACTGAACAAAATTTAAAACATTCGGGCAAGTTAGCACCATTGAAAAATTGTGTCGATTTCCTTTGCTCATGCATGCTAATTCCGATCAAACCGCAAAAGGCGCTAGCTCGAAAAATTGAGCGTAACATCAGTAGCCACTTCGGCGGGCATTATCTCGTCTTATCCTTTAATGACACGTTATTATGAAAAAAATTAACTTAGCCAACAGCCTAAGTGGGGCTAGCCATTTTCTACTAGTAGTTTGACTCCTCGGGCCTCGAGAGACGAGCTCCGAAATATTATTAATGATGTGAATAATCGCCGTGAGCGCCCACTAATAATAATTTACGCGCCGAAACCAATCGAGTGAACTTTACTAGAGAAGACAAGTAACAAGAAGTTCTTTTGGTAGAAATTACTACAACAATCTAACCTCGAATTGACCGGATGATCTTTCGTGTTCGACCGTAAAAACTTCACAACCTACATGTCTGAATTATATTAGAGTATTTTGTGCTAACAGTTTGTTCTCAGTGAAATGTTATAACTTGATTAAAGTTATCGGATAACTACAGACGTTTCATTTCAAATACTGTTCTTTCAAACCTTTTCGATATTTTCAGTGCCAACAGCATAACAATAATTGTATAGTCTAAATATAACCTTCCAGTTATTTTCATTCTCCGTATTCTTTGTGCGCCTTTGTTCCGGACACTGTTCATTTCGTAATCAAGGCTCCGCAAGTTCATGCAATCTCAATGGAACTGATTCATGGAACACATGCCACTTGGAAGGGATAAGATATAAGGGAATACAGAAGAACATTAATTTGTTTTTGGTTGGTTATTCCTTGAATAATCAACCTATGTTTTCATGCAAAAAGATCTCTCCGATTCGGCTCAAAATTTTTGTTGTCAAGATCAAAATAAGCAAATGGCCGTCCGCAGTCGTCGTCCGTGCCGATTTTGGTAGTATACAATTTTCTTAAAATCTGCTATTCGGGTCAGGGACCCGTTTCCGGCTCTAGTTGGTCCTCAAAACTTTTCAGCCCGATCCGACCAAATTTGGGAGAGAGGCGGGTGGTAGGGATCAAAATGTTGAATTTTGAAAAAAATGGATTTTCGACATTTTTGGCGGTTCAGGCGTGCGGCGTGTCATTTTCGACTAAATTTTGGATACTGAATCCAATAATACGGGTCCCGGAATGATTGGCGCACACCGGAATTATGGGCCAAAATGGATACCTGCCTACCCACTTCGAATGTGTATTTTTGAGATTTTCGGAGATCTAGGCGTGTGGGGTATCATTTTCCAGTAAATTTTGGACGCTGAATCGATTCAAAGGAGTCTCTATGCTCCTGGTCTGAAGAATAACTATCCCCTGTGAAAGAATTTGCTTTGTTTTTTTCTCCAGTATCCTTTCAGTTGGAGCCTTAATGTTTGTGCCCACACTATTGGGATGGTTAGGTTCCTCTCGTTTAACCAGCTTTTCGTGTTCTAAACGAGGCACCGACTGGATATGGCGCTCATATGAGAGAAGCTTACCGTTCAGAAGGGGCAGTGATACTTCTCCAACAGAGTATTATATTCCATGGAAAATAACCAGGGTAGGAAGTTTAGGCTTGAAGCTAAAGGGCAAGAGATTTCCTCCGGAGTCGGGAAAAAAGGATTCTTTACAGGAAAAGCAGAAAAAAGGAGATGGAAGAAGGATGAGAAAGGAGGGGGAAAGCCGGGAAGAGAGACAAAGAAAGGAAAAGGGCGGAAGGATTGTGATCAATGAAAAGAGCGTGAGGCTGTGAGGCGGAGGTGTCTGGGGGAGACTTGGGAGTTTGCCCTCCCCATAACTTGGCATATTTTCAAGTGGAGCGGTGTGGACAAGGTTGGGTCGATAGCACAGATAAAAAGCGGTAGCGAGATAGCGTCAGCGCGGAAACGGCAGAACAAAAGGTTCGTGAAGGACCTTCCGCGCCTCCTTTTGCCTTCTCGGGCTCTCCGAACGTACCTTCCATCGAGTTGAATCATCTTCTCCGACGTCGGTACCGACGAGGAAGGAGTTTCTTCCGTCTTTGTGAGTGGGCGCCCCACTCGAGAAAGCCCAACCCTTCCGCCAGCCCTGGTTATCAGCCTTCTATCATCTGGGTGCATCAATAATCAGATCTCAACTCGAGTTCTTCTTGAAGGAACAGCTCCTCTCGGTATTGCACCTTCGTCGTCTCTATTTCACGATGTTCGCTCTTCAGATTGATATCCTCTTCTCGTCGTGAATGGGTTTCGCTGCCTCACTTAGTAAAAAGTACCTATAATTTTGCACACGCGGCTGTTCGTCGTCGAAGCCACCATCGATCCAAACTGAATGTGATTTTTGTGATTCTCACTTTGAACTTCCTGAATTGAAGAATGATCTCCTAGATCCTTTCCCAACATGCAACAACCCTTATATGGTTAATTTGCCCTATTCTCTTTTTCTCACGGGTACGCAAACCAGCAAAACGTAGTTTTCACTATTGAAAAAAGAATCTGCAAATTCTTACACACGGGTTGGTTATTCCTCGAATGGGGGAAACAGTGGGTGTGGCGGGTCCCAGACCCATTCCAATCGATTCAGGGTCCAAAATTTAGTGGAATATGATACCCCACACGCCTAGGCACCAGAAATCCTGACACATACAAAATGGGTGGATACATACCCATTTTGATCCATAACTTCTTCCGGTGGTTGCCAATCGTTCCGGGACACACATAATTGAATTCAGCGTCCAAAATTTAGTGGAAAACACACGCCTAGGTAGCAGAAATCCCGAAAACACATATTCAAAATGGGTAATAAATACCCAATTTGACGCATAACTTCTTCCAGTGGGTGCCGATCGTTCTGGGACCCATTTAATTGAATTTAGCGTCCAAAATTTAGTGGAAAACTATACCCCACACGCCTAGGTAGCAGAAATCCCGAAAAAACATATTCAAAATGGGTAACAAATACCCAATTTGACCCATTACTTCCCTTGAACTTTCTTGGTGAGAAAATGGGAATTATAACTCGCGGATCACAATTTGAACAATATATTTTTGTACTCACTTTCTTACAACTCTAGAAGAAGGAGTGACTTGAGACTTAAATGAACAGAGCTGCAAACCCTCATGACACTAACAGTCTAAGGAGAGCAATATGTAGTTCGTATGTTACATGGAATGTATAAGATATTCCATCAACTTTCTCCAGTGGGTGCCAATCGTTCTGGGACCCGTTTCATTGGATTCAGCGTCCAAAATTTAGTGGAAAATGACCCCCCCCCCCCAAATTTGGTCCGATCGGGCTGAAAAGTTTCGAGGACCCATCTCGACTGGAAACAGACCCCTGACCCAAATTTCAGATTTTTAGAAAATTTTCTACTACCAAAAACGGCGCGGAACATGGACGGCGTACGGCAAACATCCAATTTAGTAGAAAATGATACCCCACACGTTTAGGTACCTACCAGAAATCTCGAAAACACACATTTGAAATGGTAGATAGTAAACCATAACCTCTTATAACCTCTTCCGGTGGGCGCCAATCGTTCCGGGGCTCATTTAATTGGATACACCGAAATTTAGAGGAAAATGGTACCCCACACACCTAGATCGCCAAACATCTGGAGAATCCATTTTCCAAAAAACACATTTTGGCCCCTACCTTCCCCCTCCCCCCAATTAGATCCGATCCGACTGAAAAGCTGAAGGAATAACCAACCAAAAGTGTGCTTCTGAATCGATATATCTACTGCCATATTAGTGACTCGTGAGCTTCCCTAGGACCTCGAGAATACGTTACATTTAACTTAAGTGAGGTAGCAAAATGTATTTATTCTGTTTAATTCTCTGCTTAATATCAATGACTGTGATGAAATATCACATTTTAGTTTATTATTCCTCAAATAAACTAACCATGTTTGCATGTCAAAGATCATCTCTCCGATTTGCCTCAAAATTTGACAGTTTGCGCTCAAGATGTCTAGACCAAAACGCTGCAAATTATTTCAAAATGGTTTGTTATTCCTTTGAGTAAGAGTATGGGGAAAAGGAGAGTGGCGAGGACTTCTTGCAAACGATTCAGCGTCACAAATTTTATACATATGTGCTCTTCTCTAAAGCATAATAAACCTTTGTGGAAGAATGTACAGGGTTTTTTCAATTTTGATGTGATTATTTCTGGCTTTTCAGGGATGTAGCAGTATCAGACACCAACCCCATTATTTCCTATGAGCGTCTTTCCAAAATGCTGTGTTCCTATTTGATCGAATCAATTTGAGACCGACGATTTTCATGTGGCCCTAGCCCTCGTACATGAAGAAAACAATGTCCTCTATCCGACTATACATGTGTGCTCTTCTCCACCAATTACTCCGTCGACGCTGCATTCACACAGTGTCTTCAAAGCCTAACTAATAACAGTATTAGGTTGATGGGGAAGCTAATTAGAGGGTTTCGGGTAATTAAGAACAAAAGCCGGCGCTTGATATCTTGATGCGAGCGCAATCATTTTTAAGGAACTTCTTGAAAACAGTTTTCTGTTGAGTCTAAAGGAATCACCGACACAACGGTAACTGGGTAATAGTTGTAACGTTTCTTTTTCAAGCGATGGATGTTACGTAGAGCGAAGAGTAGCAGGTGGGGATGAACCCTGGTATATTTAACATAATGAGTAGCAAAGTAAGGAACTGATTAATATGAAAAGAAAAATTTATTCTGTTAAAGGAAAAAAAAGAAGAAGAGCCATACTTCTCAGGTATTCTTGTCAACAGTATAACCAGTATCGATAAATTGCAAAAGAAATTAAAAAAGGAATTAATGTTACTTGATATCTAGCAGTCTTTGTCTTACTGCTAGCTAGACAGTACATACAGTTACATTCATTTTACCATTCCGACGCCGTTAAATTTAGAGTAGAAGCTAGTCCTAAACGGTTGTTGGGTGAAACATGGGAACAATACGACGGATAGGGACGAGACGGATCGGTATTTTCCAGTTTCTTCACGATGTCCTGACCGAAACGGGCGACAGCGACGATTGATTAGCGGTAGAGCGGTAACCGAACTGGGGACGGATGGCGATAGACGATAGACGAGGTATTATCGAGTCGTCCTTGCCACGAGGTTCTGGCGACGATTGACGATGCGGTAGAGTGGCAATCCGAACGGATTAAATCGGACGGAAAAATTAGAGCACCCGAAGCAAAACTGGCAACGGAGAAAAAAGCGAGATCGGAACATCGGGACGTACGGTACCACAAGCTCGAGGAGGCTGATAAGATCTGAGAAGATGCCAGTTTAGGAAAACTTCGCTCAGGTGGCAGCACCCGACAGATCGATGGGTGGCAATCGATGAAATACAGAAGGCAGCGAAACCGCGCTCAGTTTGAATTGGGAGGGAAGGCGAGAATTCAAATTTTTCACGGCACATGGAATACAGCGAGAGACAAAGGAAAGAGAAATCAGCAGGGCTAATTCAAGGGCAGCCAAACGTTAAAGTATTATATCGCAAAACAAGAGGTTTTTTTTGCATTCTCTCAACAGCTCGAGGGATTAGAACGATTTTTAATGTTCTTGCCAAATCATTACTCAACTCTACTTTACATTATAAACTTCATTTCACCACCGCCTGGGATAAGCAACCGTAAAAAGGTCCAGATGAAACAATAGCGTGTGGAGGATGGCCAAAGCAGCCTACACCAACCAAGTGGTAAGGTTACAGATCTGAATCTCTTAGGTTTTGGGGATTAACTAATTACCAGGTGTTAGGAGTTCTGAGCATCAATCTGTCTCCTAAATCTCCCTAAATCCAGAGATGTTATGTCTACTCTTAGAGAGGGCCAAAACCCTCACTGCACCGGGAAAAATGCTTGGCGGTCATTATTTCAAGGTGTTAGGAACATTTTTTTGCACCCATTTTTATGTATGTTCATTTTCCAAAAATGAAACTTCTTAAAAAAAATTTTTCTTCAATTAGATAACTTTTAAATCTTTTATGAATTCCAAAGACAATCGAACGACGAATGAGAGCAACACTACCGATGGGAAAGACGCCCTCACGTAACTGACACCCTACTTCTATTGATTGGTCTCTTGTTTAGAAAGCACCCCCCCCCCCCCTTTCTTTTCCTTTGCCAACCCATCTCTATGGGCCCTTTCTCATCTGCATACAGATATGAGCGGCTCCAACTTGTCACATTTAGTTGCATAAGCGATTTTATGCTTTCCTCCCCATCATCATCAAACCTCCCGACAGATGTTGACTCCACCGAAAGCTCTTCCCATTTGCATCCACCCCCGTCGTTCTTTTTTTCCGATGTCACTTCCTCTTTTTTTTAGTATTCCAACCGTCCCCTGATCAACTCGAATTTGTTTTCGGATTCCCGATCTACTTTTAGGCTTTACACAGCAATCGACTTCCCCTTATCTGGCATGCAAATTTAAGTGGATCCTCGTTTCAGAAGAGGGTTTGTCGCAAGGGTATCAGGGTGGGATAACCGTTGAATACCTCTGATTCTCACTTGTGAGTAAAAGGATGAACCATAAATATATAAATAGGTTTGATCAACACACACAAAAGTTTGGGCCATTATCATGCTCATTCTCTAGTTTTTGTTCGTACCCGCATCTAGATCCTAGGGTGAATTAATGTTTCGAAGTAGGTCAAATTAGGTCGTACTTTCTAGGTTGCTGATTCCTTCAGAAAATATCAAAATAATAGAGTTCCTTTAGTAGTTTCACTCATTCTTTGAAATGCGACGCAAATCCGATGCCGTATAATGCAAGCAGCCTCTACCAGGAATCGGTGTGAGTTGATACAAAATATATTGACTGAAATTTCTTTGACGAATACAGAACATTGTCAGTATTACTTGTACCTAAAACTGCTCAGATTACCGAGAATATTAACGCGGTCACTCACCGTTTAACATTGAAGCTCTTTTGCAATTACGAAAGAACTGCGATGCATCAAATTAATATGGAGATAATGCAAAAGATACATTTATACAACGCCAATTATTTTCATAGCAAGTAGAATGTGAAAAAAGTATAATGATCATCAAACGGTTCAGTTCTCAGATTAAATGTTCGTCTGCGTATGTGAGATTCGATGCGGGAAACGTATACCTTCGAACCGTGGGTGAAGAAACTTTTTTCTGTAATTAAAATAGAGCGGATGTTGGGGTAGCAAATGAAGAATAAAGGCAATCCTGAATAATCTGCATATACAGAATACCCGCATTTAATAACACTGGCAGCAATTAGTACCTATTAGATGAATATTCATCCGCGGAAGTCTGTAATCAACAGTCACTTGAAAAATGAAATATTTGTGTCGAGGATTTCACGGGAATTCGTGTGTAATATAGAAGGGCGGGCCTAGTTAACGAGTTGAAGAATGGTTGTTAGCTGAAACCACGTTTTGCATGCCAAGTCCGTCGCTATGTTTTATAGTGAAGAGGATGTGGAAAAGAAAGATAGGAGGAAGTAACGCATAGGATGTGATTAATTGAGTGGCATCATAGCAATTGACTACTGTCTACAATGAATCGGAAAAAAGGAACTGGGAAGAAGGAAGTTGACAATTCCTCCAAGATTACTGGTTTTATGTGCCAACCTGAAGTAATGTTTTGTTCTGTATCTAGACGTCATCTTATAGAATAACATTCCCCGAGAGAGTATATATTACTATGCATTGACCTGCACTGATAAAAGAACCCAGACTAAGTCGTTAATCAAAACCAACACGCACTGGTTCACCAGTACCCTAGCACCATGAAGACATTAGCTAATATCGTCCAGTAGTCACAACCATGAATACCTCCATCATTTAGAGCGGATTTAAACGAAATTTCCAAGAGTTTCATGGGTTTTGCAGCGAATGATTTCCATCGATTTTATTACAGTTGTCCCCACCGCATGTGCACTAACATTATTTCTTTACATTCGCGTTTCCGGCCCTGGCAGCAAGGTCCATCGTCGGCATTTTATCATGATGCTAAGCATTGCTGATGGTTTTCTTCAAATGGAATAAGGTCAATAAGGTTCAGAAGAAGCCTCTGTGCCATTATCTTTTGGGTTCACCCTAGTAAATAACTATTTGCAAAAAGAAATTTTAAAAAAATTAGGGGAGAAGTATTTCAAAAGGATTGGCCTCGCTAGAAACTCCTACAAAAGTGAGAAGGCCATCAGAAATGATCATAAAACAACGTTAAATTAAAAAAAAAATTTATTAATGCAATACAGTGTTGAAAGAGGTTATTAGGTAAGAAATGTTACTTTTAGGCCACGGAGAATCAATCCGCCGCCCACAGTAGGAAAGGGTGGATATTGAAACTACCGTCGAAAATGTTTTGAGGGGCGCCTAGACCTCTCCCGAAATCACGCCATCAAGACCGTCGTGCCTTGCCCTTAACATACACAGCTCCTTACAATACAAAAATCGATACCGTTCCAAAATACCCGTACTCTGGCCACCGTAAGGGTGCTAGTATAAATATTTTATTAAATTCAAATTGTAGACACGTATGTAAGAATTTCCTTCAAAACCACAAAAATTAATATTTCTGTTTTCTTAGTCAAGTAATAATGTTATTCAATAATAGCGATGGGGCCATTGACGTCATACGAGCATCTTAACAAAACATAATTTTTTTCAAGCTTCTAAATGTTAAAATAATGAATAACGCAACGCAACTTATTCCCTCAACTTTAGATTATCCGTTTTCTTTTATAGTGCATGCCAAACGTATCGAGGGCACATGTGTTATGTGTGCTTACCCAAGCAAGCCCTTCGGATATGGTACCTTTTTGAGTAGGGCCATTTGTTTTGTTCCCGGGTCCAGACACCAGGGAAGGGTTTGTCCGCCATTATGCTAATACTCAAGATTGATTATTGTACGGGGCCACAAATGTTATCAGAGAGGCTAAAGAGGCTCGGTTGCCTCTATATTACAGAGAAACGGCCATCTTGGCGATGGGAATATACTGGATGGGGCGGCCTAACTGTAAGCGGAGGCGCGGGGGTAATATCCCCCCTTTATGGCCTAGACTCTCTCCGAATACTTAGCTACCATCGAGAGCTCTTCAACTAGGAATTGATTTAGTGCTCTTATTATGGGCCTTGATATAGGTCTTCTTGCTTTTCTCATGCAGTTTTACATTTTTTCTTTCTTCTTTCCACCGCCTCAGTAACTCTCAGCCTTCACGCCGTTCTTCATAATTCTCTTGGAGAATCCTACCCGCTATTTCTGAAGCTCTCTTCACTAAAATAGCAGGATGGCTTACGTCAGCAAAACTAGACCCCTGCGGGCGCGATCAAACATCCGTAAACGAACGTATAAAAAGGCAGGACCATAATGTGCTACAAAAGCCTTCAACGTAAAGTTTTACTCATACGTATAATGACAATAAATTAATATCGCTAGAAATTTAGGTCAACAACTATTGAAGGCCGTTAATAATGAAATTCCACCAAAAAACCTATTTCTGGGAAGAATAATTCCACTGTGGTTAATTATTCTAAGTGGATCTTGCTCGTGAGGCAAAGTGTATTTCCGAGGTCTCTTCAGAGTAAGGGGTATTATAACAGGTAAGTAGTTTTTAAGAAGCAAAAAGAGACCAGCTCTTTTTCTCTCAAAATAATGTACCCATTTTCAAAATGTGTTTCTTGGCCTACAGGTGTCTTTTTTCCAATGTAAATACAGTAATGCTGACGGCCATTGTTCACACCAATTGGTATGGTTAATCTTGGCTGAAAAGTAAAAAATTTGAATGAGAATAATTTGCAACAATTAATGTACATTAAGGCGGCCTTCCTTTTACGTAGTTAAAACACACAAAATTATATAGTATTCATTTTTTAACAATTTTATTGTTTAAATTAAAAATTACATTAGTAAACAATTGTGAATGTGAAGCTCACAGAAAAAAAATATATTAAAAAGGAATGTTGAAAACGAAATTTTATTAATATGACAACAAAAAATTGCCCATCCGGAACGATGAGATGAAAGATATAGCAGACAGAAATTAAAATCTAGAAGACAGTAATTTTTACATTGCACTGTTTTTTTTTTTTGTTTTTTTTTTTTTTTTTTTCTCTCAAACTGGACTATAATACTAATCTATTTTGTAAGGTAGACGTACACATACGTTCATGTCCAACGTCGACCGGATGGAGAAAAAGTTTCAAAAAACATTGTTCCAACACATTAATCTCAGGGAGGTCCCGCCCTGAAGTAAATGATGCGCTATATATTCCTCCTCTAATCAGCTGTGCAGGTCATAATGCATGCCCTCAGAATTAGGTTGGCAAAAGTGATTAGGATGGAAAGGCGGGGGACAGAGCCCCCGGAGCCACTAACACATAACATTATAGCACGGTGCTCGCCGCCACTAAGCCCCTTCCCCACTCATTCACTGTCTCTAGGAATATTGCTCTCGGAATATTAATGAAGGAATATGAGTGCTTGCCAACGCTACCTTAAGGGACCACTACGTGATTGCGATCCGTATTCCTTTAATTAACTGTATAATACGTTCCAAACGTTCAAAATAGTTCGTGTTTATTGTGGAGTGAGTGAAAACATGTTTGACCGCCCCATTCTGGGTAAACGGGAAATGTTTGATCACCATAAATGAAAACTCATTAGCGAAATTCGATTTGGTACATTATACCCCAGAGACAAAGGCGCCTAAAATTACCCAGAGTCGATCATCATTTCAACCCAACGTCGTTCAATTAAATATCCAATTCTCGTTTATTTCAGTCAAGATGTTGATAAACTGCGATTTTCTGCTAAGCTGAACGTGTATGAGGGCCTATGATGAGAATAATCTGACGATGATAGGTTTTCGTAAAGAGAAAAATAAAATCCGATAGTGAGAGTTACGTACAGATTCCCTTCTTTCCGAGTAGCTGGGGGATAAACCAAGTCGGTATTTACTGCCTATTTTCCAAAGCTGGTACTTTCGAAGAAATTGTTGGAAACCAAATTATTAGGGGCCACATCGACATAAATGCGTATTGAAGAAACCAATCTCAAAATACCCTATTCATCCTTTTTTTCGCGGCGAAACCCCCCATCAAAATTCAATCAAGACGATATAAATCATTTACGACGCTCTACTATTCTGGGTAGTTCATGCTTGTGTGGGCAGAAATAGTTTTGAGGTTATCGGAGTACACCTGTAAAAGAAGAGAGAAAAAAAAAATGTTTTCGACATTTTTTTCATTACTTGCCTCAGGTTATAGCAGTTGCAACTGGCAGTGGTAGTGTTGTTCATGTCTGGGAAAACTGAATTTATTTCTTCGTTTTTGAGTCGTGTGGTTTTATTTCCCCTCATATGAAGTGACTCTAAATGTGTGAATTAGATGGATTGAAAATTGTGTCACTGTCTACCAGCGTGACATTTTGAGTCAGAAACATGATGGCCGTTTCAAACTTTGCTTACCTAGTTTCCACAATTTAATCGTTTCAGCATGACCCCGTTTCTTGCTGCACGAAGCGAAGGTCTTGCGGGCAGTTTCCGAGATAGGTACCAACCTACACTTGGAAAAAAAAAATCTTGAAAAAAGTCGTGGAGAAGGGGTAAAGTTTGCTGAATGTATCCGTCCTCGGGGAGGATGGCGTGGAGATGACGGCAGGAAGCCCCATGTTTTATGAATGCTGAGCCCGAAAATACTGAGAAGCGGCATTTTTTTCTGGGAGCCGCTCGAGCCGAGGGAAAAAAGTTCGAAAACCCAGCGATGAGAAGAGACGGGCAGAGATATAGGTGAAGAGAATGAAAGAAGTGTTGAGTGATGGTCAAGAGGTGTGACATAGAATAGTGGATGGTGGAAAGGGGCATGAGGAAGACTAAATAAATGAAGATATAGATAAGAAAGAAAAGAAAGTGTGACGGGGTCAGCCCATTACATCAGTCATCTCTGGACTATAGGCCCTACCCATCACACAAGCTCTCCCCCTCCCCTCAATTCCTGGGGCCCTTGCCACCACAGTCGCTCGACGTCCTGGAGTTTTTCATGAGGGGGCGCTACACACAATACCCCCGCCCTCTTTACAACGCGTCAATTCTCATTCACCATCACTTTTAATTAATTATACTACCTCGCTTCCTCATCCTGCTTTTCCGTTGCCGCGGAAAATGTAAACATTTGAATTTCATCACAACCCCCTCCCTCCTTCCACCATAAACCTCCAGCCACTCTTTCCTTACCACCCCTACCCGTTTTCCGATCTCAAAAACCGCACCCTCCGCTCCCTTGTCGTCCATATTCTTGGTTGTCACCCTTTCCATCGTTCTTTTCCATCGAATCGACCTTTCTCTCTCCGAGCGCCGGCGTAATAATGCAATATTTATTCATTAAATTCTGAACGACATTCTTCAATTTCCGTGCGACGTTTGCACATTTCATCCCTCTTGGAACCTTGTTTGTTTTCGACGCTTTGGGAAGCATTTTAATCACAGACAAAAAAGAGATGTATTGGACAGAATAACATCCGTCAGGCCATCACTAATTAGTATTACATCGTGGAAATCCCAGGGCTCTGGCCACACGAAAAAATGAGCACACGTACTTAAAAATTTTGGATGTGAATTTAAAGCGAAACGATAAAAACCTACATTCATTATGTTCGCTAGACCATCAGCATTTGAACGGTAAACAAAATTAAATCGGTGGTTTAGGAGAGAAAATGCATTTTGCATTGCGAATTTTTTTTTAATTTCTCAAAGTCGTCTCGCTTCGAAAAATAATTTCATCTTAAGGAATTAAATTTATATATATTCAAAAATAAGGACAAAATAAGAGTATTAGTACTTCGTCATGACGAACTCTCCGTAATAAATAGTTGTTCGACTCATTAATCCATCAGACGTCGCTACTACGTTGTTGGTTCATGAAATGCTCAGTAATAGGTCCTCGTCTCGGCTGTAACCCCCATTTTCCAAGGATTAAAGGCATTTCCTACCAACACGAAATAAGAAAAAACCAACCACTTTTTCTGATAACTGGAAAGAAATAGGTTCGATGAAAATATAAGAGAGAAAGGGGAAAAACGATCAAATGGAGGGAGAAAAACGAGAGAATTCCTTGGAGATTCGCCTGCCGGGACCACATCTTCTTCCCTCACCAACCGAGCGGACGATGTTATGTTTTCAATTTTCCTCAGTCCTCACAGGACTCGGATCTAATAACCTCAACTCCCCTTTCCTTTGTTCCCAGTTATGTTTTGGCGTTCTTATTTTTCATCGATGCACAGCCTATACCATCCTAGTAAGGTTTATTGAGATAGGGACGAACTTTACTAAAACCTTGGACGTGTCCTCGGTCCTCAACAAATAACATGGAGGGGATCCGTTTCTCCCAGTTACCTCCTGGGAGTCATGGCCTTGAGTTGAATTCTACTTACTAGTAGCAGGGAAGAAAATACTTACCTATTTCATGGTGTGCAAATTCAATTTTTTTTTTTTTTTTTTGTTCAACAATACGTTTTCAAACCAAATTGAATATTGGTAAAAACTTTTAAAATGGTTTTTTGTGACTTTGAGTGAAGTGGGGAATCTCCTTGGTTCATCATTCTTTTTGGAATAGTACTCCAATTGGAATAATGCATTCTCATCAAAAATAAAAATTTTATTCTCCCTGAACTTTGACTTCCTTCATTCCAAACTCCAAATATGTCTACCCCCCATCCGGGACTCAAAATTCCTATACACTTCGAAAAATCTGATATATGGTATCGATTCAATTTGGGTTCAAGTTGTGCGTCAATTCATATCAAGACCGGTCCCAAGAGCTAGAAATCAAGTTCAGAAAACGTACTGGTTAATGGGAATGAGATGTAAGAAGGACGTCCGGAATAAACTAATCTCGTACAACGAGTCCTCAAACCAGTTTAGGCTTAAGGGTCGCTCATGTGGGTTGCACGGCTCAAAACAACAGATAAATCATACAATGCCTCCAAAATAATCATCATGACCCCTTCATGACCTAAATGACCGAAAGAATTGCTGTTGAGTCCTTCAAGAAAAAATGAACCGCCCATCAAATAAAGGTACCGTGGTGCTGTCCAACTCCTCCATGTCGGTGATCTCAACGGAGCTAATCCTCGCAAGCTCTATACATTAAAAACGCTGCGAATTCTTTCACAGAAATTGGTTATTCATCGAGCCAGCAGCATGGAGACTCATTTCGCGTCCAAACTTTAGTGGAAAATGATACCTCACACGCCTAGGTACCAGAAATCTCGAAAATCCATTTTTCGAAATATACATTTTTAAATATAAATACAAGGAAGAAAACTTAAATCCCCACACAAGAAGTTCAAAATCTCGCAATTTTGTGACATTTGTGACCTCTGTTGTCATAACATTCGGTTCGATAACATAGCTATCCCAGCTTGTTGAAGAAGGAAAGAGGAGCCCAAGGATCAGTTTCGTCGAGCTAAGAGCTCCGAAATTCCAAACACGCCATTTACGAGTCTCATTCAACTTATTGAATATGCGAGGCCTATGAAAACTAAGTCTTACGTTAGGATTAGACTGTTTTCTCAAATGTCAGTTTAATTACATCCTAATGCATAGGATTTTCCGTTCACGGAGGAAGGTTGCCTTAATTGAAAATCGATAACGTTGGAAAGGGGGTTGTTTCCGCGGCTTCGAGGCATTTTCATTTAGTTTCAAACTGCGATCCGATACTATATAAGCCCCAAGATGGATTTCTATATAATGTGTGTTTTCTACGGAGGTCTCGAGGAAGTTTTCCCGCCAAGTTCATCTCGTCATCTATCCCTCATCCCTTTCAAACTCGTTAACTTTATTGATTGATCAGACGACATTAAAACCGTTCATTTGAACGGTAGAGCGACTAAGTGGTCTTTTCATCCTGGGCGTGCGATACACTGTTTGCCTGTGTTCTAACATATGATCACCGTATCGAAGAATCTGATGTGTACAATAAAATATTCATTCGTTAGATACCTTGTCATTCCATGGTCATCCAAAAAAGATTTAATTACTGCAATCGTAACGATCGGTATGCAGCGCTGAATTCCGAATTTCGAGTCACTTCATATTGGTACGTAATGAGGAATGCCAATGAGGGAATCATTCAGTTTTCTATTCTCCGCAATGGCAGCTGAGAACCCTTCAATTAAAACCAGTAGGCACAATTTTTCCACAGGACTAGGTAATTTTGCCATTAATTTTCTTTATTTAAACGAGGTTATTAGTAGCTGATACTGGAATAAATTCCTGTATTCACTGTATTATGTGACGAGTTTCGTACTTATTACTATAATCACAAACACTCCTTGAGCACAATTCAATCATGAAGGAGATGATAATCCATAACTCATCTCTTCTTAGACTTTTTGTTACATATATTCAGTTTAAAAAATTACCTAATATACAGGTACAACAAAAAATTTAAAATACGAACAAAAAGACCAGAATCATCGTTCTGGATTGATCAACAAAAATCAGAACGAAGAACCTGACGAAAAATATAGGCTTGAAATTAAGTACGTTAAGTAGCACCTTACTAAAACATTAATAGAAACACGGCGTTGGACAAAATCAAGAAAAAATAATTATGATTTCCATGAAGTACCATCACCAAATTAACCATTTATTTAAAAACATTTCTTTTTGGACGAATTTGCGTTCACGACAACCTTACTTAGGTATTGGATGATGCTGGCTACTGACAGCTTTCGGAGAAGTGAAGGTAGTCGAGAAAATTTAAAGAGGAGAGAGTTACGGCTCCAAGGTAAACCAAACTCAATTAAACTCCGCCACGTTCTCCCAGGTTAGAACCATCAACTGTGGTGGCAACCCCAAGTCCCCCCAATCCCCGCTGTTTTTAGAAATATCTCAGAAAGTCTCGAACATTTAAGTCGATACTCTCGCCATCCCTTTCATAAGGCTACTAACAGGCACGTGATTTCGCGGAATCAGCAATATACCTCCCATCAGGTTCCCAACATCTTATTCGGATCTTCAAAGTTGTACGTGGTTATCGACACTAAATCGCAGAATCTCGCATATACATCGGAAATTGTAGGGGCCATGGTAATGTGCAAGGGAAAACGGAAGGCGATAGATAAATTGCGGACACAGCCAGTATCAGAGCAAAAAAGGATGTACGATTCAGTATGGTAAGTGGACCCTTAATTTTGTGGTAATCAGTAGGGCGTAATAATTTTTGACGATTCTCACCGTTATTACGCGCGTAGTACAAGCTCTTTGTATGCATCAACATACGGAAGTGGTTAGTGGAAGTGCGGTACTGGATATCGCATCCATATTTAGACCACATGTATGATTTCGACAGTCATATTATCTACAAGGTATTCATTATAAATGTTAGTATAGGTGGTGTAAGCCCCCAGGCTTAGAGAGAGCATGCGCCAAGATGCGTGCGCAGCTCCTGCCCAGACGTCGCATTTGGAAAGAGGCCCAGCACTCACTCGTCCAACCGGGCAGTCATGCCCCTCCGGCTGGGGGCCCAACATGTTGGAGTATATATTTTTGTAACCCTGTCGTGCAAGATATTCTCACTCAGTCCATCCCGGCTTCGTCCTGTGCTCTTCTGAAGCGAACTCTCTACCGTGCTGAAGTCGACCGAAGCTGTAATATTGTGTTCCCCATGAGATAAGGACTCAATAACTTGCTGTGACCTGCGGGACAGCGAGCCCCCTCTGTTTTCCTTCGACTTCGACGCCGTTTTTGTCAGCCAGTATCGTTGCACTTGTTCATTAAATTGTATTTCATGTACATCATAATTCATGTCACTTGTATTAATTGTATTTTATGCTCCACATGTTTTCTAATTTACTTTGTCGAATTACTTTGTCTTGTATCAATTCTAGCCCAGGTTGAGGCATATTTTCCTTTGCAACGAGTCCTTGTTTTTAATTATATTCATTTGTTTCAATGTATTTTATGTTCATCCTTGGTATCCCTAGTTGCTCAGTCGTAATCTTGGACTTACATCCTGTATCCTCTCGCTAGGTCGCTTCCAAATTCTCCGAAGAAACCCGAATTAAATCATAGTAAAATTCATAACACATTTTAATTCGAGAGAGGCTTACAGTGGTACAGATCGATTTGTGAACAGAGTGGGTATAATAGGTAATAATATATTACATGCTGAAAGTGATGTATTCACGCGGAAGTTATGCTAAAGTTGGCGAGGGGTGGCTCGAAATTGAACAAGAAGTGAGAGTATAATCAAATGAGAATGTCGCCTGTAGGTGAGGGGAAATGGTGGGGGCATGATTTAGCATTTGCGGCCCCATGTAAAACCACAAGCCAATCACGAGTTGAGCGGGAATCACAATAAGCTCACTCCAACAACCATTACGGTGGGTGTAGGGTGACTGCGGAGTTTTTGCTCGTGTGCATGGTGACAATTAAGCCATATCAATCACTGTAGTTGAGGGCCTTCAACGAGAAGGAGGTGAAGACATCAATCAACTCAGTCAGGCCGCTTTTGTATCCTTAGCCCCGACCCCTCTCCTCTCCTCCAACTGCTTTTTACTC